>CM076578.1:217420711-217462194 GCA_034641835.2 Pinus albicaulis | reverse complement strand
TGCAAGGAGGATCTTGCACGAGAGTTTGAGATGAAGGACCTGGGCATCCTTCATTATTTCCTGGGATTGGAGATTTGGCAGCGCAGTGGAGGATTGTTTGTTTCTCAGGGCAAGTATGCCCGGGAGATTCTGGAGAGGTTCAACATGCAAGGCTGCAAGCCTGTTGATACCCCTCTTCCTGGAGGTTGGAGAAAGGGAGATGCTACTTCGGAGGAGGTAGTGGATGCCACTGTCTATCGACAGTTGGTGGGGTCGTTGATGTATCTGGTCAATACTCGACCCGATATATGCTATGCAGTTAACCGGCTTTCGCAAGCTATGGTTAAGCCTACCAAGCTCTTTTGGAAGGCGGGCAAGCATGTATTGCGCTATATCAGAGGCACATCGGGATATGGTCTATGGTACAGACAGGAGGATGGAGTGAAGCTTTCTGGCTTCACTGATGCAGATTGGGCAGGGAGTCCAACGGACCAGAAGAGCACTTCTGGAGGAGTTTTCAGCATTGGGTCGACAACAGTTTCCTGGTACAGCAGGAAGCAGAGATCCGTGGCACTCAGTTCAGCAGAGGCCGAGTACATGGCAGCAAGTTTGGCTGCATGCGAGGCTATTTGGATGAGGAAGATCCTCGCAGGTTTGTTCAGGTTGCATTTGGAGCCTACAGTGATCTACTGTGATAACCGGAGCTGCATCAAGCTCTCGGCTAATCCAGTATTTCATGATAGGTCCAAACATATCGACATCAGGTACCATCACATCAGAGATTGTGTTCAGCGGAGGATCATGATGCTTTCATATGTTCCCACGGAGGATCAGGATGCCGACATCCTGACGAAGGCGCTCACGAGGAGCAAGTTCGAATTCCACAGAGGCAGGATAGGGATTGCAGATAATCCATATCTTGCTGAGAGGGAGTGTTGAGAATGCAGCAAGATGATGGAGCTTAGTGAAATGAAGTCGCCTTCACTAAGTGGGCCCGCAGGCAAATTCCGGCGCAAAGTCTATTTTTAGACTATGTCTATTTTTAGACATACGGAGCATAATTTGGGAATTCTACTTGGAGATTCTTGGAGTATGCGACATGTCGGTAAAAATAGATGAGACCCTAATTTTTAGGACCCAGGCTATTTTTTAGACTGATCTCCTAAAAATATGGAAGTCAAATATTATTTACCCTTAATAATATTTTGACTATAAACAGCAGTTTACTCTCTTGGCGCACTTCAGTTTGAGTCATGGAGGTGACTCATGCAACCGACACAAGGAATCACGTGGTTCCTAGGGTTTGATGGCATCTTGCATGGTTGGCTTCAGTTAGACTTCAGTGGCAGGAGTTTTGGAGGAGTTAACGGGACAAGTAGTGGAGTTGTGTTCTGTTTGTTTTAAGTTGAACTAGTTGGGATTAGTTAACTAACTAATCAACTAGATATGAGTGGAGTAAATTAAATAATATTTAATTCACTAAATATTAACTCATTAGTCAACTCAAGAACACTTCAGTTCACTACAGTGCATGATCAGTTCAGTGGAGACCAGTGGAAGAGGTAGATGAAAGGGTGAGTAAAGCTATCTGTTGGAGGATCAATTTTGCATGGGATTTGCATTACACTTGGAGGAATTGTCCATGACAATTGCGCAGTCAAGCCAAGGGGATTCGAACCTTGGATCTCTTCATATACAGGCCATGATTGCGCAATAGAGGCAAGGCAATTGGCAGGGAGTTTTGAACCAGTGACTTGTTCAAAACTAAGCTAGGTTGTGTGTGACTTTATGAGAAAGTACTGAGTACTTGTGAGGAGTATTGTACTTGTTTGGTTACATGATTTCTCCATTATAATATACACAATAGCTGCGGGTTTTTCAGCTATAGGCTTTCCCCATACATACTGAGTTAATGTGTGATTGATTTGAGCAAGTTCGAATTCCACAGAGGCAGGATAGGGGTTGCAGATAATCCATATCTTGCTGAGAGGGAGTGTTGAAAATGCAGCAAGATGATGGAGCTTAGTGAAATGAAGTCGCCTTCACTAAGTGGGCCCGCAGGCGAATTCTGGCGCAAAGTCTGTTTTTAGACTATGTCTATTTTTAGACATATGGAGCATGGTCCAGGGGTTGCAGTATGTTATTCTTGGAGTATTGGTCATGTTGGTAAAAATAGATGGACCTCTATTTTTGGACCTATAGGTCGAAGTCTATTTTTAGACTGCCTATCCTAAAAATAGGGAAGTCAAATATTGTTTACCCTTAATAATATTTGGACTCTAAACTTCAGTTTACTCTCTTGGAGCACTTCAGTTCGAGCTACAGAAGTGGCTCATGCATCTGACAGAGGAATCACGTGGTTCCCAAGGGTTTGATGTCATCATGCATGGTTGACTTCAGTTGGACTTCAGTGGCAGAAGTTTGGAGGAGTTAATGAGACAGATAGTGGAGTTGTGTTCTGTTTATTTTAGTTGAACTAGTTGAGATTAGTTTAACTAGCTAATCAATTAGTTATGAGTGGAGTGAATTAAATATTATTTAATTCATTAATTAGTAACTCATTATTCAACTCAGGAACACATCAGTTCACTACAGTGCATGATCAGTTCAGTGGAGACCAGTGAAAGAGGTAGATGAAAGGGTGGAGTTAGCTATCAGTTGTGACTATACTGTTGCTATTTGCAACACACGGATAGGTGGAGCAAGCCCATGAGGATTGCGTAGTTCAGGCTGGTTTTTTATCTATATAAAGAGGCCATCCCATAGCATTGAAACACGCAATAGAGGCAAGGCAATTGGCGGTGAGTTTTGAACCAGTAACCTGTTCAAAACTGAGCTAGATTGTGAGTAACTGTATGAGAAAGTACTGAGTAATTGTGAGGAGTATTGTACTGAGTTTGTTACTTGATTTCTCCATTATAATATACACAATAGCTGCGGGGTTTTCAGCTATAAGCTTTCCCCATACATACTGTGTTAATGTGTATGATGATTTGATGTGTTATCGCTTGATTTTATTTCCACATGTGTGATGATCTGAGTTGGTTGAGTGGAAGAGATTATGTGTTGTGTATGAAGTTCAAATAGTATGTGACCAGGATAGTCTCGGTGGATAATTATTTATTATTTAGCAAATTTCTACAGTGGCCACCCCATGCGAGACTCCTTGGGATGAGGCCGGGGACCGACATCCCGTCAGACATCCATAACATCCGCATCCGGAAAACAACTTATTCATTATCACTTTTAAAAGCATATTATATTTAAAAACTAAATTTTTATTTCTAAAAAAAATCATTACTTTATTTTAAAAGAATATTGAATAACTAAAATAAGTTTAAGTTAAAGGTATTAAAAAAATGTTGGGAAAATATGTATATCATGAGTTTAGAGCCATCTTAGTTCTATATCTACTAAGTAGAGAAAGGGATCAAATCCCTTGAGATACATTAAGATAGATCTAGGCTGGTATAATACATATGCGGTTGACATTGAAATATTTTATTTATAATTCTAGTTCTCTACATTAAAATATTAAAACACGTCTCGTCATATTTATCTCCTGTATGAATACATTTTATTATTTTTATTATTAATATTTTCTAAAATATTACATATCAAATCTATAAGCATTGAAAGAATTACAAATATCATGATACATTTAATAGAAAGTAGCTATTAATGGATAAGAACTCTCTTAATCTTTCTCTTTGTATATGTTTATGTTAAAATATTTTACCTTTCAAAATTTTCATTTATAATCTCTGTCATTCTTTTTTTTTTATTTATATTTTTAAAATCTTATATATCAACTTCATATTAGAAATAAAATAAATTATGGAAAGTGAAAATATAATAAATTTTTTAATTTCAATTCTTCGTTTTTCTCTATATAAAGTAGATATAAAATTATGTTATTTAATGTGGAAATTAAAATATTTTTTGCTATTAATATATTTATGTTTTAAATATCACATGTAAACTGAGCATAGAATGAATTACACATTATGTAAGATCAATAATACTTTTCTTATATCTCCATAATAAGAAGTGAAGAAATTACATTTCTTCCTTGTAGTAAAAAGTAAATTAGTTTATTTTTTTCACTCATCTCCATATTAAATAGTGAAGAAGTTACATTTCTTAATTATACTAAAGGATAAATTATTATTTTTTTACCTTTTTACTTTATATCTCTAAATCAAATTATGTAAAATTAAGATACAACCTCAAGTATTTTAATTATGGTCAACATTAATTTCTTTTGTTATTATTATTTTTAATTTGTTAATTTAAATTATTATTTTACTGTTTCTTAATATAACATTACGTCACAACTTCTTTCCCATAGAAAAACCTCGTATTAAATAAAAATAACATAACTAAAAGCATCTAAACCAATTAAACTGGAAGCTGGATATGGATTTGGTTCAACATCCACTAGATAAAATATAATGGGCACTTCTTCAACCGAATGGGCTATGACCTCTCGGCACAACAACTTATTATATTAATAAAAATCGATAGTCTTCAACCCACAAATATATTAATAAGGATGGCTGCAAGGCAACTAGTCCCTACCTTGAGCCAAAGTTGGAGCAGAGAACATCAGTGCAAGTTTCATACTTCAACCATAAGCGGTATGATGATTCAGTAACAATTTCAGCACAAGCATCTTCGGGATCTTTTTTGGCAACCTCCATCATACTCGCATGAAATAACTTGCCTTGCTTTTATTAGCTTCTTCTTTAGTTTCTTACTAGTATTTTTTCTTTTCTTATAGCTTAGAAAGTGGTTCTGTTGGTAGCGATTGCCTTCGTAATCAAGTAGGCTAAGAGACCCTCACCTTCGCTAGTGCCGACGAATAGGAAAGAGGGTAATTTATTGAGAGCCATGGATCAAAGGGAAGATCGTAGATAATGCACCCATAGGATAAAGAGCACACAAATAGAAATTTCTGATACTTCAACCATAAGCCAAGATTCTATTCTGCAAGGTTACAGGAAATTTTCATTAAAGGTTTAAAGGCTCGTCCTTCATAGTTGTCGAGTGATCACCAAGTATTTGAAAGATATCTGAAACAAAAAATTTTCGTGAAGCCCTTAATGACTTCTGCTCTAAATTAGAATGAAAATAAATTGAGCCATGATATAATTTGATTTCTGTTCTGGCCCTTTTAATGTGTTTTACCCTCTATTCAAAGCTCTCACCCTTTTATATGCTTCACTTATGGAATATAAAATGAAATGGCATTCAACTTTTTAATATATATATGGCAGCCACTCTTAGCTAAAAAAATATATAAATGTCAATTGATTATTATGTGCACACAAAGTGCACTATTTAATTTAGCTTTTTATTAATATAAATGTCACCCAGGCTCACTTGATTGTAATGTATATACAATGTCCCACATGCAGCAAAGGTTTAAACACCATGTTTCAGGCTTGCATGTAGCCCACCTGAGTTTTTTTGGCAATCCCACGCCCAACATGACAACACTTGTAGATATTCGAAAATTCCCTTATTATTCAATATAACTTCACCTTTCGTCAATTGTGACCCTACTTTCTAACTGTGTCTGAAGTGACCATAGAACCATCGCTAATGGACTTTGTTTCCATTGAAAGCCATCGAGTCAAGTTCCTACTTAGGCAAGTGTAGAGGAACGAAGGATAATGAGTTCAGGTGGGAAATGAGAAGGTGGTGCTCAACGAAAAATATGAATGAGGAGGGTGAGGGTAATAGAAGGAGGCATGAATTATTATGTGGCGGTGAAATTAAGAACCTATGGATCGTAGAGGCACAAAGGATAATGAGTTTAGGTGGGCAATGAGAAGGTGGTTCTCACCGAAAAATATGAATGAGGAGGGCAAGGGTAATAGAAGGAGGCATGGATTATTATGTGGCGGTGAAATTAAGAACCTGTGGGAACCAAACTGTAGGCTGGAATAAGTCGAGGGTTCAGTTGTTGATCCCGGGAACCAACTATTGTTACAGGGATTGGCCTCCTACTCGTACTTGTAGAGGAGGCTATTATCTAGCCATAAATTAGATCTATGGTATGGTAGAGAAATAAAAGAGCCCTATACTTGGAATGTTCTTCTATATCTGGCAGCTATACTTGCAACGGGGGAATACGTCTGTTTGGGTTAAGAAGTTTTAATAGGCTACATTATCTATGCGAGGATGTCTCTTTAGGAGCTCGAGATGTTTGGATCCTAGCATTAGTAGAAGAAAATAAGGGTATATCTAATGAAGAGTTGGCAACAACTACAGGTACAAGGATGCTATATCCCAGATCATCAATTATAGGTACGGACATGCAATTTAGGGATGCTAGTGGGAAAGAGCTTTCATAGACTTTGTTTTATTCATTAACATTCAAGCGCTTATCAAGTTATAGGAATCATATGTATTGATTATTATCATAATATAACAAAATAATTCAAAAATTTAAGTGTCTCAACAAAATTTTAAAGTGTAAAACAGTATCTCAGTGCTTATCCAGTTATAGGTATTGGACATTATTTTATCAAATTATAACAAAATAAGAGTCTTAGAAAAATTTTCAAGTAGTATCGTCTTGACCTCAAGCATAAAAATCTTAACCTCTGGTAAAGTCCCAACATTCAAATTACAATATACATCATTAGTCATCCTTGCGCAAGATGATAGCAGACATTATTTTTGTAATTTACTAGGTTGCATTCCAGTTTTCATAGCATAATCGCATGAATAAGTTATACTTAGCAAATCCATGATTGAACAAAATATGATAGTCACTCTTGTTTTAGGAATTGTTAAAGGTAAACATATATTCATACAATAATAATACGACAAGACTATAAATTAAACAGGGTAAGGCGGGCAGACAAACAAATTTAATTTTTTCAATTCCTCGGCCGTAGATTTTTCCATGTTCTTAGTAAAACCTCTATCAACTGAGCCCTCTAGCCTATGTTTCTGTCCACAACAAAAAATCCTGAAAGATGACGAAACAGTAAAAAAAACCATAAAAAATTCAAAAATATAAAAAACTACCTATGTTTCTATCCTTGTAGGTTCTATGTACACTATTGAAGGGTTTTGAAAGTTCTGTGTACACTATTGAAGGGTTTTGAAATACGCAAATTGAAATTAATCAGGTAGATGATGAACTAATTGCTACAGGAATCTGGACATGATAAACACTTACCTTATGAGTGTTACGATCAATTATAGATTAGAGTATTCCTAATTGTGATGTATACGCATTGTTCCATAGCGATCACAGTACAGATGAGTCTAATAAATGCATTGTTTCATAGTGATCACAATAAAGATGAGCCGGACAAACACATTGTTTCATAGTGATCACAGTACATATGAGCCGGATAAGAAAGCATTAGTAAGGGCGGTAACAACATAGCTTAGCATTAGTAAGAGCATAGCCATGCCTGGCATGTGTTCTAGCCATGCGTTCTGCCATGTGTTATGGCAACTTCCACGATGCAATGCGCAATGTGCTTAACCAAGACATACATATCACATAGATATTGATTCTCACAACCAAGAGATACATAATATTTGATATTTAATGTTACTGAACTAATGCTAGCATTAGTTTCAGTTTCACTTTATGTATGAATCAAAATGCAATCATACTATATGGTTTAGCCTCCTCACCTCGAGAAGAGGCCAATAAGACTATAAACCCAATTGCATACATTTATAGTTTAAAAGCTTTGATAACTCCCAACAATCGTGAAAATAAGCTCGTAAAACTAATATTAACCCGTACATTTTAATTATTATAGTCCCAACCGCACAGCAAGGACTAAAAAAAACCACCTAATTAATAATATAATATAAAACGTTACTAATATACTGTTACCTTTGGAAAACTAATTCCCTTAAAATAAGTCCATCACCATATTGTATTAATGGAAATCGATAATAACTATTTTTAACGCTTCAACCCACAAATGTATAAAAAATACCACCTCATTAATATAAAATGTTTCTTCTTATATATTGTTACCTTTGGAAAACTAATTTCCCTTAAAATAAATTCCATCCCCCTTGTCTTTATAAAATCACAAATGAAATTGTATTCATTAGTAAAGTAATTTATGTCACACGGCACACAATTCATGTTGTGTTATAATATATATAGATATATATACCTTTCAACATTTAAAGTGAGTAAGTTTGAAATAATTTTTTAAATTAAAATTTATTTATATATGGTATAAGAAAATGAAATTAATTATTTTGATCTTAATAAGATTTAATTAAAAAAAACTAAACTAAATTATTTAAAGAATGAAAGAGAAAAGAGTTGTTCAGCTATAAACTAAACTATCTAAAAATTAAAGAATGAAATCTTTAAAGAATGAAAGATAAAGGAGTTGTTGAGCCATATAAGGGGAAAAATTATCCCTAAACTAAATTAATTTAGAAGGTATAACTTACTTTCTTTCTTTTTTTTCAATTTTCTAAATTCTCATTTTTATCATATATATCTATGATGCATTCATTGTTGAGTGGCATGTATTTATGTGTGTTGTGTCAAACATTTTGTATAATCTATGTTGACATCATATCTACATTTTCATGTTTTATTTCATCAATGTAATAGACATTATGAAAGATGTATTTATTGTCTGAAGTAATTAATTATCTATGACTCAATTTTATGTTACTCTTTGATAATTTCATTTGATAATTATGATATTAATGAGTAGGATGGATGATGCTTGATAATTATGTTTATGATTAGTGATATTTAAATTATATTATTAGATGGTATTTTGTGCATGAATTAAATAATGATTAAACATATAATAATTAAAATATTATGTTACTCTTTGATAATGACATTTGATAATTATGATATTGATAAGTAGGATGGATGTTGATTGATGATTATGTTTCTGATTAGTGATATTTAAATTATATTGTGAGATGGAATTTGGTGTATGAATTAAAAAATGATTAGACATATAATAATTCAACTATTATTGATAGTTTGATTAAGTGTGGTAGGAAACTATGGAAGTGCATTAACACAAATTTGATAAACGATTTCACTATGAATCAAGACTACTGTTGTTTTTTTTAAATGAAATTGTTATCGATTAACTTGTTTAAGAAAAGTATTGATGAAATGAAATATTGGATGGAGGCATAGAGATCATGCTTATCGAAATACTCATATAGGTGATGGGGTTGGATCAAGAATGTCAGAATTGTTATAGAGGGCGGAGTACTATCCATGTTTCCATTTGCTAGAATTTCAATTGTAGCTTGGGTTAAAAAAATGAGTTACATTTATCTTAAAGTTACACAATGTGAGGGTAGATTGTGAGCTTCTTCATTCATGAAGACTAACTAGTTTGGTCATTAGTCTCTCAACAAGGGAAACTCTTCACTAAACCATTGTTTTTGTTTTTACAATATATTTTTTCTGAACTAAATTAGGATACTTAAGAGGCAAGCAATTGTGGCATTCTTGGAATTATGTAAACTAATTCTTGAATGACATGATTATGCTTGAACCCCTTAGTATAATTGGATAAAAAAATTATATATTTAACTAACCAAAACAAAATCTTCATTAAAAAATTAAAATATGTGAGTCATATAAAATATATCATTATTTAAATAAACATTTGTTTTAAGACCATATGCGAAAAGAAATTATAATTATTCATTAGAAACTTAATTTAATAATTAAGATTCATACCAAATAATATGTTAAACATTTTTAAAAGTTAAAGGAAAATATGTTTTTATGAAATAAAGAAGAAATCATTTTCGATAAGACCTATTAGAAAAAATGTGCACATAAATAATTTGAAATAATTATTTAATAGAAAATATAAATTTCATGTTATTTTTTAAGTCGAAGGAAAATATATTTTTATAAAATAAAGAAGGAAACCATTTTCGATAAGGCCTCCTCACAAAATGTGCACATAAATAATTTAAGATAATTATTTAACAGAAAATATAAATTTCATGAGAATTTTTTGCAATAAAGAATACAAAATTTCTAATTAGAATTTGAATTTAGAAGAGAGGATGGAAGTTAGAGTTTATTGATGACAAATTGTAATTAACTAAATTTGAACTTACTTGATTAAAAAAAATTTAGAACACTTGTAAGACATAAAAAACATTTAAGAGTAAAAATAATAATTAATATATGGATGAGTAATGTAGTTATAATACGAATTAAGATATGAATGACTAAAGTAGTTATATTTATGAGAGAAAGAAAGAGATTACATGAACACATAGGTAAGTTCAAGACAAAAGTGATGATCAATATTAGTAAATTTAGGCATTAGAAAAATATTAGTGAAGGACAAGTCATATCAACCAAATATATTATAAAAGGAAGTCATACTTATCAAGTATCTTGGACATTGGATGGTTTTGCAGATGTTAGTATGATTTTCTTATGAGGTTGAGTTAAGAATTGTTGAACGATTTGGCTGATATAATTTTGAAAGAGTGGGAACCTCGTTCGTAGTTTGATCTCTTTTACAATTTCTAGTGAATATGTTCTCCTTCATACAACTCTATTGCATCTCACAGAGTAGGTAGGAAGGTTCACTAATAGGTGACCAATAATTGGCAAGATTTGGCAAGGATTTTAGTAATTTTCAAGGGCTATAATAAATTGATGGCAATGCTTGGGAGTTTGTAAATTTCTCTTCCATTGAAAAATAAATTAAGATTTAAATTTGTTTTTCAATGAATTATTTTATTATTAAATTGTAAACTTATATGTTGATTATTGAATAAAGAATTCATTGTATAGTGTGTGTTATAGTTATTAATAACTATATGTTGTATCGTTCACTAAATATGTAAAATTATGTGTCTTTCCTTAACATTTTATGATCTAATTCTTACCAATATGAATTATATTCTGGTAGATATTTGATACCCATTTTTTTTGTCAAGAGTGCAGATCATTACATGTTTAGAGGAGCTATTATATGAAGTATAATTAACCTATGTATCAATGACTCCTTAATCCTTTGAAATTTCTTTGTGTTGAGTAAATGTCGCTTAATCCTTTGAAATTTCTTTGTTTTGAGTAAATGGTTGATAGGTAACTAATTAATGTTACAAATTTGTACTGAAATTATCAATCTTATATTTTTTTACTGGTACTAATTCTATGGGAAAGTTCTTAAATGCTTTAGATATGATTATTATCTACAAGGTTTTAGAATAACATTAAGGTAATAAAGTAAGTATCCTTAGATAAAATTCCAAATTTGGTTGTAACAAGAACAAAACCCTCCAAACAAATCAACAAAGGAAATAATAAATTAAGGAATTTAAATTTAAAAAGCACCAAAATTCTAGAGTTCATTATAACAAACTATTTTTTTTACAGAGGAAAAAAACCAAAAATGAAATTCATTAAGTGAAAAAAAAAAGTTACATCCGTCTTCATTCATGTTCGCTAAGGTCCCAAAATTATATGCCTCATATACTATCCAACATATGTTAAATATACCACATCATGAAAATGCATCATTTATCGAAACATTGCAATTTCTATTCATAGTGATATATCAAACAACTATATCAAAACATCTACAGAGATGTAAAATAGTTCGGCAAGCATGTTCTGATATTTCAAACATTGCCCCAGTTTCTAAGAGAAAAGTGGAACTAAATAAAATATGTAGTAGATCCTAAACTAGTTTATGGAAGGAGCATTCTTCCCTCCTCCATAACAACCCCCCGTTGGGCATGGGAATAGTTTAGGAATTCATCTGCCTCCCATAGTCCTCTCTTAGATAGAGAGTCAGCCTCCAAGTGATACTATCTATAAATATGTTGTATGTGGCAAGAGCGAAATTGCAGGATGATCTCCTATGTACATTTTCACCAATTTCTTAGTATAGGAGGGTCAAATAATGTGTCTATAGAAATCCCTTGTATGATGGTTTGAGAGTCTCCATATACATGGATATGGACCATCCCTTTTAGACAAGAAAACTATAATATCCCCCAGAGAGCCATCATTTTAGCTTTTGTGTTTGTCATAGGCATGCCTAACCAAGATACTTTGTATTTTGGTATCCTTGTCACTGCAGAGGACTCCTCCACAGTTGCATCTTCCTTCCTGAGTTGTGCCATCGAAGAAATTCGTCAACATGTTAATGGCAGGTTTTTTATATCACACAGTCATATCTCTATCTTGGTCAGGATTTAGAGTCATATGATCCATCCATCCCAGGATCTTGAAAATTTTTTTGTATGTATTCAGAAGACCCTCTCTAAATATTACATGGTTTCTGTTCTTCCAGGTTTCCGAAAGTAGGAAGAGAGGAATAAAAATATGTACGTCTCTTCCCTCTAGTCCCCACTATAAACAAAATTTGATGGAGGAGAAGACTCGCCCTGGAATATGAAAATGTAAAAATATTAAATTCCATACCTGCATAGTAAACGAGCATGTAAGAAATAAATGAGGAAGAGAGTCAGCATCCTTACCACATAAAGAGAAGAATCTAGGTCCTATGAAACCTCTTTTATAGAGGTTATCCTGGGTAAGTATCTTGTTCCTCCATACCATCCAAAAAAATAAAAATAAAAATTGAGAGGAACCTACATCTTCCATAATGGCAGAAACCATGATACATATGGACCCTGTAAGGATTTTAAAATGTATTGATATGTCTCAAAAACTATCATAGAATTTCGACGAGTAGTTCCCTCCCAGGTTATGGAGTCCTCGCTCTGATTCCCACACAGTCCAACCTCTTTGAGTATCCTGATATAGTGATTCCATAACTCTGTCTTGTGCACATGAAGACCAATTTGTGAAGCATCCTTCCAGCACAGAATGTCTTCATTCCATCCACTGATAGCCTGATACAAAAATAGTATACCTCTACGATGTAGGTATTTTATGGTATTATGAGTTAAATTAGGAGATTCAGATAAACCTACAATACCATCATATCAAATTAAAATGTCATTCCCTCTGTCAAAAGTCCAGTTGGATCTCCTAAAGAGCCACAGCTTAACCTTTTGGAAACTCTCCTATATATAAGAACCTTTCCTGCACCTAATTTCCAATCGTCTAAGCCAGTAAGAAATATGAAAATCTCTGAGATACTTAACAAAGATAATACGACCCCATAAGCCATGGTCCAATCACACCCTCCACATTGACTTTAGGAGTAAAGAGAAGCCAAATATACTGGTATCCATAATACCCCATCCATTATATTTTTTTGGTTTATAAAGTGTATGAAATGCCTCCAGATGGATTTTATGCTTGGGTCTTGAGCTTGACCATAGAAAATGTGTCATTCTAGATTGGATTTTAGAAAAAATATGAGTCGGGATAGTGAAGATATGTATCCAATAAGTCGCCAGTATTTGAATAACTCATGTAGTCAATGTATATATTCTGCAAAGAGAGAGGTATATATAGGTCTAAGTTTGAAGTTTCTTATCGAATTTAGAGAGAAACCAATCCCAGTCAACATTTATGTCAGATTTTGGCTTCAGCCAAAAGCCTAGATATGTGAATCCATCTTGAATATTGTAGACCTTCGCTTCAAATAATTCCCCAATGTAATTGATCTCAGACATATCTCCATAATAATGAAAAATACATGCTTTATGAACATTTAGGTGTAATCTCAAAGCCTCGCAAAATCTCATAAAAATGTAATTCATAAAATCCCATTGTGCCTGATAAATTTCCCCAAAGGTAAGCATATCGTCAAAAAAAAACAAGTGAGATATGAAAACAAGAGGAGCCAACCACATACCCCAGAAAATATCCATTTCTCATGTAGATATTATCTTTCTACTGAAAACCATCCATGACAAGTATGAAGAGTATGGGATATAAAGAACATCCCTGGCGCAAGCTTCTATGTGCATTAAAAAATATAGTGGGGCAACCATTAATGATAATAACAAGCCATATTTCCAAGACGCAAGTCATGATCCATTCCATGTTCCTGTGATCAAGACCAATATTTACAAGGATGAATCGAAGCAGCCTCTAGACCACACAGTCATACACTCTTTTTAAATCAATTTTCATCACCATCGCATCCATGTTCTTCGTATGAGAAGAATGATGCATTCTTGTGCTATGGAAATAGAATCATGGAATGATCTACCCTATAAGAACCCAAATTTCTCCAGTGTGATATGAGTAGAGAGAGGACCCTTAATCCAGTCAGCGATAATCTTGGAGATAAGTTTATACATAATTTTACAGAAATAAATTGGTCTTAACTTTGCAAAAGAGTATGGTGCACCTACCTTCAGAATCAATACGATGAATTCATATTTTAAATCCCTCGAAATAGAGCCTTGATACCTGGATTTTTTGGCCATGTTGTGAAGAGTCATCCCCATAATATGAAAGAATAGACATAATTCTACCATCCAGCCATCGGGACTTGGGAATTTTTCCCTTTAAATGGATTTTAACATAGATTGAACGTCCTCCAATATAACATGGTGGTACATGGATTCATTCACCTCCACATCAAACATAAATGGATATTCTTCGACAAACCACAATTGGACCTCCAGATTTACCTCATCATAGATTTTGAATAAATTAGCAAAGAAAATGATTTATTCTCGCCAGATATCTGAATCAATGTATTTATAGGCTCCATCTTCTCCCATATTGTTCCAAATAACATTAGTATTCCTATGTTGATTTGCGAATTAATGGAAAAACTTAGTATTGTGGTCACCAGCTTGAATCCAGGTAGCCCGAATCTTCATCCTCCAAGTTTTATCTTGTATGAACAAAATATTTCTTCTACTCAACTCGAGAGATTTCAATCGATCCATGGATTGTCGAGAGGGATATGCCTCCAAGAGACAACAACTCGAGATCTCTATTTCTTCTGCAATATTGTTGAGTTCAGCAAATAGTCAGGCCTTCTTACCCCATTCCCAAATTCTAACCTGACTATTAAGGACTACCAGAATTTTAGTGACATGTTCCATGGTTTTCATCCCTTCTGAGCATTCAAAGGACCTCCAAACCTCTGTCACTGGATTGTTGAATTCTTAATCCTTCAGCCATGTCCTATTAAACATGAACAAGATGCCCCTTTTTTTATTTTTCTTGTATCCATTGTAGAATAATAGGGCAATGTTATGATATGTATGATTGCACCACCGTTGACCAAATATTTCCCAAAATCTCAAAAAGACCTTCATGCACCATAAATTGATCTAGCCTCTTTCCCACAAAATCCTCCCCAAATCTATCATTATTCTAGGTGGGAAAAAGGGTCGAAGGACACACATCAACCAAGTGATTGACATAAAACAGAGTTATAAGATGTTTAGAGAGGGGATTCCTATGTTTCAAAGAACCCCCATGTTCATCCAGAGATAATGTCATGTTATAGTCACCTGTAATAATTAGATATCCAATGTTAAGTATGATGGAAGATTTGAAATGGTCCTATAAGTTCCTACAATCTTCATATGGGGCATAGAAATTCTAGATATGAATCCTCTCACGTGAGCCCCTTAAATGTCTAGAAAACAACATGCCTACATAGAATTTATATGCTAAAAATTATACCCAATAGGGGTCCCACAAAGCCACCAAACCCCTAGAAAGTCCATGTGAATCCAGACCAACAATACACTAATTTGGCAAAATGAATCTAAATTATTATATAGATTTATAATAATCGGTCATGGTTTCCTGGATGATAATGACATAAGGGTGAATATAGGAAAAAATACGGTGCAGGGAAATTCTTTTAGCGGCATCCACCAAACCGCGAATATTATGAGAGAGTATCGACATCATGAGAAATATGCATGGGGCTTATAAGTTGTAAGTGCCCCAAGGAGAGAAGATTCCATAATAGGGATTTCATGAAGGTCGCCAGAATAAAAGAGGAGTTGTTTTCCATGGTTATGACCCCTAAAATATCTGTTACCCCGACCCCCCTATCATTGGGTGGTAATTTTTTTTCCAGACATAGGACTAATGGAGGGAGAGGGAGCCTCCATGATACCTTTTTCAACCGTAAGGTCCATGAGGTCCATGTCATGATTTAGTTTAAGAAATTACAAGTAATTTTCAACATAGTTGTGAGGGTAGGGTGAAGCGATAGGTTCAATCGGAGAGGGATGGTCTTCTTGTGGCAGATGGTTACAATAACAAACTTGCAAATCAATAACTAGATATGGGATTAATCTGAGCATTGATTTGTGTAAAATATATGTAATTAAAAATATGTATTATGTGCCTGTCATATTTTGTTTTCACTAATATGTTGTATCTAAATTGAATATTTTCAACGTTTACTCTTTTTATTTTATTATATATATATATATATATATATATATATATATATATATATATATATATAATTGTGCTTCCTTAAAATTTTGAAAGTATATCTCTTCATTTTCTTGAGTGTTCGAAATTTTTCTTTTATATATGTATATTTATATATTTTTTGGGCCTATGTAGAATATGCATGCAAAATTTGATACTTATATTGCTGGAACTTTTACTAGTTCTTTCCAAAAGTACTTACTTAAATATGTTATATATTTTCAAATAATTTGGTGTAATAAACACAAAGTAAGTGCACTATGGGTTTGTTTATGTTGAGATTGCTATATTTTATTTTTCTTTTATGTAACTTTGGTATGAGTTATTGAATAAGAAATTAGTTAAAAACTATGTAGTCAAGTATTTTCTTATTAGTACAAATAATTGGGATCCTCCCCATTGAAATTCAATTCCCATAAGTTGCATGATAAACTTTAATGTAATGGATTCCAGCCTTGTTATTGAAAATAAATAATCCATTAATTAAGATGAGTGGATATTTAATTGAAGTTTAGGTGACTAATTACTCCATCTATTAATGAAACAAAATTTCATTACTAAGAGATTCATCACAAACATACATTTTTACTTTCATGTGGTGTTCCTATATCGTAAGATTATATATATATATATATATAACTGATTTAAATTATTCACTTAAATACATAATGTGTAAAATTCAACTCTATATATACATTATTAAATATTAAATCCCCACATATGTCATCATAATAAATATATGAGTATTCAAATAATGGAAATATTAGTAGAAAAATATAGTATAATAGAGCTATACATATTGTTATCACTCTCCCCAACTTCCTAGGCTGAAAATAGGATTGAAGAAAGGTAACCACAAACCAACCTTTTGGCCAAGTAGCTAGCCCTACCTAGACCAGATAAGGCTCTCTTTATGTCACTTTAAATATTCAATGAATGGTTGAGTACCATGAGATTTTAGGCTATATATATATATATATATATATATATATATATATATATATATATATATATATATATATATATATATATATATATATATATATATATATATATATATATATATATATATATATATATATATATATTTATATTTATATTTATATATATATTTATATATATATATATATATATATATATATAATCTTTGAATGAGTAAGTTTATGCTGTGTAGGAATAAGAATCAGGGAACTAAGGCTTATTTAAAAGGTTAAATTACAGAGAAAAAGATGATGTTAGGTAGGTAAACTATTTGAGCATACTTAAATTGTCATTGTGTATAGTGGTAGAAAAAGGAAGGGGTCTAAATGAGCATTTAAAATGAATTCATTCATCAAAAAAATTGACACATCAATGAAAATCTTAATAAATAGATAATCTAAGTAAATGATTTCTGTTTATAAACTAAAATAATTAATATACAGAATTTGTAATAGAAATGGAGTAACAGAGAGGAAAACAATGCTCAAAATTAATATCACAAGAATCTCACAATATCTGCTGCAACATATTTGGTTTCATTAAAAATATTTACAATAGCTCCACAGTAATAATCCAGGTCTAAAACTCAACTATCCAACTATCGACCAACCAACTACCAACCCGTTCTTCCTCTATCTTCTGTCTATTTATAATTTTACAATGAGTCTTCCAGAAGGTTAAACTTTCGAAATATTTCCAAAGATGGGGATATTATTACATTGAGAGGAAAAATGAAAACTTTGTTTCCATTTATTACATCACTAGAAAACTTTGACTGGACACTCATATGAAACATATCGAACCTAACATCAATGCTAGATGTAGAAATTTATGATCCTGAGGTGTAGGTTATGTTGTATAGGTTTGTTGATAGCTTTCAAAATAGATTGAGAAACTACTGTTGTAGTTTCTATAACCTGTCACTATTCCTTGAAAGCTACCTAGTGCCTATGGAAACGTGCTAGTGCTGAGAGTAACAGTGGCACGGGTTTAATGGAAATCTATTCTAGAGGATTTTTGCCATTATTTTCCTTATAAATGGTGAAAACCCTTTTTCTTTAAAAAAAATGGAAACCTTTTTATAATTTTGGAAAACCCAAAACCTTTTGGATGGAATGGTGGAGAAAATGGTGGGGTCACCAATATTAACACAAAGTGAAGAATGGTTTTTGGGGGGTTATGCAAGCGGTAAGTAGTTTGAATGAAGGGGGGTGTAAAATAACGAGAGGAAGACATGTTGTACTGGGGTTGGATCAAAATACCGCCTATTTTAGAATTCAACCATATCGCACTTCGGCGATGGGAAGGGTTTATTGCATTTCAAGGCATTCGGAACTTATCGCATTTCAGGGACTGGAGGTTATATCTCATTTCGGCGATGGGAAGGGTATATCTCATATCGGGAGCGGGGAATCAGATGAGGCAATAGACCATCGCGTAATGCAAAATGCGATGAATGATTGGAGGAGGGCTGATGTGGCAGGGAGGTGTGGTCCCACTTTATATTGCAATCAGGGAAAGGAGGCGAAAGTAAGTGGAAAAGGTAAGTGATGTTGCGATCTTGCAATGCAAAAATGTGATGGGTCCCATTTAAAGGCTTTTTAAAAGTGGACAATGAAAATTTATGTTAAGTTAATGGAATATGATACAACTGCCCAAATCATATTATAAAGAAATTATAGCATATATCGAAAGTTTATGAAGAAGACCAAAAGGAAATGATGGGTCCCAACAATCCTGCAAATCGCATTTAGGAGGGTTTTTTAAAAGATGAAAATTATGATATGTATGAATTTTGAATCTGTGAAACACTGATTGCGATGAAAGGTATGGGTTTCAATACGGTTAAGTGCGGAAAATATATACGATATCATATATGTAATATATGATATATATCAAGAGGTTTGTTGTGGGGGGTAGAGCATTACACTTTGACAACAACACTTTCTTCTTTCAACTGAACTAAAAAGGCAGATTGATTTCTTGGAGCTTTGATAGTCATGGATTAAATGATGAAACAAAAAATCAGACCTAGACTCTTTTAGTCACCAAAATTTATTTTGAAAACTTGTTAGAAAAGAACAAATTTTAACCTAACATTCAATGAAAAAATCCTAAAATAGATATTTTTATCAATGATACACTGACACCAACATTGGCTCCAACTAGGGATGGTAGCTCCTTCAGGAGGTGTCAAGAATACCGTAGACCAAGTGGCCTTTCCATTGTGCAATGGAGTAAAAAATGGACTATGAATGACTCAAAAACTGACTTGAATAAAATAAAACCGATAACCTGAACTATAGAATAACTACAAACTTTAATCGAAGATACTACTAAAAAAGTGCTCAAAATTGAGCTTATTTACTACACCTATTCTACCCTATGTATACATCACTTTTTCAAGTGAAATGGAACAACCAATGCAACCATGTAAGAATTTTGGTTGTTAATTGAATTTTGTGTGAGTGCTTTCTTATGAGCAAGAAAGGAGAACTACTGAAAGGCAACTCCTATGAATATTAGTAATCAGATTGAATCTTAATGAAATGACAAAACATGAGCCCACTATATGACCTCAAGAATGCTATGAAAGGATCTTCATAGGAATGCATTTTGATTTCCATAACATCTAACGCATTTTTGCTCTGCTCTAGGTGGTCTGAATATGAACTTTCGTCTTTATCATTACTTTTATGATATGATTGCAATCTTTTGGATGAAATTTGAAATGAAACTCTTGCTAAACAAGACAATGATGTTGGCTGCCCAATCAGGTTTTTATCATCTCTGTTTTGAAGCTCATTTCTAATTAATAAAGAATAACTTTGATTTCATAAATAATCTAAAACATCAGCTATCAGATCATGGAGAACTTGAGAATACTTCTGCAACTTATTATCCATTGATTCCAATGAGACTACATGAATTTCCATAAGTTGCTCAGTATTTTCTTCAGAAATATTATAAAAAAAATTCTTCCAAAACTGAAATGTTTTAAAGCACAATGGTAAATAATTTTCCTGCATCATTTGATCATATATTTCACTTTCCAAATCTTCATCTGCAATTGAAATTCACTGAAACTTGATGGTTGCAATTCTGAAACTAAGGAGTCTCGATCAAAAATCTCATTATTCTTTTCGTTGTCAATATTAACACATGAAGACTGCTGATTTTTTAACTCAGAAAAATTTTCTCTGATGAACAAGAATGAATTGGAACATAAGGGAAAATATCCTTCACTTATTTCAAAATTTTCTGCATTGTCCTCGTTGTTTTCAATACATATATATATTGTCTTATCATTGCATTTCAATTCTTGAAACTGGGCCTCCTCCTCCCGCAAACCAGGTTCTGATTGCTTTGAAGAGTTGGGCTTGATTTTGATAACATATTCATCATCATACTCATAATACTTAGGTAAATCATCAATATTAGTCATGTCATCAAACAAATACATTAGATCAACAGATTGCTTCACATTGGATTGATCTATAAATCTATTTTCATGATTGTCCATAAATAAATGTAAATAGAAATCATTTTATGATCTATGGCAGCTGGGATTAGCAGGAAAATTTTTGGTGCCAGCAACTTCTCCTCCTTCTGCAAAATGATCTATAAATATGATTTATTCATTATCCCTTAATGCATACATAAAGTAATCATTATCAGATTTATGACAACTGGGATAGGAAATAAAATGATTAAGATCAGCAACTTATTTTTCTTCAATCAGTGAGACATGGTGATCTTCAACAACAAATTCATCTCTTATGGTGATCTTTTTCATCATCTCTTATATTGCACTTAACAAAATTTTTAGCTTTACTTCTGAAGATGTCAGGTATTCCTTCTCTATATTTTTTTCTTCTTCTGCCTTCAACTTTAGCCTTTTTAATAGAAAATTAGCTTCCACAGCTATAGGATTGTCTTGCATTTCTTCTAGTACTGTAATTTCCATTTCTCTCATTCAAAATTCCATTTCAGGATCAAAAGCATCCAGTTAGTGTAAGAGATCTAAACCAATAGGTGGTTTTATATCAGTAAGGATTCAATGATATATTTTATTGAATCTAGTTGAAACTAATTGCACCATTTCTCCTGGCTGCTTTTTCAAATGATTATATTCTTCTAAAATGAGAATAGGATCCTCCTTGATCACCCATTTATCAAGGAAGACTTTCAAAAATTGATGAAAATAAAAAATGCTTGCAACTGGCAAGTTTTTTAACCATTCCTTGGCTTTGCCTTGCAAAGATAGAGCAAAGATCCTGATACTAACATCATCTTCATCAATATCAAAAATTTCAAGGTAATTCTCAAAACTCTGAACATGTTTCTCAGCAGTGATGTTACCAAATTATCCATCAAACCTGGGAAGATATTTGTAATAATTTTCAGGTAAATCATGAAGTATAGGAGGCAAGATGAGTGGCTTGTATCTATCTGGAATTTTGCAAGGTGTAGAAGTATGTACATCATTTGTAGGATTAGTCTTGATCTCTTGAGATTCATCAAGTTGAAGATGGTCATCATAAGATTCAGAAGAAGAGTGTGGACCAGGATCAAAGATGTATGAATAATTTGAATTTACAACCTTCAAAGGAAGGAAATCTACTGGAATTCCATGGTATTTTCTTGAACACAATATACTTTGAAAAATTTTCTGGACATGCTTAGAAAAAGAGAACAAATATTTCATGACAAAGAATGTGACATATTGAATCAAAGTCCAAGTTGAATTCCTGATCTTCCCATATTGTCATTTCATATTTATTGGCAAGGTTCATCCTCCAGTGGAGTCTTTAAATTTGATTCTGAAACTAATTTGGAGTTTCCGGTGAGTGATTTCAGCCTTCTTGTTCCTAAACCTTCTTCACCATCAGCGACCAGAGCTAATATTTGTCGTTCTTTCCCATGGAAGATTTAACTTTCGGTCCCTAGCAATGGTGCCAGAATTATTATCACTCTCCCCAACTTCCCAAGGTTTAGAAAGGAGTGGAGAAAGATAACCACAAACCAACCTTTTGTCCAAGTAGCTAGCCCTACCTAGACCAGAGAGGCATCTCTCTATGCCACTTTAAATATTCAATGAAATGTTGAGTACCATGATATTTTACGCTAGATATATATAAGATTTCAATGAGTAAGTTTTATTGGTTATTGGGATGTTGTATAGGAATAAAAATTAGGGAACTAAGGATGATTTCAAAGGTTAAATTGTAGAGAAAAAGATGAGGCCATGTAGGTAAAATATTTGAGCATACTTAAATTTTCATTGTGTATAGTAGTAGAAAAAGGTAGGGGTATGAATGAGCATTTAAAATGAATTCATTCATCATGAGAATTGACACATATATGAAAATATTAATAAACAAAGCATCTATGTAAATGATTTATGTTTATAAACTAAAAATAGTAACATGTAGAAGATGTAATGGAAATGGAGTAACAGAGAGGAAAATAATGCTCAAAAGTAATACCACAATAATCTCACAATATCTGTTGCAACATCTTTGATTTCATTAGAAATATTTACAATAGCTCCACAGTAATAATCCAAGTCTAAAACTCAACTATCCAACTATCAACCAACCAACTACCAACCCGTTCTTCCTCTGTCTTCTGTCTATTTATAATTTTACAATGAGTTTGCCAGAAGGATAAAATTTTGAAATATTTCCAAAGACAGGGATATTATTACATTGAGAGGAAAAAGGAAAAAATTGTTTCCATTCATTACATCACTAGAAAACTTTAACTGAGCACTCATCTTAAACTTATCGAACCCAACAAAAATGTTGGATGTAATAGTTTCTGATCCTGAAGTGTAGGTTATGCTATACATGTTTGCTGATAGCTTTCAAAATAGATTGAGAAACTATTGTCGTAGTTTCTGTAACCTATCATTATTCCTTGAATGTCACCTGGTGCATGTGAAAACGTGTTAGTGCTTAGAGTAATCGTGGCACGAGTTTAATGGAAATATGTTATGGAAGAGTTCTACCACTATTTTCCTTCTAAATGGTGAAAGCCCCTTTTCTTTTAAGAAACACAGAAAACGCAAAACCTTTTGGATATAATGGCAAAGAAAAAGGTGGGGCCGATGGTATTAACACAAAGTGAATAATGGTTTTCGGGGGGGTATGCAAGTGGTAAGTAGTTTGAATGAAGGGGGGTGCGAAATGACGAGAGGAAGACATGTTGCAATGGGGTCGAATCATAATACCACCTATTTTGGGATTCAACCATATCGCACTTCAGGGATGGGAAGGGTTTATCGCATTTCAGGGATTTCGGTACTTATCGCATTTCAAGGACCAGAGGTTATATCGCATTTTAGAAATGGGAAGGGTTTATCACATATCGGGAGTCAGGAATCGGATGAGGCAATAGACCATCGGGTAATGCGAAATGTGATGAATGATTGGAGGAGAGTTGACGTGGCAGGGAGGTGTTGTCCCACTTTATATCGTAATCGGGTAAAGGAGGCGGAAGTAAATGGAAAAGGTAAGTGATCTTGCGATCTTGCAATGCGAAAAGGTGATGGGTCCCATTTAAAGGCTTTTTAAAAGAGGACAATGAAAAATTACGTTAAGTCAATGGAATATGATACAACCGCCTGAATCACATTATAAAGAAATTATAACATATATCAATAGTTTATGAAGTGAACCAAAAGGAAATGATGGGTCCCAACAATCCCGCAAATCACATTTCAGAGGGTTTTTTAGGAGTCAGCAATTGTGCACGTATGAAGTTTGGATCTGTGAAACGCCGATTGCAGTTAAAGGTAAGGGTTTCAATATAGTTAAGTGTGGAAAATATATATGATATCATATATGATATATATTAAAGGTTTGTTGTGGGGGGTAGAACATTACAGTTTGACAACAACACTTTCTTCTTTCAACTGAACTGAAAAGGTAGATTTATTCCTTGGATTTTTGACAGTCATGGATAAAATGATGAAAAAACAAATCAAACCTAAACTCTTTTAGTGACCAAAATTTATTTTGAGAACTTGTTCGAAAAGAAAAAATTTTGACCTAAGACTCAATGAAAAACTCCTAACAGAGATATTTTTGATCACTGATACATTGACACTAACACAAACCATAGGTTTATTATTTTGTAAATTTTTACCCATTATAAAGATTTCAGGAAAAGTAATGAATGTGAGACAAAGGGTAAAAATTGATAAACTGCACAAAGTTAAATTTAGTTATTACCCATTTGACGACACACTCTTTGGTGCACATCATCTTTCATGAATGTAAGTGCAAGTTATTGAATTCTTGCAGTTATATCATTTAATTTATAGGTTTTTCTTTATTATTATATGCCTCGTCGGGGACTATAGCATTCACCTCGTGAGAAAATTGCATTGACCGTGCATTATTTTGATGTTTTTTTTCAATTCACCAAATTTTCATGAAAATGCTTAATTTTCTTATTTTCCATAAATTCAAAAATAATTTTCTAATTTCCTAGAAATCTTATTCTTGATTTTGTATTGGTCTAGAAACTTCTAATAGAGCATAATTCCCCTGGTGGAAATAATTTTATTTTTGGTATTTTTCAGTGCTTGAAAATTGATATAATATATATATATATATATATATATATATATATATATATATATATATATATATATATATATATACTAGTTGGCCATTCCATCGGTGAGTGCTCTGACATGAACACTGAAACTGAAACTATTATCGTATTGCTCTTCTCCATAATGATAGAACTAACAAGTTGCAGAGCCTTTGCATAGGTAGTGGGGACTACACAAGTCATTTTGCGGAGATACTTTCACAGATTTCCAGATCGTATATAATGCAAACTAAATGGGTTATTTTCAGGATAATGGGGAAATTAATGTGAAACTATTAATGTTATTATGTTATTATTATTATGTTTCATTGTGTGGGGATTTGATTATGCGGAATATGGGGTATGTTTTTTGATTTCTCGAATTTAATATTTCGTTGTGCAGAGCTATTTTACAAATTTTCAAATTGTATATTTTATATCGTATAAAAATTTATGAAGAATGGGGAATATTATTTTGTTTCATTGTGTGGAGCTTTTACTGTGCGGAGTATGAAGTATGTGCGGGAGATAAAGTGTGTAAAGTCACATGTGTATTTGTGTTATATTTGAAGCATATCTATTTTAATGGGCATAGATTTATGTGTGGAAGAGAGAGGGGTTTCATGAGTGCTTTGATAATGTGTTATTGCTTTGAATGGGGTATGCGTAGGAAATTTCATTGTGTAGATTTTTTACTCTGTTGAGCTTTTATATTCGATACTTTATTCGAAAGGGACAAAATTAGGTACTTTATTATTTTTTCATTGTTTGGATATATGGGTGTGCAGAAGGTGAGATATGTATGTCGATTCGCCGAATAAATATGTACGTTAGCTGCAAAGGAAAATAAATAATGATTTACTTTGATGTACGATATAGGAAATGAATTAAATATAACAATACATATAAATCTCATGCATGAAAATTAACTCTTATTTTCGAATGCAAACACAATTTCTCATTCTATTGTTAGAAAAATTCGAAGAAGGATTGACATTGTGCAAAGGAAAATCAATAATGATTTACTTTGACGTACAATATAGGCAATGAATTAAATATAACAATACAAATAAATTTCATGCATGAAAATTAACTCTTATTTTCGAATGCAAACACAATTTCTCATTCTAATGTTAGAAAAATTCGAAGAAGGATTGACATTTTTGACAATTGGGCTATAGGATCTACTCTAAACTAATTTTCTTGATGTGGTATGTGCAGGGTTTTTACTGAGCAGAGTATGAAGTATATGCAGGAGATCATTTTCCTAAAGCTTTGATTTTAGAGCTATCAATATTTGTGGAGGAACAGGTATGTGTGGGAGAACATAATGATTAATGTTAATTCCTCCATCGTTGACCAGAGCACTAACATAACAGTGTCCCACATCCACATGTCAAACAGATTGAAAACATGGTTTATTTAATGTTGCATAATACAAGTAGTTTTTATACTTGAACAATTACACCCGTCAATGTCAGAGCACCACCATCTATGCAAAAGATCCCAGTCCTCCCACACATACTATGTCTTGTGCACAAGGAAACATAATAATATTAATTCGGCATTTGTTCATCCCCTCGCGGGGTAGTGCATAGTGTATTATTAAATTATTAATGTTAATATGTGAGGTTTTTTTGCAAAATGGATTTTTCTGTGAAAAGTGATGCATATGCATTTGTTTTATATTGGAAGCATATATGTTTTCTATTGAAGATAAAGAATATGGAAAACGGTGCATTATGGGAGAATGATGGGTTTCACGAGTGCTTTTATAATGTCTTATTGCTTTGAGCATTGGTGTTATAATTGATTCTTTGTAGAGGACATGGTATGTGTGGAGATTTTACTATGTTGAGATTTTATATTGGAAACTAAACTGGGTAATTTCAGGAGAACGAGGGGTGCATATGGAAATTAATGTTAAAATATTAATGTTATTATGCTCTTATTATTATTTTTTATTAGACGGGGATTTAACTACGTGGAATATAGGGTATGTTTGTCGATTTCGTAAATTTAATATTTCGTTGTGATGAGATATTTTTACAAATTTCCAAATTATATATTATATATCATATGAATGTTTACGAAGAATGGGATATACTATTACGTTTTGTTGTGTGGATATTTTATTGTGCAGGATAAAAATAATGCGTGAGAGAGCGGTTGCATAGAGTGACATATGCATTTGTGTTATATTAGAAGCATATATGTTTTAATGGACACAGATTTATGTGCGGGAGAGCGAGGGGTTTCGCAAGTGCTTTGACAGTGTGTTATTGCTCTTAATAGGGTATGTGCAAGACATTTCATTGTGTGGAGCTTTTACTGTGTTGAGCTTTTATATTGTATACTTTATTCGCTAGGGACAAAATTAGGGACTTTATCATTTTTCATTGTGCGAAGCTTTGTCTATGCAGAAAGTGAGATACGTATGTCGATTTTCCAAATAAATGTGTACATTAGCCAGAGACAAAATTAGTAATGATTTACTTTGACATATGGTATAGACAACGAATTAAATATAGCAATGCAGATAAATGTCATGCACAAAAATTAATTGTTATTTTCAAATGCAACCACAATTTCTTATTCTAATGTTAAAAAATTTGAAGGATTGACACTATTTAAAATTGGGCTATAAAATATATTTTAAAGAGATTTTATTTAACCGAACAAAAAAAAAACCACTAACAGTTATGCCAATTACTACATATCCTGGATATCAGAAGCAACTTGAGCCAAATTATTGAGACAAAAACTCAATGTTTCATTTTCCAATTGCAGTCACTCCATCTTCAATTCCAGTATTGTCATTTTTGGATTTAGAAGGTCAAAGTGGATGCGTGCTTAATATTTAATCATTTCAAAATGCTTTAAGACCAAATACCTAAGAAATTTCAAAGCATCGATTATTTTAACTAATGAAGAGTTGAGCTCTTTCCTTGAAATTCCATAATGGGTCTCCATAAAATTCAATCTATGTTACACTTGCGAATAAACTTTTCAAATTACGATTATAATCCATGAATCTATGTTTGTAGAGTCACTATAGAAATGTAAATATACCATCAATCTATGTTTCCTTCTTCTACCAAAATCTAATTGGGGGGGAATTATTATTTGCTACCCTCTAACAGTAGTTTTATTTTGAATAGTGAATGTGTCCATCAACCTTTCCATGGTTTTCATCAATATGTCTAGCTTTAGATCTAACAATGGATAAATATCTTCCTTAACCATTTCCATTATTTCAACTTCCATTTTAGATTTCTTTATCAACAAGTTTGCTTCCACATCAACAACACTTTTCTGCATATCCTCCAAAGTGGTGGGATTCCTCTCTATGAGAAAATAAGAAAGCTCAACATCAAAGCCATTTGGATAAAGTAGCATAGCCAATCTTAGGGGAGGCTTTACATCAGTAAGTATGGAATCATATACATTATTGAATCTAGTTGAGAAATTTTGGATTGTCACACCAGGTTGCCTCTTTAGATTTTGATACTCATCCATAATTTGAAAAGGGTTCACTTTGACCTGCCATCTATTAATGAAAACATGTTCAAACTGTTGGAAATTAGGAATTCTTCTGGCTATCAAAATTATATACCAGTTCCTAACTTATCCTAAAAGAATTTGAGAAAACAACCTCAATTTGACATCTTCGTGATCTACTTCCTCAAGCTCATTGAAGTCAATGACTTTTTCTAGATACCTCCTTGTTGTGATCTTACATGTACCATCAAATTGAGGTAGCCTCTGACCATAATTATATGGTAACTCATTGTTTTCTTGAGGGGTCTTGACCCAAGTTCGGAGTTATCATGCAACCAAGATAACCCTCCAACTACTGGCCCTTTCAGCAGTGGTATTCTTGAGAAAACCAAAGTCTCACCCGAAGCAGTATGGGGGGGTGTTGGAACAAAGTTTCCACACCCTGAGGAAGCTTTTGATGTTCTAGCCCTAATCAGACTTAGTGAAGATAATAGAATATATTTGTGCATGCATAGTCAAAAGATCTAACCCTTTTGCAAATTATATTAGAATACTTCAATATAGTTTGTAAACAACAAATTGGTATAGTTCATTCAGATATATACATCTAGAATCAACTAATATTTACACAGAGGTGCAATTACTCAATCACATAAGTAAATATGCAACACATAACAGATTTATATCTACACCAAATATCAGATAACCAAGACAGTGAACCACATAAGGATCTAGGTTCACCAAAATGTATTCTTTATTAAGAGGTATGCAATTCAGTACATCCTGTTGAAATTTGCAACAAGAAATAGTGAAATTGGCATCCATAAAATGGATACCATGGAGGATTTTGATTTAATTATTTATTAATTAAATTAGAAGAAATGTATGTAAAATTTATGTATCCCTTAAATAAATTAGACAATAAATTGTAAACTTATCTCATAATCACTTGTAATAGTTAACTGAGTGTGATAGATTTAGTTAGCTCATAAAATTTGAGTTGAGGGTGGTTGGTGAGGCATGTAAAGTGATTGTATTTTTTTAGAGTCCAAGTTGCAGTTAGTGTATTAGTTTAATGCATGAGAAATCAGTTAACTCAATTAAGTGAGTTAAAGTCAGTCTAACTAGTTTTAACTGATTGTTGCACTAGTAAGAGTTCAAGTGAATTAAATCAGATTTAATTCACATGCAGTGATCTGTCAAGTGACTACTGATTTACTATTAATAGCTTCATGCATGTCAGTTCTGATGAAGACCCAATTGAGGCATAGGTTAAAGGGAATTTATCTATCAGTTGTATTATTAGTAAATTTTTGGCGCACAATTATACAACCATAGGATTTCCCATGATGTATTGTGCAATCAAGGAAGGCTAATTGCGTAAGCAAGGAAATCTAAGCAGAGGCTAAGAATTGGCTAAGTACTAGCCCAATTTTGTCCAAATCAGTATGAGACAGTCAGGATAGAGTAACAAACTCTTGTGAGAAGAGTGAATTGTATTTTTTCATGATTCCTTAGTTAATTATACAATAGATATAGAGGGGTTTTGAGCAGTTTCTTTCCCGAGAAAAATATCTTGTGTTGTGGATTGATTTGATTTCTCTTACTTGGGGTGATTGTGTGATCGTGTTTAATTTCCACAAATTAATTGTAGAAGGATTCAATATCTTGCTCTAGTATATTGCATGATCGGATTGAATCCATTGGTACACATATTTTTGTATAAATTATACATGGTATTAGAGAACTAGGAATCACAATAGTGGAGAAGAAATTGAGTTTTTATTGAACAATATTCAAACGTGCATATACTTCCTTTGGAGCAACAAGAAACTCAAAATGACTTTCAATGGATTAAGATTGGAATATGCACTTGAGGGAAGTTCTAATTATATCACATGAAAAGATAGAATGGAAGTCATTCTTGAGGAAAATGGGTTGAAAGGAGTCATTGATAATGATATTCCTAAGCCTGCAACATCAGACACTGCTCTTCTTGATGCTTGGAAAAACAAGGTAGAAAGGGAGAGCAGGATCTTATTAGAGGGAGTTCGAGATCACATTGTCTTGAGTCTCCATGGAAAGGTGACTCCATATGCTATGTGGACGGCCTTAACAGATCTATTTCGGAACAATAGCAACCAAATGAAGTTGGCGCTGAAGGACAAGCTCATGAAAATCAATAAGGAGGAGGGCGAGACGGTACAAACATACTTGGAAAAGTTCACTCAATTTCAAGATGAGCTTGGAAGTGTTGATGTGACCATATCAGATGATGACTTGGTGAGCCTAGCACTTCTAGGCCTTCCCAAGAGCTGGCATAGTTATCAGGACTCAGTGAATGGGAGGGATAAATTACCAGATTGGGAGCGACTTTGTCAGATTTGGTACAAGAGAATTCAGGCGGAATACCAGGGATGGATCCTCATATAAGACTAATGACAAGGAAGATTGTGCCTTGGCCAATAAGGAAAATAATTCCAAGGGAAATAAATCCCAAGGTGAAGCGGGCAACAAAGATTTTTCAAAGATCAAATGTTTTCATTGTCATGAGCATGGGCACTATGCTACAAATTGTCTAGAGAATAAGGCAAGCAAGAAGGAGCCTGCAGTTGCAGCATGTAAAGCATTGGATTCATAGTTCGAGCTTGATTTTACTCTCATTGCATGCATGGCCAGCAGTGTAATTGGATTCATGTGATATTTAGACATCGGTGCCTCGTTCCATATGATGGGGAATAGAGATCTCTTCAGTGACTTGGAGGAGAAGGACCTCTAGCAGAGCATAGAGTTTGGAGATGACAAGAGGTATAGCGCGGTCGACATAGGTACAGTTACCTTTTAGAGGGAGAATGGCTCCCATCTCAGACTAGCATATTTTTTTTATGCTCCAGGCCTAAAGAAGAATATTGTCTTCATGGCGGCATTGGAAGACTGTGGTTATGAAATGATGTTCAAAAAAGGAAATTTTTTCCTTAAACACATAGCCATGGAACAGGTGACGCAGATCGGTTCTAGAGTCAAGAACCTGTATTCTCTCTAATTTGAGGATGCATGCAAATATTTTAGGATAAAATAAATGGTTAATGACTTGGTGGTTGAGAGGGATAAATTACCTCTCAACATGCAGCCTCAGAAGCAGTCTCAGAAGGTTTTGGAGCAACTATAATTGGGGAAGCTGAGAGGAGACCAAGTGGAAGATTCCACTCAAGCAGAGACCTCCAGGAGGGGGAAATTTCGAGCCAGAAAGGAAGAGGGAGTACATGCAGCTATACCTCTATGAGTGAGGTGGGGCGATGTGAAAAATTAATTCCAATAAGAAATTTGTGTAGGGTTCATTGAGATGGTGTGTCTCATGGATCGAACCTAGCTATGAGGAGCCCGCAGTACAGCAGTAGCAATAAGGATCAGTTTTATTGTTGCAGTCATATGTTAGGAGGACAGAAATAAAAGTGACTAGTGTTAGATACTGGAGCACAAATTAGAGCTGGCAGAAGTGCAGAGTGCATGGATGCATATGTCAGCAGCGCAGAGAGTCTAGTATACATGTGCGGTAGGATCTAATAGTTAGAAGACTCTGATAATAGATGCATTATACTGATTCAGTTGTTGTAGGCTATTCAGTCTCAGGAGAGTTTCATGTGTGAACAACACTAAGAAGTGTTGCATGCAAGAACATTCCAAAGGTACCTGATCGGGATAGATTGATTCCTTTCTTGTTGAGAGGGAGTGTTTAAATTTACAAAAAAAACAGTGAAATTGGCATCCATAAACAACATCCATAAAATGGCATCCATAAATGGCTACCATGGAGGATTTTGATTTAATTATTTCTTAGTTAAATTAGAAGAAATGTGTGTCAAATTTATTTATCCCTTAAATAAATTAGACAATAAATTGTAATATTATCTCATAATCACTTGTAATAGTTAACTGGGTGTGATAGACTCAGTTAACTCATGAAATTCGAGTTGAGAGTGGTTTGTGAGGAATTTAGAGTGATTATATATGTTTTAGAGTCCAATTTGTAGTTAGTGTATTAGTTTAATGCATGAGAAATTAGTTAACTCAATAATTTAAAGTTAGTCTAACTAGTTATAAATGATTGTTGCACTAGTAAGAGGTCAAGTGAATTAAATTAGATTTAATTCACATGCAGTGATCTATCAAGTGATTGATGATTTACTATTTATAGCTGCATGCATGTGAGTTTTGATGAATGCCCAGTTGAGACAGAGGTTAAAGGGAAGTTATCTATCAGTTGTATTATTAGTAAATTGTCGGCATGCAATTAGAAAACCATATGGTTTTGGATGATGTATTACGGAGTCAATGAAGGCTAATTATCATATTTAATAGGGATTAATTAACTAGGGATTTCATAAGCAAGGCAAGTTGAGTAGAGGTTGATAATTGGCTAAGTACTAGCCTGATTTTGTCCATATCAGTGTGAGATAGTCAAGATAGTGTAACAGACTCTTGTGAGAAGAGTGCATTGTGTTGTTTCACAATTCCTTGGTTCATTATACAATAGAGATAGAGGGGTTTTGAGAAGTTTCTTTCCCCAGAAAATATCTTGTGGTGTGGATTGATTTTCTTTCTCTTGCTTGGTGTGATCGTGTTTAATTTCTACAAATTAATTGTAGAAGGATTTAGTATCTTTCTCTAGTATATTGCATGATCAGATTGAATTCATTGGTATACATATTTTTTGGATAATTTCTACACATCGAATCTTCTACACACATGCAGCAGAGTCTGCACATAGCTCAGGACTTAGGTCTTTGTGCACACAGCCAGCAGGAGCCTTTCTTACCCAGAAAAACCCAGACTTAGATCAAAACATTAAACAAAACATACCTTCATCATCTCATTAATCTGAGATCTTTACTCATCTCGATCCTTACATATTTATACTATCATAGATGCACATATAACATGGTCTCAAACCATGGTTTGAGACTCATGATTTTTCCCTTTAAACCCATTACAATTATTAAGGGACTTTGACCCACCCCAAAGCCCCTTTGATTATTTGTGCACAACATGTATAACAAAACTTAGAAAAAGTTAACCCAAAAAGTACACCCCAGGGGACCCTGCTCCAGCAAGCCCCTAACACAATCTCGTGACTCGTCCCGAGTCAGTACGGGGTGGTTGCCTCCAATTCTTCGCTAGATCTCTGGAGTGGAAAGATGACTTCGACACTCTGTGTGGCAACACTCTACGCTTCATCGACTAATTTTGCTAGTGTTGGACCCTCAACTACCAAATTGATGCTACGTTGTGTTTTTTGTATGCTTTTGAGGGCGCTATCAAGGTTCTGCAAGAGTAGTACAGCCTCCTCAACCCAAGGTTGCATCCCTATTTCCAGTAGCTGCTAGCAGTGTCACAGGTCCTTAATCTCTGTCTGAATTTCCTTTCCTCCATGAAATTGGGCAAGCCTCTCCACTATTACTAATGTTAGCATCGCCATCCTAATATTAGTAAACTATTGTTCTTTGATGTGAAGCTCTTTTCTTAGTTGTTGGACCATTGGATCATTTTAAACAGAAGTCCAAATTCCCATGCCTTCTTCCAAGAGCATTCCAAATTTAGCCACTATTGCTGCTATGTTATTTGTGGTTGCCTTTACCTCTGCTGCACTTGGACCTCCTGCGGTGTCTCATTTTGGAGCTTAATATGTAGCTCAGAGATAGTAGGGATAGTGACCTCTGACAAGTCACAACATACTTGATCAATCATTGCTTCTGATGCAGTGTGGAAATCCATAGCAGCACGACGCACCTCCTCGGCAGTATGTTTCTTCTGTTGCAGCATTGCTACTTGTTGTTGGGATTGGAAGCAACGTGGAAGGCATGGGCCTCCCAGTAATGCAACTCAGCCACTATCATGGTGTGGATAGCATGGAGCTTTCCCCCTGGTATCACTTCCAGGTTGATTCTAATTTATCTGCATGCTCAAAAAGTAGCGCACAAGGTAGGCAACTCAACTATAATGGTTTGCGCAAGGATCTGAAGCATGTGGTTATCCAAGGGGGATGGCAGAACTATACTGATTTTTTTCGCACTATTTTGACCAATGATGGAAGTTTGAACGCTCACTTCCTGCAAGATCGCTTGATTCATGCTCTCTTGTGTCGCGCTCACTTGCATTTTGAGCTCCTGGATGCCCAACTGTACTCCCTCAAGAATGGACTTGTATTGCACTTCCATGTCACACCAAATATCCTTCGTGGTTGACTTTACCGTGTTTTAAATTTCCATGAAGTACCCTCGGTGAAGGTGAGGTCCTCCGTTCCTACCAACTTGGAACCAGTCATTTTCTTGCGCGGGCCCCGCTCCAACACACATGCAAAGGGGCTGGTAGATTTAATGGGGCATACTGGGTAACATCCATGACTGAGGTCTAATATGTGGTTCTACGAGCTAGACTATGATTATTGTTTGTATATTTTTAAGGATAACCAATACAAAAAGGAGATTCATTTTCAGCTTTAAGAGAATGATATACATTTCCAGAAAGGGACTCATGTGTAGATTTTCACTCTACATTTAGATTCAGCAAATAGAAGAAAATTCTTTTGAATTTTTTCCAGAAAGGATAGGAAGAAAGTGATACAATAGAAAATTATATTCTGCAAAATATTCAGGTTCAAGTACCTAACTCTCACATACTTTTCTTTCATACTTCTACTGATAAGTTTTTCTCTTCTTTAAATATGATTTGAAGTATTTTTGGAGTCGACATGTGAATGGTTTAGCCTTTTTTACGTCTAACTATTTTCCACCATCAACATCCAAATCTGAAACTTTGAAGATCTTTCTTGGGGAATATGAAACCTTTCGCTCCCCAGAAATAGTGACAATATGTTAGCACTATGTAGTTCTCTCCAATATGAAAGGAGAAAACTCAGAGGTAACCAAAAATCACTTTGGATTAGGATATTGGTCTTCTCTCAACCTGAGGGGGCTCCCTCACTCTAAAAACTCGAAAAACTAAAATAATTTTAAGCGCAAATTTAAGAGAGACCAAATATGAAAAGGATTTTAAGTTTCATTTAAAAATGAATGGTCAGAGTAGAGAATCATGTGTCATCAAACTAATTTCTATGAAAAATATTTATGCATGTAAATTCATATAAATGCACAAAGGCTTGTTTAGCATGAAATTTGGAAAAATAATCTGAAATTTGTAGGATAGGAGAGAGTTAATATCATAAAAATAATGTAAATTTGTTTGCAGCATAAACACAAAACTACATATATAAGATAAGGAAAATAACAAGAGGAGACAACACATGAGCATCAATATTCCATTTGCAACTGGAATACTACAAAATAGTTGGTTTAGAGCAGCTCAAAGTCTGAATCCTAATTCAACTGCATTGAAAAACCACAACTTGTGAAAACTATAGAGGATAATTGAACAAAGTAACTGAAACAGAAGACAACACAACTCCAGAGTAGCTTACCTCAAAACATAATCACTTTATTGATAAACATATTGATCACTGTAATATAAAATCCAAAACTAGTTCCAAAATGGTTTGCATCCAACCTACTTACATCATTTCTTCAAATTAAATAATATCATAATGCAAATGAAACAATGTCTAGATACAACGCATCACTGATCCCAACAGTGGATCAGATGTGACAGTAAAAAGTAGAAACATGTTGTTTGAATTTTTTTTTTTCCTAATGACACAAAAAATAAAAAAACACAACTCCTTAACCTTATATGTTTCTATCATTACATAAAAAACTAAAATCCTAGAGCTAATCCATCTTTGAAACATATCTTCTTACATGAGTAAAAATAGAAAAATCAAAACAATAGCCTTCGATAGCGTAACAACAGGGTAGTAGGAGAGCCAATGTGTTTTTCTCTTCATGAAACGTGGTTGATGGTTAATAGGCTAAGGTGGCTTCCAACTTAATAGAACGTTGATACCTCCGATCTCTAACAACTGGCGCCTTCAGAACACTTGTAGAAACCTGTAGGAAGGGGTTGCACAATGACTGTATAGCACAAAATTTTGATACTGCCTCCTCACAACACCATGCTCCATCTCATAAAAAAAAAGAACTGTAGGACCTTCAACATGTCTAGAAACATCTCAACATGCCAACAAAAATACTCACAACCTTCACAAAAACCAAAATTTTAAAACAAATTCATAATTTTTCCATTGAAAAACTATGAAGATAGGCCCTAAAGAAACTCCTATATCTCCAAAAATGTAAATGCTTTGTAAACATCAAGAGACATTGTTATACAAGAACCTATTTTGGACATAAATATCTCTCAGTTTCTCTAAATTATTCCCCATATTCTCATTAACAACTCTGCAAAATCATCTCTAAAACATGAAATTTGGCAGTCTGAAAAAGAGGCCTTAAAGATGAATTCGAACCTCCGAATCCATGATACCTATGCAAAAAATGGAAGATTTTATTGTATTTTGGAATTTCCTTTAGAAAAACCTCTTCTAGTTTCCCAAAATTTGCCTTCGTGTTGTTAGAAACTATTCTGTAAAAGGATGTCTAAAACAAAGTTTTTGTGAAGCAGTGGCTAGCGAACTGTCTGGGTAGCACTCCATGCTCTGTGTAGTTGTGGATGGTTCTATGCAAGGTTGAGTGTGTAAATGCAATTAATATGGCTTGGTGACGATTTAGCACCCTCTACTCCATGCTTTCTTACCTCCATAATGGTTGTTCTCAATTTGCGCAGCGGTCGTGCAACAATTGTGTGGCTTGGAGCTTTGCGCAGTGACCTTCTTCCACATGAACTATGAATTTATGGGGTGTAATGGCATGATAATGAGATCTGAATTGAGCGGTGACATGATGATAAATGTTAAATAAGGGGAGTATATTATATTGAATGATGAATTATGAATAGTGACAAGGGAATGATGACATAGCAATGGTGAGATGGGGATGTTGGACACCACTAACAAACCCATAGAACTTTAACTAACTATATAAACATATGTGACCTCATGAATCCCATATACTGAGACTTTTTCATGTTTTGAATGGACCACTTAATGACCAAACTCATGGCGATGTTGGACACTGACTTTCAAACTTATGACATCGACAGTGATTATAAGTTCGATTTATTGAGACTGAAAATTAATAGATTTTGAAGAGACAATTCAAAACAAAACAAAGATACTAGCCCTAACATTGGATCCATTGGGGATGAAATCCTCCCTGTGAGGTTCCAAGAATGACAATGCAAACTAGTAGCATATCCATTGGGAAAAAGAGTAAAATATCAAAACTCAAACTAACAAACTAAAAATATGACTACTGACTGATTAACGGACTGACTTAACTACTTATGGCAACAAATCACGGAGTCCTTATGGCCTTCATCTCGAGCTTCAAATATTAGTGCCAACCACCCACACTTAGAAAATTGAAAGTAACATGGTATGTACAATGGAACCTTGTATCTGATGAAATTTGTACACTATGTAATCACCTCTTTCCAATGTATCTAGTCAAGATTATGCTTACTTGAATGAATGTTGCACACAGTTCCTTTGAATAGGAAGAAAAAATATAAAACTGGAAACCCAAACTTATATTGAAAAATTTTTCCCCAATCCACAAATATAAGAACAACTATTTTCCTTGATGGTTACAACAAAGAGGCCAAAGGATCTTGAAAAACCTGCAAAATCACCTCTTTTGATGACTTCTCTTCTTCAGTAGGTTCTTCATTTTTTGATCCTGGAGGAATATCCTCATGTGAAAGAGGCTCTGAAACAACCTCTTATTTTTCACTGCTTTCCTACAACTTATGATGGTCAAATTGAAGCCTAACATCCTCAAAACTTGAAGCTACATGCATATTTACTTGAGAAAATGGATTCATGAGTAATCCTTCATGTGAATCTGAATTGAGAGTTTCTAGGGAAACAGATTCAGCAGATATTTGGAAAATATTACCTTCAATTCACTCTTCCAAAACTGGTACAGTAATATGCAATTATATGTTACATACCATTTTAATCCCATCGTCTTAGGTTTCATTCTCATGTTACTGAAAATAAGAATTTGAAATCGTTTTTTTCTCAATCACTGGCCCAGAAGATGAAAAAACTGATGCACTGTCTATTTCCCTATGTTGTTTGAAAGAGTTCTCATACTCTTGATCATGAAAATACAAACAAGGTTGCTACAATATTGGATGAAGGAGTCTTCAATGTGACAAGAGACGGAGTCCTCAACTATATCTGAAGGTTGCTACCAAGTTATCATTAAATTAAAATAAGGGAAAAATGCATTCTCATAATAGCTTTGTGGAAAAATGAAGGTGATCATGAGTTTTTTGTGATGTCATTTGGCCTCACTATTCACCTTCACAATTCAAAGATTGATGTATTATAGATTCAAACCATTTTTGAGAAAATTTATGTTAATATTAGGGGAATTTCCCACAAGAAGGAATAAGTGATAGTGTGTTTCCATCTCGATCTACTATTCTCTCTTCTAATGAGAAACCCAACACTAAAACATAGTTTATCGTCAAAAATGTGACCTTGGTGGTCATGACATTTTTCTCTATGCCATGTTGAAAATGGCAACAAGAAACAGTGAAAGAGCATCCTGAAACATCTTTCCTGATCCTAGTTGGAAAGTGATCACCAAAACTAGGTGGGGGCCACACATGTGATTTTTGTCGCAAAGTCTATTTTTAGACATATGGATCATGGTCTATGAGTTGCAGGATGCTATTTATGGATGATTGGTCGAGTTGGTAAAAATAGATGGACCTCTATTTTTAGACATTGGGCGGTTTCTATTTTTAAACTGTCGGGCTAAAAATAGAACAGTCAAATATTATTAACCCTTAATAATATTTAGACTATAAACATAATCTTATCCTCTTGGAGCACTTCATTTTGATGCTTGGATGTAGCACATGTAGCTGACAGAAGGAAATACTCTTTTCCTAAGGGTTAGTTGAGCTATTGCATGGTTGACTTCAGTTAGAACTCATGTGGCTGATGAGACAGTTGGTGGAGTTGTGTTCGGTTTAACTTAGTTGAACTAGTTGTATTTAGCCTAACTAGAAAATACACTAGTGATGAGTGGTGTGAATTAATTATTAATTAATTCACTAATTATTAACTCATAAATCAACTAAAGAATACATCAGTTAACTGCAATGCATGGACAGTTCAATGGAGACCAGTGTTAGAGGTGGGTGAAAGGGTGAGTGTGGCTATCAGTTGTGACTATATTGGTGCATGAGATTTGCACACACATTTATTGAGATTGCCAATGAGGATTGCGCAGTACAAGAGGGTGGGATTCGAACTTGGATCTAATTCATTTTCATCTTGGATTGCGCAGTAGAGGCAGGCAAACTTGTGGAGGAGATTTGAACCTGTGACTTGTTCATCTTCCGTGCTAGTTTGTGTGTAGCATGTGAGATAGTGCTGAGAGCTGTGAGAGATTTGTGCTATGTATTGTTACATGTTCTCTATCATTATAATATATAGATATTTGGGGGTTTTCATCTATTGCTTTCCCCAGTACATACTGTGTTGATATGTGTGCTTGATTATTGTTTTATGAGTGCATGCGACTGTTTCTATTTCCGCATATTGATGATCAATTGTAGAAGAGGTTATGTATTATGCATGAAGCTTAAATAGTGTGTAATCAGGATAATCTCGGTGAATAATTCAGAAAATTATTCAAATTTCTACATGCCACTAACACGTAGACCTTCGTGTTCCACCCATTTTTTAACCACAATAGGGCTTATGATTCCTTAACATTTTTTGCCTATCTTTTGACCAATGTAACCCATCTATCATGAGATATTATAGCCAATGCCTCTACTGTGCATTTTCAAAATTACCAAAATTCTATTGAGTAAGGTTTCAGGAAGGTGAACTTACCATGTTTATCTTGGCCATGGTGTTGGATTTTGTATTAGCAACAGAAACTTTCTTTGCATCCCTAGTATTTTGGAAATTTTTTTGTAGATTTTCCAATGCATCCTCCTTCTCTTCCAATCCTTGAAGTAGTTGAACTATCAACAAAATGAAATAGTCATATTTCTAATTATAATGATTTTCTCTCTTAATTACACAATTTGAATTCTCTACTTGTATGAATCTTCCATGATGGTGGTGAGGGGGTCTTAACATACAAAAAAATGTTTCTTTGGTAATAGTAGTAGCTTTGTAAATATCTCAATGTATTTTTCCAATTGTGCTATCCTTCAATCAAACGTTTGGACCTTCTCCTTCTATTAGAAATTAACCTCTTTTACTTGCACATTATTAGCCCTTAAATTTTCTATCATTTCTATAATCATTATATTATGCATTCTATATTTTTTATCTTCAAAGTACTAGTCGTTGCATTGTGGTCATAAATCCCACTACTCTAATACCAATATGACATGTAAATGTGGGACTTACAACCCACATACATCGTGACCAACATTGATCCACTACAAGAATGAAAATTGGTCTATATTCTAGGAATAATTCACAGATCTTGGTTCCTTTAAATGACTCAAAGGATTCTATTCTTGGTGAATGTACTCATGGTCAACTAGATGAAATATCTATAGTCAACCACTACTTATTTCTCAGTTAGACAAGTGCCATATAACAACAAACACAACATTTAATCAAAATGAATAAAGATATTTCACTTTGTAAACCAAAATAGGATAACTAATTTTGATTAGTTTCTCAATCTTCATTTTGACAAACTTAATGTATAATATTCACTACAACTTCATGGTCCATTCAACAATTCACACAACTAGGCTCCCATCCATCCTCGCCTATTGGCCAATAAAAATATTTTGTGAGTGCAATTATAAGAAGATATATCTAGAGATGGGGGTAATAGAAAGTTCAAAAGATGTGACCTTTCATTTCTCATTTATAGCTCCCTTCTCTCTGGTTTTACTTTTTCTTTCTATTATATATATATATATATATATATATATATATATATATATATATATATATATATATATATATATATTTCAA
>CM076578.1:216905711-217415711 GCA_034641835.2 Pinus albicaulis | reverse complement strand
GAAAAACATCTAGTAATACAATATGGGTTGCAGACCTAGGGCTGAAAGTATGTTGCAACAATCAACTGAAGAGAAATGGCTGAAGCTGATCTAAAAATGAATGTGCTCTCCTCGAATGGATCCTCTGGATGAAAGGATGGCCCTTTCACTGAATAAATCACCTCCCAAATCACCTATTGCAAACACCCCTACAACTCCTCCCTAAAATAGCGTAGATCTAGACTGATACTGCACTGTAGGGGATAAATATACTATGGCCTGATGCCAAATGTGTCAATACAGCTCCAGGGCCTTCTTTACTAGCCTCCCAAGAGAAAGGAATCTCCCTCCAATGAGATCTAACTCAGAACTGTCCCAAATCAATCCTCCACAACTTCTGCCCTGCAACACAAACACAAATCCTCAATAGGAACTATCTTGTACATTAAGACTGAAGCCTTGGCCAGATGCCTGATAGTGGAATGGAGTGCAAGCTCTTCCTATATTCCTCTCAAGGAAATAGGTGGGATTCCCAATCAGGAAAACCCTATGCTAAACAGCACTGCAATCTTAGCTAAACAGCTGAAGAAAGCTATATGTCTAAATAGACCATATATTCAGAAATATAATAACATCAACATGAATAACTATGGTTGCCATCCTCTTCCTTATATAAGTGGTGAGCTTCCTCACCCTTGGCCCCACTCATTAAAGGCACTACTTCCATGCATGGAGTTTCCACCCAAAACTGCGATGTCCCATAATGAATGCCACTCCTCCATGACAACGATGTTGATTTTTTCAAAGTTGACCTAGTCTATGTGCTCCAGCCCGTGTTCACACCTTATGGTGCTTTATTAAGCTAAAAATATTATCCACTTTCACATGAGAACTGGTTTTATTCTTCATAAAGAGATTTATGGGTCTCCCTACCCACTTATTCACCTATCTAAGTGAAAAAAAATAAATTTAATATTCCAATAAATTTTGGAATATTACAGTCCTCTCCTCCAAAATGTTGCTTATCCTCAAGCAGCTGCAAGGATACTACAAAATATCCAATGTATATGTCTCCTCCCAAGAATACAAATTAGCCTTTGTTAGATGAACCAAATAGCTCTCATCATGAAGTGGGAGATATATGAAAAGAGTTATATGATGTCCATTGGCCTCCTCAAGGCATGAGAGATGGTAAATGTTGGGTGTCTCAATCCCAATGAGAACTCCAATCTCCATGCTATCATCCAAACAAAGTGAGCCATCCTTGGTAGATCATAGAAACAATCACCAATTCTCTGCTTCTGCAAAGTATAGGTTGCATGGCTGAAAATGAGAGATCAAGTTATTCAACTCATGCTACCTCTCTCTCCATTTATGATAAATATGGAGTTTTTGATCTTGGGCTTCAATAATATAGTCCTCAGGAAGAAAAAAGGTACTCTGAATCTCATGATCCCACTCTTTGGTTATAGGAACCTCTCTTGCCCAATCCATCCCACATATAGTGAATAGAATGTCATCACCATAAGGGCTCCAAAAGGAAAATGGAATATGTGTCATATAACATGCTGGATGGTGACAATAATCCATCAAGTGAGACCAACATTGTTCTGCCTCTAGCTGTCTCAAAACATCATATGATAAGTGGCCATCCAACCACTTGCTTGCTACCATAAGCTTCTCAAAGGCTTGAAAATAGTGACAGACATTAGGTGTTAACTGAATATGAGCTGAGCTAAACACATCTTGCCCAAAGTCCTCTATAAAGTGGTCATCCCCATTACTGATTGTAGTCCTAAAAGGGCCATGAAATCCACAAAGAAGCTTGCTCTCTTGTGGATAAATATGTTGCAAATGTATGATAAAATAATATACATACATTGTTAGTTGATCAATAAGCACGAAAACACAATCTTTACCATATATTTTAGACAAGTTGGTGAATAGGTCCTTAGATGAACCTTCCCATCTCTTCATCAAAAGGGGAAGTAGCTAAAACAACCTTGCAAGGTGGTTGCTTTCCTCCTCATACATCAAACAAGCTACATATCTCTTGATATGTTGGTGCACATCTTCTTTGAGATCCTCCCAATAGAATCCCTCCATGATGGTGAGATAGGACTCGATGGAATCCTCATGCCTTGAAAAGAGTGCTTCATATGCTACATGTAGAATTACCTCCTTAAGCTTGGAGTCTTTAGTTAAGTAGATCTGATCATGGAAATAAATGACTCCATCCACTACTATATATCTCCCATATGTCACTTGTCCATCAAGAAACTTACATGTGAAGAAGTTCTTGGAATACTCCACCAATATTTGGGACTCCCAATATGGATCCATCCTTCCCAACAATGACAACGTTGTAGAAATCTGAAATGAATCACTTGTCTCATCATAGATCTCCTCTTTGACATGCCCAATGCTAAAGCCACATATTGGAGTACTACTACCCCACTTTTTTTGCCTCCCTTGCAGTTGATCTTGCTCAAGAAAATATTGAAGTACATGGAGGTCAATCTCCTCTTGGAAGGTATTGCCCATCCAAAAATTCCATAGTTTGGCCAATGCATACAAGAGTGTCAACCTCTTGTCACATTCAGAAATATTCCTCATGTTTGGAAGTATCATTTGCTGCTCCAAGGCTATGGAGTAGCCCTTTGACACCATGCTCATGTCATCATAGATTTATGAATCATCATCTTTCAGTGCAAATAGCTGAGTGGGAGATGGCAATGTCCATATCAGAAAATTTCTCACCCCTCCTTTGAACCCATCAAAGGTTCTCTATGTTGTGCTAGATCCTCCCAAGGCTCCTTCCTTAGCCAAGTCTATCAATGGTGCACCATGTTGAGATAACTCTTTGATCATCTTCCAATCAGGGGGTCTCCCTGGTGGAATGCCTCCATGTAATGAAACATCAAGGCTTAGAGCAGGTTGTATATGTGAGTGGACTGATTTTCCCTTCCCTCAATGTGAAAATAATCGTCCTGCTTATGTGCATAAACCTCGTGAACATGATGGTTGTGTATGTTCCCAATCACTTGATGTTGGCCCTCCTTCTCATCTTCTCCTACCTTCTGCAATATCTCACATTCTAAGGTGTATTCTTCAAATGTAATCAACCCATGTACACCCAACATCTCATTGGTGTCAATAGTCTTGATCACAAGGAAATGATATATCATAGCGTGTGCCCCCAAGATTGTATTCAATGTTGGAACACACTTCCTCCATTATTTTGTCTCATTGCCTATCAACATAGACACATGTTGCTCCTAATCTTCATATGTAAGATCCTTTGGAACTTCTTGCAAAGATACAAGAGCTCCTCTAGTTGAAACAATTGCTTCATCTCCATCTCCAAATAGAAGTAGATCTCTTCCTGCTGTCATAGCGCTGGAGGATCTTTCCAGGATCAATGGAGAATACCTCATCATTAAGAAATCCTTTGTCTTTATCTCCTTTTGAAAGAGGAATCCTCATTTCCTCTTCTTGAGAAGAAATTTCTTGCTGAAGTGGGGCTTTTTCCCTTGGAAAAATATGTTGCGGATCTTTAAACCCCTCAAAAATGTTCTAAAACGGAGTTGGTTTCATGGATCCTTCCAACTCATGCAAAGGTTATGATTTCTTGGGTTTGGCTTCTTACCCAAAGAAGTTTTAGAATGTCTTTGATAAAATATTTTCACTAATCTCCTAGTGAACTTTTCATTAGTAAATATATTTGAATTATTCAATGAAGAAGATTCATAAAACCACCAGGAATTATTCTTACCTTTAATATGCAACACTTCTACTCTAATGGGTTCCTCTTCTGAAACTTGATGCAGCTACAAATATGTGTCTAGCTTCTTTACCCAAGCCTTGGTTGTGCTCTTGGATGACCCATAAAAAGTAGGTAGAAAGAATCTACCCAAAGTGTGTTGCATGCAACCTCTTCTTCTATTGTGGTTACTGGGTCTTCTATTTTCTTTGACTTGACAAAACCCTTGGAAGTTGAGATGCTCTTTGAATCTTCTAGACTGAGATTCATATTCTTGGAGATAGTCACCAAGATTCTCCTCCTTTGGTGTGTTTCCTTCCTCTTCTTCTATTGCCAAGAATGTAGGCGTACCACGTTGTAGATCTGATGGTGTAGTTGAATTTTCACACCCATAATGTGAAGATCTAGAGCTTCCTTCACGTATAAACCCTCTTTCATAATCTCTATATCTCTCCATCTTCATCTCTTTGATGTCTTTGTTAATGCCCTGCATGGTTTGAAGAAGAAGTCTCGAGAACTCCTTCCCTTCCATTTCTCCTGATAATAGAGTTTTGCCTTCATCTCTTCTACATATCTTCTCCTTCCTATGAGAAGCCTCCTTAGATTACATAATGGCTGAAGTACACAGGCTGAGCCAAGATTATGCTCTGATACGACTGTAATATTCCCAAATGGGAAAAGCAAGAATATGGCACATAATGCTGGAAATAGCAATGTAGATCAATGCATAAATGTAAGAGACCAATATGGAGCTTCTTTATTCATTATATCAGCAGCAAAAATTACAATAATGATGGGATACAAAACATACAACAAGATATAACAAGCCTCCAATAGACAAAACCCTCAACAAGAGGTGCTGCTACTATATCAAAATTGCTGGAAGACTGCTATAGCGCAATTTTAAGAGCACTGTTATATCAAATGAGTACACAAAATATATAGGGTTTTTATATGCCTGAATAGATACAAAAGTGAATATTTGGGCTCTATACAACCTCCAGGAAAGAACCCAAAAGGGTCTCCGAGAAAAACACCCAATAATACAATATGAGCTGCAGCCCTAGGGCTGAAAGTATGCTGCAAAAATTAACTGAAGAGAAATGGCTAAAGCTGATCTAAAAATTAATGTGCTTTCCTCAAATGGATCTTCCAAATGAAAGGTTGGCCCTTTCACTGAAGAAATCACCTACTGCAAACACCCCTGCAACTCCTCCCTAAAATAACGCAGATCCAGACTGATACTGTGTTGTAGGGGATAAATATACAATGGCCTAATGCCAAATGTGTTAATGCATCTCTAGGGCCTTCTTTACTTGCCTCCCAATAGAAAGGAACCTCCCTCCAATGAGATCTAGCTCAGAACTCTCCCAAATCAATCCTCCACAACTTCTACCCTGCAACACAAACACAAATCCTCAACAGGAACTACGTTGTACATTAAGACTGAAGCCTTGGCCAAATGCCTGATAGTGGAATGTAGTGAAAGCTCTTCCTAGAGGCCTCTCAAGGAAAGAGGTGGGATTCCCGATCAGGAACACCCTGTGCTAAGCAGCACTGCAATCTTAGCTAAAAAGCTAAAGAAAGCTATATGTCTAAACAGACCATATATTCAGAAATATAATAACATCAAAATGAATAACTATGGCTGTCATCCTCTTCCTTATATAAGTGGTGAGCTTCCTCACCCTTGGTCCCACTCATTAAAGGCACTACTTCCATGCATGGAGTCTCCACCCAAAAATGTGTTGTCCCATAATTAATGTCACTCCTCCATGACAGCATTGTTGATTTGGTCAAATTTGACCTGGTCTATGTGCTTTATTAAGCTGAAAAGATGATCCAATTTCACATGAGAAGTGGTTTTATTCTTCATAAAGAGATTTATGGTTCTCCCTACCCACTTATTCACCAATCTAAGTGAAAAAACATAACTTCAATATTCCAATAAATTTTGAAATATTACATTCACAAAAGGCCTATCTATGACACAGTGGAAACATGGTTGGTGAAGCAATTGGAAAAACTTTTCAACATGGCTGCAGAAGCGATTGGAAATTTTTTTTGCATGTTATTCTAGAAGCCACTTAGAGGAAGCTAACGTAATGTAGAGGTGACTAAAAATCACTAACACGTTGTGCCATATCATCAATTTTGATGAGTCAGATAGGCCACTAAACTCGGGGATGGATTTTTTTAGGTGTGCTTTGTTCCAATCATTTTTCTCCATCTTTTGAATAAATGTACATAATATACAAGAAGAAAAGAGAAAAACAAAGGTTAAACAGCATGAAATACATATTTGGATTGAAAGAAATTGATAACCTATATTTCAATAGCGCTTACTTATGTGCTATAAAGTCATATCAAAATTTAATGAAACAACGTTCAACTAAATGTAATAAAATAATAGGTTCATAATTAATTTGGTTTTAATTAAGAAAATAAAATTCATCATATAGCACATGTTATATGATATTTTTTTGTTTAGAGACATTCTATACATATTTTTTTTTTTAATTTCAACAACTAATGAAATAAATATAAATTATATGTTAGGGTAAGTCTAATCCACCTAGTTGAAAAAAGTATTTCATCTTCATTTGGAGTTTCCTAAAAATACATTAATATTTTATCCTTATTTTGAGTTTTTAATCAAAAAACACTAAAATAGATTGTTAAAAATGCATGGAATCAATGTGATTATAATAAATATTTGTATTAGGATTGGAAGTGAGTGTAATAGAGGTAAGATAAGAATTGTTAGAGTTAGAAGCTATTGATTAAAAAATGTTGGAAGTTAGAATTCATTTTAACTGTTGTCATGTTTTTTTGTAGGTTTAGATCTTTTCTTTTTTTCAACTCTCAGCTAGAGGGTAGGAGTGAAAGTCAATACAAAAATATTCATAAACAAAATCCATTATAATAATATTTCTCATCATTGTGTCACTCTTATGGAATTCAACATGAGTAGGGGAGATAATAACCATTCTACCAAACCACCCAAGATAACCCCAAATGACAAGCTGGAATTTTATTACTTGAAAGATAAATATTGAATTCCTTATCAATTAACATAAATCATAATATAAATAAATAAAAATTAGAAAAAAAATAAAAGCCAAACTCCCTATAACTAAGAAGCCATATATGATCATGTGCTTCCATGATCGATGAATTAGTCTCTAAAGAAACTATACAATATATGATATTTGCAAAATCAACATGTTGTTGATGTTCTAGGACTATTGTGGCATGAATACGAGGAAAAATCGAGAAATCCAATATCCATTGTCTATCAAGAAAACATGTTCAAATAACTTTTGGTTATCATAATGAGGGTGTGAGATGAAACTATAAGCTTTCCCCATTACATTTTACTGTAAAAAAAAGATATAGAATTCAATTCATGCAATCTTTATATCTTATATAAGATATTTTAGGAGAAATTGTTTTTCATTTTTTACCTTCTTAATATCTCTTAAAGATGATAAATTATTTTAACTTATAATATTTAGGAATATCTCAATATCCTAATTTATCATAAAAGTCATAAATTTTTATTTTTACTTTAACAATATTCACATTCATCAATGTTTTAAAGTAATAATAATAATCTTAAAAAATTGTTCATTACAATAACAACTTAAATAAATGAAAATGATTATATTTAATTTACTTTTCAAAAATCATGTGATACAAGTATTTTTTTTTTTTCTTCTTGGAGGAAAGAAATAAGTCTTTTGATGAGCCCAAGGGCTAGCTTGAAGTTAGTGGTCTAAGCCAACCCACAAGTATATTCACATAAGAATTTTAAAAAGCTCAAAGCTAATAAAACAATATTTATAGGCATGAAGCTATTACAACAATAATTATATAAGGCACTATAGTTCATCATGTCACTAGTGAAAATTTACAAGTATATTCCACAAGTACATTCACATAAGAGTTTAAAAAATATCAAAGTCAATAAAACAATATTTATAGATATAAAACTATTACAACAATAACTATCTAAGGCACTATAGTTCATCATGTTACTAATGAAAAATTTAACTTACCTGAAAAAAATAATAACCATTCTACTCAACCACCAGAAATATTACCCATTTTATAATATATAATTTGTTCAATAATCATATTATTTTTCTTACCAGTTTGAAACAAAATATTATAATATTAAAAAAAACACACAAAAGAGACCATAAAAATATTTTTTTTTAAAATGTACTTAAACCTAAAACCTTCATTAGGTTATTCCACAAAGTTGCGACATTGTTTTGTAATCATTTCTAAATTTTTTTTTAATAATGTAGATAATGCGAGATTAGATAGGATGATAAAGACTACAGATTTTTTGATCATTTCGTTGACCTGCAAATTGTTTTTATTTGTTTAATAATAAACTAGATAAGATTAAAATGTGTAAATCAAGAGTTTGAGAAACCAAAAGGATAAGGTTAGAAAAATTACACTTAGCCTTTAAACATTATTATAAAGGCGTGTGCCTGCCACTATGGTGTGATATGTCGTTGTTGGGGAACAACTAAATGGTGTGATATGTTGTTGTTGGGGGACCGCTAAATTATCCATAGAAAAAGCAATGTAACCTACATAGAAAACAATAAGACAATAATCAAACAATTAAGAGCAATGTAACCTACATAGAAAACAATAAGACAATAATCAAATGGAGACATATGTAAAGAGATTGTGTTATAACAATTGATTATACATTTTTGAAAAGATTTGTGTACGAAAAGGATGATAACTATTATTTTTTCCATAGACAATAATCACATGGAGACATATGTAAAGAGTTTGTGTTATAACAATTGATTATTATTTTTTCCATAGACAACAATAAGACAATAATCAAATGGAGACATATGTAAAGAGATTGTGTTATAACAATTGATGAAATGTTTCTTGTCTCTAGGCAGATATGTTATGTGCAATACATTTTGAAAAGATTTATGTGGGAAAAGGATGATAATTATTAACTTTTTTAAGTATATTTTGAAAAATATTTTGGGTATTTTTTTATTTTTAAGAATGAATATTTAAGTTAAATTTAAAAAAATATATATATAGAATGAGTTAATAAAAAGGTTAAAATTTGAATTAATAATATATTCATTATGAATTTAACATTTTTCTTATAAAAATATAATATAAGTAGGGAGGATAATATTTCACTCCACAATTATTTGAGCTAGATTTAATTGATGAATAATGGGTTTATATGTTTGAAAGATAATTTTTCTCGTCATTTATATAAACATTAAAGCCAAATAATAAAACTTGGAAAAAAATTGCTTTTCGATCACAATTATTATACTTGATTTCTCACTTTCAACTTATGTTAGAATTAGTGGAAATTTTTAAGAATGAGAAATTATCTTGAAGTTTAAAAACATTGGTGAATCTCACTAGTCCCTAATATGAAAACTATAAAATGTTTATTATTGTATTTATAAAATTATTAATTTTTAATGATTTTATATATACATTCTATATAATTTTGGTGATTTTTAAGGTAAAACAAATTTATATGTAACATTTTGGCGAATCACTTTTCTAAAAAAATGGAATTTGACAATTCTTTTTTTTGGAAAAATCATTGAAAAATAGTCCACATACGAATATTAGCCCCTAAAATTTTCCATGTGTTAGATGTTGAAGGTTAGTGTTGATGTTGAAGTCCTTTAGAATTCTAGGTTGATGTTATCTAGTGAATACCCATTGTGTTATAAAGTAAGTTTGTGACACTCAAGGACTCTAATCATTCATCGAGCTTAGATAGTAACAATATTTCATTATGAAATACATGTATTGTTAGGTGTATTAGTAGTCTAGAGGAATAATAATAATGAGGACATAAGTCTAGTAACTTTGAAAGTCAAAAAGAGATCATACTTATTTTTCTAAGTGGAAATTTACTTTAATTATGTTATTGCTACTTATCAGTTATAGAGTTTTTGATCACCTTCCAAGGACAAGGCTACATACGATGGACTCATACATAGACATAGGTGTACCAACAAATGGAACTTATTATAAACCTTTGTTTTGTTACCATCTAAAAAAAATATCAAGGGACCATATCGTTAAGCCAAATCCATTGCGATTAAATAGATAAATGTATTCCAAATAAAAAGGTCAAAAGCATCTTAAAATTTAGTAAATTTTGGATGATATTTTATCCAATATTCTTTACACCCCACTCTTATATAAGAGAATATTGAATAAAATATAATATTGTATTATGTTTTACTAAACAATTCCTTACCTTGTCCTTATATATTGTTACACACACCAAAGTAATAGGAAATTTTGATAAACTTGCATGATTGCATTATGTTCACAAGAAGTACATGTTAATACATAGTTTTCTGACCCTTGGTTTTCATTTTCCAAGAGGTTGCTTGGACTTCAATCATTGTTGGAATTTCTCCTCACTAACCCTAATGGATTAGGTGTCCAACTTCCCCCCCTTAATCCAAAGGGGTGTATATGACTCCAAAAGGAAAGGTGAAATACAAACGTGCATGTTAGACCAATGGCTAGATGTACTCTCTTAAATGGTGGTTTAAGGAAGACCACAAACTAAATGAGGTAGAAAAACCTGAATTTTCTACCGGTAATGATTTAAGGTCGACCATCAACTCTAGAAATAGACTCAAAGCAATTCCTAGAACATAAAGTGCAGTTCCTAGGAAATTTCTAAATCAAAGCATCTATGAGGAGGATTATGAGAAATCCCACCCACCCGCTCTCAAGTCCTGTCTGCACAACAAATCCACCCACCCAATTTAGAACATTCTACGTGGGATTTGAACCATATAGATAATTTGTCAAAAAGAAATAATTTTCCATAAAGTGCAGTCGTTAACCCAGACCAGAACAATCTGGATATATAGAAAGTGGGTGCAAAAGAGCCTCGAAAAGTACCACGGTCCCAGTACATCCATAAATATCTTGCCCCCAACACCCACAATTTGAAAGATGAAGAGCAAAGAAAGATATACTTGTCAGGGATCTCGAGATCAGAGAGACAGTGATATGACCAGAATTTTTAAAACGTTTCCACCCATCGTGAAAAATACAACTCACTGAAGACAAGGTGGTGGAATTGGAAAGACGTCGAAAAAACCAGAGAATGCGTTCAAGCCAAACAATCAGGACAACCTCTAAAACATGGCAACAACAATAGCATACACAACCAGAAAAATGCCACCATCTAGAACATAGCTGAAAATTAAAATCTTTACACGACCTATAAATGATAAAAGAGCCCAGCCACCGATGCCAAAGAGCATACCATCTAGATTGATACGAATAAATTTGTGTTTTAGCAACCTTATGTGTCTCGTGAATGGGAAGCCTATTCCCCCTGTTTTGCATTTGACATGTCTGTTAAATAATTAATATATGTCTTAAACATTGCATGTATAATGAGTACTGCAATAGCACTCAGAAATACAATCAGCCCAACCTCATATGCATCCATTGTCATATTGAGAGAAATCCTACAAAACCCCACATCTGCAACTCACCCTTCCCCATACCATATCCTGCACCAATATACAGTTCATAACCCTACATACCATCCCTTACCAGACCATAGAAGAGCCCTGCAAAAAAACTAATCTTTCTACTGAAAACTGCACCGCTTTTCCATTCAGAATAGTTGCACCATGCAGTCCATAATCATCAACCCATCAAATTGAAGAAAGTGTGACCAGTTCTAAAAATAACACCTTTACTATAAACAACACTGTTGAAAAAATCTATTACATATAAGTAGCGCCACCATGTGCACACAAATATGAAAGCCTTTCTATCCTATTGGAACATATGCTACTTCATTCCCATCAACTACCAGGAGCTACTTCATCCCATTAGCATCCCAAATCTACATTTAACCCTACTAAAAAACTTCATGCAATTGCATGCTCCCTATCAAAAATCATTTTAGGGACATACCCTTGTGAGATGTTACCTGCAATGGTGCAGCCCCTCCATTGGAAAACATGGCGCATCCATAGCCGCCTTTTTGGCCAAGGTCCTCGAGGCAATGACAGTCCAACGCTCACTCAATTTTCTCAAAATCAAGTATTCCTAATGCGTTCGCCCATGCCCCCAATATTTTGATATCTTATAGATATAGGTGCAATTAAATAATTGACTTCCCCATATATATTGAATTAGAAGTATTCCAGAAATCTACAATAAACATAAACTCAAGAGACATGGAACATGAAACTCCAATGAATTGGATAGAAACTTACACTCAGAGAACGTGAAGCCCCAGGGGTAGCAATGGAACAAATCTGACTATGTCCATCAATGGAACAAATCTGATTATGTATGTCAATGGAACAAATTTGACTATATCCATCAAGGGTCGTTCTTTGTTGTTTCAACATAGCTCAAGAGGATAAAAGGGGAAGCGTTCAACAATTCATATATGGCTATAAGTTTTTTCGTCGCCTACCAAGACTGTTGCTCTGAAGTTTTCTGGACATCCCTTTTTAATGTCTAGGGTTCCTTTATTTCTCAATCTTAAATCCTAAATCAATATGACATTACTTAATAATAACTCAAAGGGATTAGAGATTATTTATTCTCATTTTTATTTATTGTTATTTTTTTTATTGTTTGGAATAATTAAATTTGACTATATTATTTTATTTTATTTTTTTCTACAAGAACTATTTATTTATTTTCATATTATTATTTATTTATTGTTTATTGTTTAGAACAAGTAAATTTTATCATATTATTTAATTTTAAATTTTTTGTTTTCTTTTCTTTCTTTCCTATAAGACTTGTTTTTGGAAAATAAATGTAGCTTGAAAACATAAGAATATCAATGAAGTTACGAAGAATTTAGTAAGAATAAATTTATTTAAAGAATATAAGACAAAAGAGTTGCAAAGAAAATGAATTATTTTATTTTGATGACTGATTTTTTAGACAATTATATGAAAAAGAATGATGTTATGGATAAAGTAAAAGGGGATAGGAAAATAAATGCAGCTTGAAAACTTATGAATAGCAACGAAGGATTTAGTAGGACTAAATCTATTTAAAGATTAGGGAGGACAAAAGAGTTGTAAAGAAAATGAAATAAATTATTATAATTTGATGGTTGATTTTTTAATTTATTTTATTAAAGAATGATGTTATGGAAAAGTAAAAATGGATAGGAAAATAAATGTACTTTGAAAATATATAGACATTAATGAAATCAGGAAGGATTTAGTAAGAATAAATCTTAGGAATTTTGCTTCTCTGATTCATAGAAATTTATAAAAGTTTTTTCGATGATAATCACATCTAATCAAATTTTTTCGACGCGTTTCGAACCAGTCAGTATGATTTATCATCACGACAAAACGAAGAAATCTGATTAAGGAACTAATTTCAATAGATGAGAGGTAGTTCCAACTAGCCATTATGATTAACCACTAATTTGACTAGAATAATATAAAATGATAATAGTTGTATAACATATCATTTTAATTATTATTACTATTATTTAATTATATTTATTTATTTATTTATTTATTTATATTTAACTTTTTTAATATTTAAAAATAAATATATTAAATAATAATTTTAAAATGTTGAATTATAATCTAATAGTTACATTTTATATATATATATATATATATATATATATATATATATATATATATATATATATATATATATATAATATATATATATATGTAATAATTAAAAAATAAATTAATTTTAATTAATAATTTTAAAAATTGAATTATAGGTAAAAAGATTAAGAAATTAATCTAAAGAATAATAGTTAGTAATATATACTCCTAATTATTATTATTATTATTAAAACTAATTAATTAATTTATATATATATATATATATATATATATATATATATATATATATATATATATATATATATATAATAATTTAAAAATAAATTAATTAATTGATAATTTTAAAAAATTGAATTATAGGTAAAAAAGATTAAGAAATTAATCTAAAGAATAATAGTTGTGTATTACATAATTTTAATTATTATTATTATTATTAAAATTAATTAATTTATTAATTAATTTATCTTTAATTTTCTAATATTTAGAATAATTAAAAATAAAATAATTAATTAGTAATTTTAAAATTGTTGAGTTACATTATTTATTTATTAATCTTTGGTTATTAATATTTATAATAACTTAAAAATTAATTAATCAATTAGTAAATATAAAATGTTGAAAATAACTATAAACAATAAAATCAAAAATAAAGTTAGAATAAAATCTAGACTATGAAACATCTATAGGGAGAAAGAGGCCAGGAGCAAGAGGAGCTAAGAAGAGGAGAACAGACAGGAGGGAGAATAGGATGGGAATAAAAACCTCAACTACGAGTGAAGGGCACGAATCCAACATCTGCTAACACTCCATCCATCATCTCTGTTAAGGTTAACTGGTCGTTTCTCAATTTCCAGGGCTTCCCTTAACTTCGTCTTCTCAACATGCTTTGCTAAGGAAGAGGAGCGAGAAATACTATGCTTAAGGTCAGAGACGTATTCAAAGATTCTTTGATTAATGGATCGACCAGTTCCATCGATGTAAGGCATCCCACATGAGCATGGAATCAAGTAAACACCCTTACTATCTATAGGGAAAATCAGGTCTTTAAGTGACCTAAGCAAACCTTGAATGGTGCGGAGGGGCTTGAAGGTTGATGAAATATTATGCCTTCTAAGGATCCTAATGATTTTATCTGTAGTACCTTGAATAAACGGAAGGTTCTTTCTTCTTCATAAAAACTAAATATAATTAAATAATAGTAAGAATAATTAAAATTATATATTATACAACTATTATCTCTTTATATTATTCTAGTCAAACTAGTCGTTAATCATAACGGCTAGTTGGAGCTGCCTCTCATCTATTTAAATTGTTTCCTTGATTAGATTTCTTCATCTTGTCCTGATGACGAACCACACTGGTGGGTTCGAAACGTGTCGTCAAAATTTGATTAGATGTGATTATCACCGAAAGAACTTTTATAAAAAAAAAAAGAATAAATATATTTAAATGTTGGAGGACAAAAGATTTGTTAAGCCTATTTATGAAATGGAAAAAAAAAATCCCAATCCAAAGCAATCAAGAAGATATAACTAATAAATGAGAATACAAAAAAATTTATTAAGATGGTATGTTTATTATTTTTAACAATTTCCTAAATCCTCATTTTTCCCATTTGGATTTCTAGGCAAAAAAAACTATTATCTGTGATGTATTCAATGTTGTATCAGATGTATTCATATGTATAGTGGGAAACACTAGCTACCATCTGAATTGACATCATATTTGTAGTGTGTTATTTTATTTAATCATTGTAATAAACATTACATAAGATAGTTTTATTGTTTAAGGGAATCAATTATGGATGACTCAATTTTATGTTATTATTTGATTTTGACATTCAATGACAATCATGAATATGATATATGTGTGTTAGTATGATTCTTTCGTCGTAAAATATAACTTTAGCTACGCATAAAAAATATCCCTAACATCGATTATGGCTGCAAAATATTTTTAAGTCTGTTGCACAAATTCAGATCTAAGCACAAAAGACATTAAGCAGATAAAATATAATATGGCTCCATGCATCCAATAGACAAGACAAGAACAAAGTTTTTAAAAGAATGATTTAACAGACAATAATGGGCACCCGAGAGGAAAACCTGAAAGAAGCTCGTCTTCCTTCGTGGGATGTGGTTTCGAAGTCCCCAAGAGTCTCGTATCTAGAAATTCTCTCTTATTGTGGTAGAAAACCCTGACAAACATAGAACTCAATGGGAGTTCACAAAGCAAAAATGGAAAATGGTGACCAAGAATAGATCTAGTGTGATCTAATGCAATGAAGGTGACTAATGAATGGGGAAAACCCTCCTATTTATAACAAAATATTGGGGCGGCCTAGAACTCGGTGCGTGAATAAAATATTATTAATCGACTTCTAGAAGCACCCTTTAGGAATATTTTACTATATTTGTTGGAGGGAAAAGGATTCTTGACTTGGGTCAATTCCTTTATTTATAAATAATAAATAAATAAATGGTTTATTTATCATTTTAGGAAATGATGGGAATATAATTAAATAAATAATGGTTTATTTAATTATCTATGGATGATTTAGTCAAATTTAACTAAGAATATTATTTAAATAATGATTTAAATAACTTATTCTTAGGAAATAATTAAATAAATAAGGATTTATTTAATCAAGTTCCTTGTTTTGGGTTAAATATGACTAGGGAATATAAACAAATAAGTTATTTTATATGGTGAAAGCAATTTTACTTAGGGTAAAATTGGTCTTACATGGTGTACTTGGGCTCATCTAATAATAATAGGTTAGATGACCAAAAATTGGTGTAACAGATTGCCCCCCAACGTACGAGTGTTAGGAGCAAATCTTATGACTGAAGTACATTGTAAGAACTCAATCACTAGATATCAAGAGGGAAGTGAGAGAGAGAAATGTAAGGTTGTCTGATCTGCTAAAGGACTAGACCCTGAGGAGACGAGACTTACGGGTGCAACAAGTCTCTAAGTTATGAAGTGGTACCTCTGCTAAAGGCGGCGGGGGAGGCATACCTATGCCCGCCGAGACAAAGTACAAAGAATAAGGCGCCCGGAAAACCACGGAACGCAATAATGAAGCACGTACTGGCCTAAACATGAGCCAGATAAATAACAGGATGAATCCCACATACATGCGATGCCTGGAATAATCATCGGGACTTATACAATAATATGGTAGTACATGAGATACAAGGACACCCAAATGCCCCCTGCACACGGGGAAGGGCTCACAAAATCTGACAAAGACATGAGAATCGAAAAGGCGCTGCAAGCGACTGAGGCCGATATCATCATATGAGAGGAGTTGCATCAAGGGCGGAAATAAAATCATCTGGGCATGTGGGGGGCTACCTGTAGGGCCACCCCCTCATGAGGGTTGAGACATCTCACACATGCCCGAGAATCACCAGTAGCTGCTGCTGCGTCACTGGACCGTCAAGTGGATATATCACGATCGTGCTAGGAAGAGATTGAACCAAGGTACACTGCCCCCTAGACCTGGCTTCTGGAGTAATTGAGCTGATGTCAACAGAAGTAGGTGCGCCATGGGTGAGGCAATAAGGGAACCCCAACTAAGGCACGAGGGAAAATAGTAGAGCGATGAACAAGTAGACACTGATGATGATGATGGAATGAGAGAAACGGAAGAGCGGTTGGATGACTTCCCTTGTTAGAGCATAAAGGGTATGAATGGCTTGGCAGCGACTGACACAATATCATGAGGGATAGTGGACAAGGGTACTAAAGGCCATAATGTGCGACACGGGAGAGGGACCAAGAAGGAAAGGACGAAGGACTATGGTGGGGTACAAAGGGACTCGAGATAGACTCCATGACTGATGATGACTCATCTTGGATGCTCTAAACAAGGGCGACTCGATGGTGCTGCCACACAGTAAAGGTCCAATGGGAAACCATAAAAGCATGAGTACAATAGGGTACATCATGAAGAAAATCAACACGAACAAATACAAGTAAGGAGACAATGTGGTACCCCAAGTACAAGTATTGTAAGTGAAGAAATTCGATTTGTAGGAGAGGTGAATAGATTCTTCGTGGAAAAAATGTGTCCTGGTGAAGGATCAAGGTACTCAAAACTAAAAGGTACCCAGAGCTCATGAACATGCCAAGTCGCACTTTTTGGGGTCTGTTCTGCGACCTGGGTAGCAGGTACTAGGCAGAAAACTACGACCTATTCCAGGAAATGACCTGAAAAGTGTGACCTAGCAGGGAAAGGGGGTTTCAGTGCTGTTTTGGTTGAGATCTGGGATTTTTATGGTTGAGGGGCATAGGTGCCCCCAGGCATGTTGTGGTCATGCCAAAATGTATGTATAAAAAAGGGGAATTTAAACACAATTTAAGGATATGGTGTGCCATTTGTTTTTTTTTATGGTTATGCAGTTTGAGAAAGGAAATGGAGGATTACCAATCTCTTTTAGTACTGCATATATGAATCAAATGGACTTTAAGTTTCTGGGTTGGCATTCCTGATGCCACTATCCCAAACAGAGGATTTAGAGATAATGAACTGATGTTCTCTTAGAAAACTTATAGGTTGGTCAACAACAAGGTCGAAAAGACTGGGTTACTGATGTAAGATGAAGGAACGATAAGGGGTATCATCCCTAGAGTGATCTGAAGTGATATGGGACTTTAGAGGGTCTTCTGAATGTGGAAGAATAATGGTACTAAAGTCGGCACGACCAGATATACTAGGAGAGTTGTAGAGAATTGCGTCTCTTGGTCTCTCAAATATGGGTGCCCCCTTACTCGAACATTGGGTGGAAATGCAATGGCCACAAGGTATATGTGGTGTGAACGCATGGGTTTAATGTAAGGGGGAATAGATAGAGTCAGGGGTGGTGCTTTCTTCCATAATGTTATCATCGTGAGAGGAGATGGGATGATTGGTGGGAGAAATACCACCTGACGCGGAAAAGCTACCTAACTCATGATCACGAAAAGAGAGGGTCACATGCGCATCATCACAAGGGGTAAAAATGGCCCAAGCTGGCGAGGCTAGATTCCAGGAATAGCGACTTGTCCCATCGGCATAGGCAATATAATGCGTGGACGGAAGGTTCGGTACAATAGTGTCACAAGAAAAGATATGGGAGGAGTAAGAACAAAGATGGCAGCGTGAGGGAAGGGTAGACAGCAAATGACAACTACGAGAGCGAGTGATCTGGATAGGGTGGCTATGACTTGCGGACTGATTAGAGGGTGATGTATGGGGGCTGGAGCTCAGGCTGCGGAGAATATCATAGATACGGATGGTATCATCGTGGTTATGGGTGGGAGGGAAAAGGTTAGGAAAACCACATGAAGCCGCAAAGCTACCTAAATCATCATCATGGGAAGAAAGGCGTACATATGGATCGTCACGGGGGATGACAGAGGAACAAGTAAAAAGATGGGCAAAGCATGTAGAGCCCAAGAATGTTGCTGAGGGGGAATCAAGCCAAATAGATGGAGTGGATTCAGAGGGAATATACTTCGAGGATGATGATAGGTATAGGAGGGGGCAGCGGGTTCCGACATATCAACATCAGGAGGAGGAATGTCAATGGTAGCAGGGGGATCCTCGAGTTGGCCTGACGCATACTGCGCGATGATAGGAGAGGCGGATTGGTTTTGTTCAATGTCATATTCGCGAATGACCTCTAAAGAGGCTCGGTAATGCGTGAGGTGAGGAAAATGGTGAGAATAATGGCCATGGACACCACACAAAGCACAGGGTTTGTTGGTGCGAAGATTATTTGGGTTCTTGGCTGCGGACGAGGAAGAAACAGAGGATTCAGGGACCATAGACTCAAGGAACGCGACTTTAACCATGGGTTTGATGCAGGGCAACTCGGGACAAGTATGTGTGGCATGACCTACAACATCACACAAATCACACTGGAGGGTATGCTTTGGAGGTCGAGGAGGGACAGGGTTTTTCGGGGTAGCCTTGTCGTTTGATGCCCCCCTGCGAGTGTTTCCATGCTTACCCGAAGCAGTCGCAACAGGAGGTGGTTCCTGTTGAAGTGACTGAGGTACTGTTGCAGCGGGAGAAGTCATGGGGATTGTTTTAACTAGGGTTAAAGTAATATATGGTTTGGGTTGACCTAGCAGGGTAGTGGCTAGAGGGTCAAGATACCAGATGGGTATACCCAGGGTCAGGTTGGGGAGGGATAGGGTGGCCAAAATAGGGACCAAATAAGCTCCGGGAGGGGGAGCAAGGAAAGGTATCTGACCAGCATGGAAATGGCCAGGAGGAATGGTGCCAAGGGGGTTGATATCGGGTCGAATAGACCCAGGAGGATAACGAGGCATGGGGGGACTGTGTATAGAAGAAGGTTCAGAAGGAAGAAGGCTGGCTAGCGGGGGTGAAGGGCTAGGAGTTGGTTGAGGTTGAGGTTGCTGACTAGCCAAAGTGGGCTCTGTAAGGTCAGCCCAAGATGATTGCATCATGCAAACGTTTGCCAAGCTAGGATCAGAGACAGGAGGAGGGGGGGGGGACCGGGGAAGGTGCCAAGCAAGGATGATTCTTTGTAAACTCCAGGGAAAACATTGGTCAAAGAATCCACAGTTGGTTTATTGGTGACAGTAGATATGGTGGACTCAGGGGAGGTCTGAGATTTAGGTTCGTGGTAGGTCAACTGGTCAATGGTGACAATCTTGCCATTATGCGGGAAGAACATCTTGCGGTGGACTGCGGATGGGACGACAGACATGGCATAGGTGTAACTACGCCCCAACAGAATGTTGTATTCAAGAGGGGCGTCGATAACTTCAACTTCGACACAAAGAATTTTGCCTGCAAGGGTGATAGGAAAATTATGAAAGAGGCCAATGGGCTAGGAGGCATGGCCATCCCACGCATGAAGGGTGATTGTGGAAGGGGCCAGCTCAGGGGATCCAAGTTGTTTCCAAACCGAAGCGGACATAACACAGGTGGATTCCCCCTCATCAATAATACACCGAGCGACAGTGGCATTTTTTATTTTGATTGGGATTTGGAAAGCAACGGAAGGAGGAAGAGGGGGATGGTCTGAATGACGCACGTCAAAAATAATCAATTGGTCATTAGCAGGATCTACAGCACCCACGACAGATAGGAGAGCCTTATTTTGAGAAGGACATGACTAGAGGAGTTTCAGTGTTGAAATGGCAGTAGGGGATTGTGCCAGATCATCTACTATGTTGTACGAATGGGCAGCCCGACCAGAGGCAGCATTTCGGCGTAATGGGCCCTTAGGAGTCTTGGTATGAACCTCAGCTTTGGGCGGAGGGATTTGCAAGGGACCATTGGGTGTCGACAGAGGCTCTGTAGGACCTGAAGATGGGGACTCAGAGACAGATGGAAATGGAGGCGTTGAATACTAACGAGACCGAGTTTGAAGGTTAAGGTCGACGGTGAGCAGTTGGTCAGAGGCCATCATAAGAATCTGGTAATCGGAGGAACCAGAAGGGGAAGGTTGAGTGGTTACTGGGGCATGAGGCAGTTGGGTGGCCACGAATCCTTGTTGAGGGAAAGGATCAGTAAACACAACAGGTTGAGAAGTAGCCGGGGTGGGAGGGACAACAGGGGAGAAGTGTTGTCCCCACACGGTGGCCTGAGACTCCCACATCTGCCTCATTTGTGGTAATAAGGGACAATCGTGAGTGTAGTGACCATAAACACCACAACACGAACAGGGCTTATTGGTGTGAAGTGGCCTATCCGGCTTGGGCTGAGAGCCCTGTGGCTGGTTGACAGTGATAGAGTCGATACTGGAAGGATTGGATCCCCGGTTACTAGGAGTGGATTGGTTGCTTTTTCTCTTTCGTTGAGAAGGAATAAAATTAGGTGCCCCCTACTATGAAAAGACTTTCCCGGGAGGGAGAAGTAAGTGTGGTGGTGGGGGTGGAGAAGGCAAGGGAGTGGGAGGTCCAAATGCTGGAGGAGCTGGGACACCAGGTTGCAGATACGGATAAGGGGTAGGGTGGGCAGCAGTGAAGTAAGCAGGAGGGTGGGAAAAATGAGGAGGCATGTTGTAGCGTGAATACATGCTACCTTGAGGGGGAAAAGTGCCGGAGGGGCTGGCCCCTGGAGGGAAACCATGGCCCGGGAGAGGGTGGGCAGAGGTATGTGACAGGGTTCCAACGATACCGTCGGCAGAGTGAGATGCCCCCGAGGCAGAAGGGCCACCGGGCTTGGGAAGGTAAGGAAGGATGGTATAAACATAACCAGATTGGGCATAAATAAGGTCATATTTCAAGGCTATTTGGAGGGCGGCTTCTTCGGTTTGGGGAAAATGGGATGCAACATCTTTGCCAATGGGAGGTAAGAGAGCGCGAAGGAAACAGTCCATGTAAACCCGATCTTCAAAGGGGGGAGCGCGACACAAGCTCCTTCTTCGCCGCCATTCCTGGACATGAGCAGAAAGGAAAGTCGAAGAGGATTGATGGAAAGAAGTTAAGAGTTCAGTACCGGTGTCGTATCAGAGGGGGAGCTGGAAATAAGAAATAAAGGCTTGGGAAATGGTCGCAAAGGTGGTATGGGAAGAGGTGGCTTGGTCAATATACCATTTAGAAGCTTCACCGGTAAGCGTGTGTTGGAACAATCGAAGATGGATGGAGTTATCGGTGATGGAATTGGAGGAACACCACATGTGAAAAGATCGAATATGGTTAGAGGGATCTTCACTAGCAAGGCCCTCGAACTTGGGAATGTCGGAGGGGAGCTTGGTTGGCATAGCAGGCCAACTGACATCATGTCGAATAGGATCATTGATCAGCTGATTGAAATCGGGGAGACTGAGGCCAGCCATATAAGGGAGTAATGGGGTAGTCGAGGTAGGTCCCGTAGGGGTTCCACTGGAAACGGACCCAGCAGTAGAACTGGGGTTAGGGCTAGGTCCGAAACTAGACATGGTGAACGTAACAGGGGGGGAACCAAAAGGAGGGGGAGAACCCGAACAATCAAAGGAAGAGTCGGAGTGCGAACTCGGGGGAGGACTTACTCGATGACGACGGGAAGGAGGAAGTCGACCAAGCTAAAACTGAGAGTGAAGGCCAAGAAGTCTCCGGGAGAGGCGCCTTGGGGGTGCAATGGTGATAGGAAGAAGACAAAATCAAACGAGGTCAAGGGTAGAGAGGCGCAGTGACAATTGATTTTAAAGTCTTTGCCAGGCGGTGTTAACCAGGCGCTTCTTCACTTAGGGTTAGTGTGTGGCGTGCGTTAATTTTAATTGTTTAAACTCAGACGTTTTGAGAGTAAAAGAAAAAGTGTGATGTGTAACTGAAAATAAATCTACAGTAAATAAGACTAAAAGAACAGAAAATTAACAGCTACTAATGCATCAAACTAACCCAAAAAGGCTGGTCTCTCAAAACTAGTCTATAAGAGGGAAAAACTAAGCAAAGCACACGAAAAAGAGGCCAATAGATCTAAGGTCGGGAGGGACTAGGATCTAAAGGGGAAATCTGCTGAAAAGAGGTGCAGAGAACAACAAAGAGACAGAGGCAAGGTTGTTGCTAAAAAGGAGGAGATCAGCGAAAACTAGAAGGGACAAGGAGGCGGCCCTAGAAATGAACCCAAACAAAACTATATGAGGTGATTTGAGAGGGAGAAGAGCTGATCTAAAAGGATCTGAAAAGGAGGTATCAGATCTGAGAAAAATAAGGCTGAAACTCTGAAAATTCAGACTTTTGAAAAAGCAAAGACTCTCCCACAAAAAGTGGAGGGTACTACAGCCCTAAGGGGAAATATTCCCTCTTAGTTGAGTGAAGAAGATCAGAAACAGGTCTAAACGGGCAGAGACAGAGGCTGGAAAATCCTGACAGAAGCTTCAGACAAACCCAGAAAAAGTGCTGAAAAATTGGCAGAAAAAGTGCAAGTTGCAGGTTCTGACATGATTGCAGTCCAGGACACAGATTTGGGGCAGAAAAGTGCGACCTCAAGGCCAGGTCACACTTTTTGGCCCGATAAGTGTGACCTGCAGATCCGGCTCTCTCGACGGCAGATTTCAGAAAAAGTTTTCGTCTCAGCTGCAGCTAATGTCTGTCACCTGCGCAATAAGGCCAGAAACACACGGAAGTTAAAAATTTGACTGTTTGAGGGTTTTAGAGGTGGAAAGCACCATAAAAATAGGAAAAACAGAAAATGGAAGAGAAACCCTAGGGTCTGAAACAGTTGGATATGCAGGAATATGTAAAACGACAACGGTCGCAAAATAAAACCCGTGTGGAGTCGCCAATTGTTAGTATGATTCTTTCGTCGTAAAAGATCACTTTAGCTACGCATAACAAATATCCCTAACATCGATTATGGCTGCAAAATATCTTTAAGTCTGCTGCACAAATTCAGATCTAAGCACCAAAGACCTTAAGCAGATAAAATATAATATGGCTCCATGCATGCAATAGACAAGACAAGAACAAAGTGTTTAAAAGAATGATTTGTATTATATTAAAGAATGGGGCACCTGAGAGGAAAACAAGAAAGGTGTTTTCTGGTTCTCCTCAGTGGGATGGGTTCTTGGAAGTCCTCAGTGTTTCAGATCTAAAAATTTCTCTCTCTTATTGTGGTAGAAAACCCAGACAAACATAGAACTCAATGGGAGCTCACAAGGTAAAAATGGAAAATGGTGACCAAGAATAGATCTACTGTGATCTAATGCAATGAAGGTGACTAATGAATGGGGAAAACCCTCCTATTTATAACAAAATATTGGGGTGGCCTAGAACTCGGTGCATGAATAAAATATTATTAATCTAATTCTAGAAGCACCCTTTAGGAATATTTTACTATATTTGTTGGAGGGAAAAGGATTCTTGACTTGGGTCAATTCCTTTATTTATAAATAATAAATAAATAAATGGTTTATTTATCATTTTAGGGAAACGATGGGAATATAATTAAATAAATAATGGTTTATTTAATTATTTATGGATGATTTAGTCAAATTTAACTAAGAATATTATTTAAATAATGATTTAAATAACTTATTCTTAGGAAATAATTAAATAAATAAGGATTTATTTAATCAAGTTCCTTGTTTTGGGTTAAATATGACTAGGGAATATAAACAGATAAGTTATTTTATATGGTGAAAGCAATTTTACTTAGGGTAAAATTGGTCTTACATGGTGTACTTGAGCTCATCTAATAATAATAGGTTAGATGACCAAAAATTGATGTAACAATGTGGATTGATGATTATGTTAATGGTTAAGATATTCATAATATTGTCAGAAAACATGTCGTGAATGAATTAAATGATGATTAAACATATTATAATTTAGATATTACTAATAATTTGACTAAATGTAATAAGAAATTATAGAAATATATTAACACAAATTTGATAAAAAATTACAATTTGAATCAAAAGTAATTTTATTCTCTAAACGTAAAATTATTATTGATTAACTTGTTTAATAAAAATACCCATGAAATGAAATAGTTGATACAAACGCATAGATCATGCTTGTTGAATAATTCAACATGAGTGATGGGGTCATAATAAGTATCTCAGAAAATGTCATGGAGGGTTGGAGCAATGTCCCTATTTCCACACGCTAACAGTGCAACCATGGCTTTAGTTGAAACGTATGAGTCACTTTTATCCGAAAGTTTCACGATGTTATGAGAGTGTATTGCATAGTCAATCACTCACGAAGACCAGCTAAGAAGTGTGCAATAAAGTGAAAACCATATTCCTTAATATCCATTAGTTTCTCTACAAGGAAAACTATGTGACTTAACGTCGTGTCATTATTTCCCTTAGCTAATTCTTGAAGTGAACTATTGGATTGAAACCCGTGGTATCATTGGATAGAAAAGAAATTTAAATACTTTGTTGAAACAAAATATTCTTAAGAAATGTTAAGTATTTAGCTTTTTATAATATGAGATAAAACATTATTTAAATGTTAAATTAAATTTTATTTTAAAACCATATTTGAAATAATTATATTTAAAAGAAAAGAAAAGAAAACGTAATTTAAAGGAAAAAAATAGTTAATATTAAAATATCAAATATTCCTAACAAACATTTTGTAAAAACAAAATAATTAGAAGAAAACATACTATTAAAGAATTAAACCATATATATGATAAGCATATCAAGAAGAATGTGCACATAAAAAAAATTAAGTTAATTATACAATAGAGAATATGTAAATTTGTAAAAACTTTCCATAATATAGAAATATTAAGAACATATTAAAAAAATATCCTAACTAGAATTTAAATTTAGAGGAGAGAGGAAAGTTAGAGGCTTAACTAAACTTAAACCTCATTAACTAGCACAAATATAAAAAAACTTGTAAGAAATCCAAGAGAGAAACTTGTACGAGATCCAAGAGATATGTAAGGATAAAATTATGAATCAGACATGGGTGAGTAAAAATAGTTATTTAAGAGAGAAATATTATATGAGCGGATACATGATGAATATTAAGGAATTTTGGCATGAGAAAATTTTTAATATTGTATGAAAGGACAAGTGTTATCAATTAAATCTATTATAAAAAGAGGGCTGGGCTTAATAAAAAGCACTTATCATGCATTTTAATGTTTGATGTTTTTATTGATGTCAGTGAGTATCTGATTGAGTTAAGAATTGTTGAGAGTTTGGCTAGCAGAAGTTTGAAATAGTGGAAAACTCTTGGGAAATTTTTGGGAAGTTAGTTTTTTTTTAGTTTTTTTTTTTTTTTTTTTTTAATGAAAATAAATTTAATTAAATCATAAGGCGTTTCTATTTGAAAACAACTCTCTTGGTTTCCACTGTGTATTAGTTTGTATCATTGGATGAAATGTTAGACGATTGAAGAATTTTACACCGTCAGATTAATAGTTAATACTTAAAAGAAAATTAATAATTAAAATGTTTAATGAACACTTTCAAAAAGTAATCAAACAACTATTTCTTGATAAATGGTTTCTTGGTGAATTAAAGAAGAGGCTTATCCCTCTCTCTACTTCAGAAAAAGGTTTCTCTTACCAGATTGGTTTATTTGTTCATCACGCCTTCCAGACTCAATTCTATTTGTAAGTTCTCCATTCTGAATTTGGTCACTGTTTTGGAAAAAAAATCTCAAGTGAATAGAAGCTGCCAAGCCACACATTGTTGATATATTGATTACCCATTCGATGATTTATTCTTAAGGAGGCCTTTAGATTCGGAAACCATGTAGATGGTGATGGACAAACATAAGTAGCCTGCAAGCCTTACTATTTCTTTATTGACTTCTACGGGTCCGCAACTCCTTACTATTTCTTTATCGACTTCTATGGTCGACTACTCCCATTGAAATTGTAGAGCGCTCATAGCCTCAGATGACCATTACCCATGTGCTCTATACTTCCAGAGGCTCATCAACCTAGTTTTGGGCCTTGGATTCTCCTCAAAACCACTTCAATGCCATACTATTGAACTTCGTCAACCTTTATTATTTGAAAAATCAATCGATTTTGTTCCACATAATCCTTTTCTTTATTTCCAATAAATCTTTTGTATTTATCAGAGCCTTAAGAGACCTGCCAGTATTGAGAGTTTTCTCTATCTGCCTACACTTTTAAATTTGCTTCTTGTGTATTTCATAAAAACTTGGTGGTGTTTTCTCTATGTTCCTACACTTTTAATTTTTCTTCTGCATATATCCGAGAAACAAGGTGGTGTTTTCTCTATCTTCCTACACTCTTAAATTTTCTTCCTATTATTTCAGAGAAACAAGGTGGTGTAAGATATACGTTCTAACTGCCTTTAATTTTTGGGAATTGACCTCTTTTTTTCTCAAATTCTTTGTATTTTTCTTAAAGATTCAATGTTTTACTTGGTTTTTTTTGGTATATTTTAATATCTTTTCAAAATACGTTGTTGCTCAGGCCATTTTAAGAAATATTTTAAAGTCTTGAAGACTTGCTCAAATTTTTAGTTACTTTATATAAGGTTCATTGTTTAATTTGGAATTTGACAACAGGGTTCTTGAATGTTTTAGGTTTTATTTAGATAGCGTTTAAATGTGTCTTTAATGACAACGTATTTGAGCACTTTTGTCTTACTTAAAATGTTAGCAGTGCAATTTGTCTTTAGTAGCATTTAGCAGGTTTCATTAGTTGGTCGTATTCTGAATATTCACACTTAAAAGAAAAAAATTGTATTAGAGTTTTAGTGAATCAAAATTTGAGTTGAGAATCTATATTCTTGGAGCTAAAGAGGAAGAAGATATATCAATATTCGATATTTAGGAGAAGAAAAATGAAGTCACAGTAGATAAATTGTGTGCTCTTCCCAAGACAGATTGTTGTGACTTCGATTTTTTCGTTGATAATAATTGCCAAAAAAACAAGATATTATTTATCGCGTGATAAGAATGTCAACATTTTATGGTGGAATTCCAGTATTTCCTTTTTCCCACTTAACTATTTTTAGGTAAATTTGGTGATAACAATCTACATTAGGTTTAAGGTGGAATTTAATTATAAAATTGTTTAGGTGGAATTTGATTATATCATTGTTGTTAAAATTGTAAATTTTTAATAGTTTAGAATATATTAAATTACATACATAAATAAATTTAGGTTTATAAAAACTTTCAATTATAAAATTTTCATAAATTCAAATTTATAATTCCAACTAATCTTTATTTTATTTTAATAAATTACAAACCTTTTCCTTATTTCAGATTTAGAATACACCAATGTCAAATGCGGTCAACTTTCATGTGCTATCATCTTTAAATATATATCCACACATCGATTTTTTCATTAGTCATTTACTTTCCCATTGTTGCTTCTCCATGCAATTTTTCCTGAGTAAAAGACCACCAGAGATATGTTGTTCTCCCTTCTATTACTTCTACTGTTACTACTAACTTCTTCTTTAGAACAACTCCCTTCCCATATTTCCAAGTTTTGGTCTGTCATGGTCAAATGCCCAAAGCGTTGGCTTAAGGACTCCATATGGCCTCAAAGTTTCCATTTCTTTCCCTATTTTGGGAATTTGTCACACACCCTTCTACTAACTTCTACTTTAGAACAAATCCCTTCCCATATTTCCAGTTTTTAGTCCATCATGGTCATCTGCCCAAAGCCTTGGGTTAAGGACTCCATATGGCCTCAACGTTGCCATTTATTTCCCTATTTTTCGAATTTGTCACTCACTAATACGTTTCATATTTTTTCATAGTGTTATTCTCTTATCAAAGTTATTTATTTACAATGTTCATGACTCATTAAGTAGTTTTGGTTTTTTTCTTAGCATTCTGTTTTAAATTATAGATTTATTTATTTAAAATAATATTGTTTAGTATTAAGTATAAATTTAATGTTTTTAAATTTTTGGTTTATTTTATTAATTATTAATAAATCATAAATATTAAATATATATTTTATGATGTATTTCATATTGTCAAACATTAAAAACAAATCAAATAAATCATAATTTCATTTTAAATTATTATTATTATTATTAACTAAAAAAAATTAATATCTGAATGTAACATATATACATTTAAAAAAACATTTAAGGAAAAAATATATTTAAAAAATATGTAACAAGAGATTCATCCCCATTTATCCATGGAGATCCTTAATCTAGTTTTGTACAACAAGCCAAAAAACATAACTTATTTCATATTAAACTTTTTGTGTTGATATGGGTGTTCATTTTAGAATTTTAATTTAATTATCAATAATTATTAAATGGAAGGTAGAAATTTAACCTTCACAACTCAAATGTTGAGATTTAACTCTATAGCAGTGATTGTTTTTTGTTCTTTTAACTAACGGCGACTAATTAAAAAAAAGGTCATATGAACAAGTATCATATTAAATGATTTATGTTGTTTTGACTAATTAAAAAAAAATTAATATGAATAATGTAAGAATTTACAGGGTAAGTTCCTTAGATCAAACACCAAAGGTCATTGCTCACAGATAGATCAAAAATCAGTACACCATCATTTGACATGGTTAAAACCCTCGAAGAGGGAAACAGTCCACAGCATCAGTTAATGCAACCACTTCATGCAATTTATTAATATAAAGAAAGAAAATTTACATAAGCTTATATCATAAACGGTTACCAGACAAACGACCCTCCATGCTTTTTAAATAGAGATCATGGACTAATCGAGTGTTAAACCATAGATCAAGTGTCGGTAATACCGAGGAGAGAGTGAACCATCATATCACTACATGTCGTGACCGTCAGATTATATGTTACAAATGTACATAGTAAAGAAACATACTTTACCTAACTCTACACTAGACCAAGGTATACTTAACTATTTCCTATGTGTCGGAATATCCTAACATCCCCACTTAAGAACAACTTGGGATATAATTGGAGGATTTACAAAGGTGACACAAAAGGAGACTATTTCCTATGTGTCGAAATATCCTAACATCCCCCCTTAAGAACAACTTGGCATAGGATTGAAGGATTTACAAAGGTGACACAATAGGAGAAGGAAAGAGGCATTAGAGCCTATCCCCCCTTAATTATAAGTTTCCTGAACTCCAAGCATAGATCGAAGTTTGCTAAATTTTGCTTGTGTGAGAGCCTTTGTAAATATATCGGCAACTTGATCATTGATTGAATAATACTACACTTCAAGAACACGATCATGAATGAGATTTTTGATGAAGTGTATGTGAAGCTCAATGTGTTTCATATGCTGATGCTGAACAGGATCTTTCCATAGTTGAATGGCACTTTACTTATCACACCAAAGTGTAGTTGGATGTTGCTGATGAAGACCAAATTCGGTCAGGATCTGATGAAGCCACGGGGCTTCCTTGTTGACTTCAATTGCACCACGATACTCTGCTTCTGCCAAAGAGAGAGAGGTGGCACTTTTTTTCTTACAAGACCAAGTAATAGGTCTTGAACCAAGAGTGAATAGATAACCTGCAGTCGAATTTCGATCATCATGGTCACCAGCCCAATCAGAATCAGTGAAACCAATCAATAATGGAGATGCTCCTGCACTATAATGAATCTCGAACTGAATTGCACCTCGAATATATCGAAGTATTATTTTAACTTCTTTCCAGTGACTTTCATGAGGTTGGTGCATAAACCAAGCAACAAGACTAACGGAAAAGGAAAGGTTAGGATGGGTATGGGTTAGATACATAAGTTTACTAACAAGTTGACGGTATAAGGTAGCATCAACATCAGGGCAAGTACAAGTGACTGAAAGCTTGACTCTAGACTAAAAGGGATAAGGGTTTGGATTACAATATTCCATGTGAAAGTGGCGTAGAATATCGCAGGCATACTTGGATTGAGAAAGGGTAATACTTTCTTTGGATTGGAAGACTTGAAGACCAAGGAAATAATGCAAGTGTCCTAAGTCTATTATTTCAAACTTTTTTTTGAGGCTAGACTTAACATGGTTTATATGGTTGGGATCACTACCAGTAAGGATAAGGTCATCAACATAAAGAACAATTACAATGAAGGATTTACCCACTTTATTGGTGTAGACGGTGTTCTCAGAATGACACCTAGAAAATCCATTATCGAAGACAAAGCTCTCCATTTTGGCATACCAAGCCCGAGGAGCTTGTTTGATACCATAGAGAGACTTCCTAAGGCGAAAAACAAGGCTATAGTAATTTTGGATAAAGCCAGGGGGTTTTTCCATGTAGATTTCTTCATGCAAATATCCATGTAAGAAGGTGGATTTAACAGCCATATGATGGACTTCCCATTTAAAGGAGGAAGCAAGTGAAATAACAAGGAAGATAGAATTCATTTTTGCAACAGGGAGAAGGTTTTAGTATAGTAAATGCCTTCAACTTGTGAAAATACTTTAGCAACAAGACGACCTTAATGTTTATCCACTTTTACATCTAGTCCAAACTTTGTTTTGTAAACTCATTTGCATCTGACAAGTTTTTTTCCCTTTGGAAGAGGAACAACATCCCAAGCATTGTTTTCTAATAAGGAATGATATTCTTCATTCATAGCTTCATCCAAATTTGGATGACTTGAAGCTTCTTCAAAGGTGTCTCGATTAGGATTTTCTGGAACTTGATCCAATAAGGAAGAGGCTCTTTCGAACTAAGAACATGTACCATGTTGATCTACAGGGTCACCTGCAAGAGAACCTGCTGCATCCCGAGTAGAGAGGACCCGTCTTAGAAGCTGTGGAGCTGAAGGAATATCTTGAGGAGGTGGAGGAGGATTTTCATCCTCGTTTTCATCATCCGAACTAGAAGGAATTCCATCAAAAATAGAAGAGATATAGAGAGGTGGTACATATGTCTAATCAGGCTCGCAGGCCAAAGGTGGCACACCTGTCGAACTAGGCTCGCAGAACGGTATATTTTCATCAAAATTTACATCTCTTCTAATGATTACATTTTTTTATTTTGGTTGAGGAAGTCTATATCCTTTGACATATTTAGAATATCCAACAAAAATTCATTTTTCACTCTTAGGTTCTAAGGCTTTATGTTTTTCATATGGAATATGGGCCCAAGCTTCACTTCCAAAAACATGAAAGTGACTTATATCTGGTTTGATTGAGCTCCAGGATTCTTCTAGAGTTATATTCATTAAAACCTTAGTAGGAGTGTGATTTACTATGTAATTTTCACAGTTAATTGCTGCTACCCTAAAATTAAGACTAAGTCCTTTAGATTGAAGCATACAATTAGCCATTTCTTTTAGAGTGTGATTCTTCCTTTCAGCTACACCATTTTTTTTTGGATTATATGGAACAGTATCTTGCAATTGGATGCCATGGTCAGTGCAAAAGTGGATAAATTTTTTGTTAACGTATTCTCCTCCATTGTTAGTTCTTCACTTAAGAAAGTGATGTCTAGATTGTTTCTCAACAAAGGCCTTAAAGGCCAAGAACATGTTAAAAAATTCACTCTTGAGTTTTAAGAAGTATACCCAAGTGCATCTGGAAAAATCATCAATTAAATTTAAGAATTACTTACATCGAGAGAAAGAAACAATGGGAAGTGAACCACATAAATCATTGTGCACAAGCTGCAAAGGGGTTGAAGTGTGCCAAGAGGCACGTTTGTCAAAACTATCCCGATGATGTTTTCTGAGTACACCTCTAGAACAAACACCATTTGGGCAAGATACCATAGGAAGACCTATCACCACATTTTATTTTCATATAGTTTGAAGAGAGCGATAGTTTAAGTGACCAAATCACTCATGTCAAAGTTTTCTCACTTCATCATTATGAGAATAAAAAATATAGGTAAGACATGATGACCCAAAGTTGTCAAACATATACAATCTTTTGGAATCATCAGCAATACCAGTAGCTAAAATATGTCTAGGATCTTTGAGGTCCTTAATTACAACATCATGAGGTGATAATTCTATTGTTTTCCCTTCACCTGAATGAGTTATCTAATAAACAGATAGAAGGTTGCAGGACAAGGTAGGAACACATAATACATCATTAAACTATTATCTAGATGAATGGTTCCAGACCCTACAACACTAAGAGATCTATCATCACCAACATAAATATTTTTGGTGTTACAATAATTTAAATAAGAAAACATGGCTTTATTTTTTTCCAGGTGGTAAAAGGCTCTAGAATCAATGAGCGACTCATGATAATGAGAAGAAGAAGATATATTCAAAGCATAACCAGATCGTGATGCTTAACAACCACAAGCAGAAAGTGCCATTCCCAAAGATGAATTTGAAGAGTGATCCAAATTGATGTTATGCTTCTTCATTGCTTCTTCCAAGGCTTCCATCTTTTTAAAACATTTTAACTCTATGTGGCCATCACGATTACACAAGTTGGAATGTCTATATATCTTCTTCCCTTTGTTTTTATTTACCTTATCAATTTCTTGAGTTGCTTTTTTAGTTTGTGGTTGAAATTGCTTAAGACCCTTGTTTGGTTTAGGACCATTCTTTTTAGGATGTTGCTTCTTAAGATTATTTTGGTATGGTTTTTGTTGGGCTGCTAAGGCTTTCTTAAAAGAGTTTCCAATATTAATAATACCAAGGTGTAAGAGTTTTTCTTGTTCTCTTATCAAAGAATCGCAAAATGAATCAAAATAGGGGGGCTTATAGGATGTTCCTTGAGAAATGAAGGCTTCTCTAGTGGAATGGAAGGTAGACAAAAATACTAATTATGCAAGGCCAAGGTTAGAAATAATGGAATAGATAAGGGTACCATCTTCCTTTTTGACCTTACAACCTTCTAAAATAATTCTAAGGGTCTTGAAATTAGACATAAATCTTCAATAGATGAGAAATTATTGCGGTCCAAAGTAAGAAACTCAGTTCCAAGATAGTGGGCTCTGATTTCATTTTTAATGCCAAAAACAGTATTTAAAATTTGCATAGCTCCATCAGGGGAGTCACTATCTTGGATATGAAATCTAAGATGTTGAGCAATGGACATTCCTATCAACCCTCGTGCTTTATCTTTTTTATTTTCCAATTTAGCGGCTTTATCTCCATCGGTAGGTTTAGATTCTTGTCTTATGGCTACTCTATAAATCCCTTGACTTCTAAGTAAGTCTACCATGTAGGATAACCATTGGAATAATTGGTGTTGTTAAGAATAATCAGGCATGCACTTTCCATTTTTTTCAAAAAACATTGAAGCTGAAAGGGTTGAAACCAACTACTCCAATGGAAAGATCTGGAAAAATCAGGCCAGTTCAAAAAGAACGGCTCTGAAAACGGCCTCTGGATGAATAAGTCATGCATTTTTGAAAAAATTTATAGTAGATGTCGAATAGTTACGTGAGAGGTTGAAAAATTATGATGAAGATGTACTTTAAAAAAAATCCCCCTCCCCCTCCCCCTTTCCAAACTTAATACAATAAGCTCACTTTAAAAAAAAAAACTACTTTATGTGACCCACTTTTATAACCAAGTGAGAGTCAGTTTTACAATGTTACTTTTACATGCTCTTTTTAAATAAAGAAACCCCTTTTTTAAAACCGGCAATTTGCCAAAATTATTTTTAAGAAAAAGTAACTTAACAAAAATATTTTTAGAAAAATAAGGTTGAGAAAGATACTTGAACCCAAGACCTCTATTCTCATAAAGTAACTTTACACGAAGTGAGCTAATAAAATGATTTTGTAATTGTTTGAAAGGAGGAAGTGGTTTTTTTTTTTTGGGGGGGGGGGGGGGATCTTCAATGTGCATGCTTTTTCCTGCAAAAAAAACAAAATACAAGCCTTACGGCAGAATGTTAGATTCCCTGCTAGTCTTACGGACAATTATAATTTTTCCACTATTTCTGATTTCCCGAGATCGCACAAAGACGTAAGGAAAGAGCATACGTAGCAGAAAAATCTCGTCTTCCTGTTTCTGATTCGCTGAGTTCGAAAACAGCACAGAGAAAAGAGAATACACATAAATAGGGTATAGATCCGGCAATAAAAAAATATAAACCGAAATAAAAAGAGGGAGCCGAAGTAAATAGAAGGATTAATAAATATAATTGTAAAAAAGATACGTTATACCTCCACATCTAAAATGACATAAATTTAGCAATAGGAAACCTTTTCACATGAAACGAAAGGGGTTCCTCAATGTAACAGATGCTCTAAACACAACAGAGTATTTCTCCTAGCCTGAAAGTGGTCAGAAATAGTAGATCTGGAAAACGACAGTCGCATGCAGTGAAACCGGCTTTGGATTTGGATCAACAACGGATGCGGCCCTAAAAATGGATATGATACCATGTAGGAATTTACAAGGTAAGTTCCATAGATCAAATACCAAATTTCATCACTCACAAAAATATCACAAATCACTACACTAGTATTTGACATGGTTAAAACCCTCGAAGAGGGAAATAGTCCATGGTCTGAGCAAACGCGGCCACTTCAGGCAATTTATTAATATAAGAAAAGAAAATTTACATACGCTTCTCTCATAAATGGTTACCAGAAAAATGACCCTACATGCTCTTTAAATAGAGATCATAGAACAATCGAGTGTTAAGTCATTGATCAAGTGTCAGTAATAGCGAGGAGAGAGTGAATTGTCTTATCACTACATATCATGACTGTCGGATTATAAGTTACAAATGTACATAGTAAAGAAACACACTTTACCTAACTCTACTCTAGAACAAGTTATACTTAACTATTTCCTGTGTGTCGGAATATCCTAACAAACAAGTATCATATTAAATGAGTTATGTTGTTTTAGGTGGAGGTGAATTTCCATGGTCAAGAAGACATTTTGATTTTTGAACCAACAAGTTGTCTCATCCTCAAGGGAGAGATAAAAAATCCAAAAAGTTGGCTCATCCTCAAGACAGATACAAAGTGGGAGACCCAACCAAAAATTATTGAACATAATTACTCTTCTCACAAAAGCCTCTTATTTGGAAAAAAATTGTTACATGTTTTGTTTTAAAAATATATATGTTCCTTTTGTATTTTAATTCATTTTAGAATTACTAATAATAATAATAATAATAATAATAATAATAATAATTTGTAGTAAATTTATAATTTAATTAAGTTCTATGGTTTTTTAATTTCAGCAATGTGAAATGTATCATGAAGTAAGTGTTTTGATACTGATCATGAACTGATCCTTATTCAGGTTTACCAACCACTTAATTTATATAGTTTCACTAGTTGATACAACGTTTTTTTCATTAATCAATTTAATTAAAAGGAAAAAAAAAAACATAGCTATTTTAAGATAAATGATTTCTCAACCTTTGATTTGTGATTATTACGAAAAATATTTCCATCCACATAGATAATTAAATTAAAAAGTCTCATTCTAAATTAAACGTCTTTTCATCTTCTGATAAAATTTAGTAACACTTCCTCCCACCCCCTTAAAGGATCTTAGGTTGTGGGAGGTGTTATTTGTTTGCTTTAAATCGATCCCCAAGATCCCTTATTAAGATGGGGTTAGAAAAAACATTGTTTTCATCCACATAGATAATTAAATTAAAAATTCCCATTCTAAATTAAACATCTTTTGATCTTGTGATAAAATTTAGTAACACTGCCTCCCACCCCCATAAAGGATCTCGAGCACTTAAAGGATCTTCGATTGTGGGAGGTGTTAATTGTTTGCTTTAAATCGATCCCCAAGATCCCTTATTAAGATCGGGTTAGATAACACATTATTTTCAGGTTATGGAAGGTCTTACTTGTTTTCTTTAAATCGATCCCCAAGATTCCTTATTAAGATGGGGTCAGAAAAAAAATTGTTTTCAGGTTGTGGGAGGTGTTACTTGTTTGCTTTAAATTGATCCTTGAGATCCCTTATTAAGATGGATTTAGAAAAAACATTTTTTTTTAAAGTTTGTAGAATTCATATATGATACCATCATTTTTTCCAACTTTCCGAGAGTGGTGTAAAATTTATCATGACATGATTCATGGATCAAATGTAACACTCATTTCAAGTTTTGTTTCTTAAAATAGGTGACATCATCATGTTGGACACATGGTGCCCATGTGGACTACACATGTCCATGGAAAGTTAACATAATGGGGCCTGCTAGGCATGTCCATGCTAAGCGAGATTGACCACTCTATTTTGGTATCATTGTGTCATTAATGTTTAATCAAAGAAATAGGTGGTGGGTGGTCTCCTTAGTAGGCTCACTTTTTCTATCATTGTATCATTAATGTTTAATCAAAGAAATAGGTGGTGGGTAGTCTCCTTAGTAGGCAGGGTTTCCATACTGGAACCATGGTCAGATTATATCCCTTTCACAAGAACACTCATATCACATCAATAGCTGGAAATAGGGTTTTTTTATGAAACCATGGTCAGGTCAGCTTAACTCAACACACCCATCACATGTTACAATGCACAAAGTTTTAACAACAAGAAGTGGGCGATGAAAAAGCTCTACAACAAAATATGGCCAAGTAGGCCTACTCCTCCTCCAACGCATGATTTTCTTATGTTTTATGTTACGTAGTTAAGGTCACAACAAAATGCAGTGAGTGATGGGAAATAGACAATGTTCCTGCACTCCAATGTCCACATGACTCCTCTCTATGATTTTATCATTTTTTGGTGATCAACCATATGGATGAGACCCTATTCAATATTCTCGTGCACATAAGCTTAAAGCTTTTGTTCACTGACCAATTGTGTCCCATGCAACACCATTATGTTAGGACAAGGTTCTGCCAACACCTAACAGTACGATTCTGCTTGCATGTATGAGAGTTAAAAATGTGTTTCTTGCCTATCCCAGTGGCATAATAATATATGAAATAATTTAGCCAATAATGGGTTGATAAAGCATGAAGGAAACTACTTCACTCACCCTTATAGTGGATATCCTCCACTAACTAAGTGGGACGATCTTAAAAATATCATAAATTCTCAATTCTACCATGTCCTATATGTACAATACTAGTAGATCTAGTGGCATTACTTTGGGTAGGGATAGGGATAGATTGTACAAGACTACACGACAAAATTAAGGAATATGGAAATAATTTTGGGTATATTTCCCAAGAACCCAACTATATTCTCAAGTATCTGGGGGTTTTTCATAGCTATCTATGAAAGCAAGTAATGTTGTTCAAAACTTGTAACTATGGATGAGGCTTGTGTACATGCACAATCCATATAAAACATAGATCAGAAGGGAGTAAATGGTTCAAAGAAAAAATCCATTAAGAAGCTTCAAAGGAGGGAAATAAGAAGTGGAAAGGAAAAAGTGACAAGAAGTCTACAACCACATCACACTAGTGAAAATATCCTAGAAACCACTGCAATATTGATTTCCACACAAAAGAGGTGTTGGGAATTGCATCAAAAAATCATCTTAAACAACCATTAGAAGGATGTGAAAATGAAAAATTGCATAGCTAAATATTTAACCAATTAGGTGGAAAGAAGCTTAGACATGGATGGGATTATTTTTTGCACATCAATGTAGAAGTGGGTAAATTTGAGTAGCCTTTAGCAACATGAAGAGAAGAACATGATCAAGTTCTTTCATATAAAGATACAAGTTATGAAGAAAAAAATTGATGCTATACTCAACTTAGGATCATATGTGAATCTCACAATAGTGGATTTGGTTCAAAAATTTGGACTAGAGTTTCATTACCATCCTATCCATATGCATGAGTGAGTTTCATGAAGATTTTGTCATAAATTGCAATGAACTTAATATCTAAAGGGAAATTTATGTCCATCACATAATAAATATTGCAAACCCAAAGATAACGTGATAATGTATGGGCATATGTTACAAATATTATGATAATCCGCAAATATCATTTATTTAACAAGCATATATTAAGCAATGCTAACATTAGGTTTTTGCTTAATCTATGCTCATGAGCTTCAACAATATTAATACAACTAACGTAGCCCAACTCTGAGCCCGGTGAACACTGTATATGCAGTACAAGGTCGGTCATAAAGATAATTTTAGCTATCAAGAAATTGTGCCAACATAGTACTTTTCTAGAACATGTATCTCCAATTAATACTATTATCTCAAATAGGGAGCTAATAGCTCGCTTCAATTTTGTTACTCTAAATTACCTTAGAGAATCAAGAAACTTATTATCAAAGCATCTATGATGCATAAATGAGGGCATACCAACATGAATCTCAAGTCCCAAATAGTTTTCTACATACATCGCTCGGCTTCCCCTTTTCTTATTCTAGCTTGCACCTTGAGACTCCTCCTACCTGCACAAATTTAAACTATAAGGCACAAGGTAGTTGTTGCATATAAGAGCATTTAGATTTGATAAGAAAATTATGATACTCTGTTGTAATTTTTTCTATAATTCTGATGAAAAGCGTGCCCTGAATGTTTTAAATTTCATGGCTAATTTAGTATAAGATAAATGAAAATTTACACTCTTCTATACAAGATCAAGAAAGCTATGCCCAATAGCCAACACCACATAGAAAGACATGTTCACCAATTCCACAGTTTCTACCAATTCTCTCTTAGTGTTGAATTTTTTTTCAATAGACTTGTTTTTACTACTCTTGAAGTGATGAAAGCCACCATGGTTACATATAGGAGCATTTAGACACTCATAAATACAATGAAAAATTCTTAGATTAAACAATATTTAATAGGTCAAGAACCCACAAAGAAAAAAATATACTTAGTGAGTGTGAAATCAAATCAACATAAAATGGTTAACAACATCCAGATAAGCCCTCATCAATATGGAAGTAGGATTTGTATAAAAGAAAGGTTCATTATAGGTTGGAAAGAAGAGTACATACACTAGTACATTTGGTCCAAATTCCGACACTTATGATGTATTGTCGGAAATTTCCCCAATTTTTATCAAATTTTCAAATCCTGCCAACCATTGTCACTATACTGATGTTTAGGGACATCGTCGTTATTTCGATGTTTATGAACGTCGTCGGAATACTGATGTTTTGGGACACAACATCAGAAATGCGACTTTCCTAAAATATGCATCGGTATTGCGACGGTTTGTGGAAAATGTCAGTAATGCAACGTTTAGGGACACTTGTCGGTATTGCAACGTAATTGGGAACAAACATCGGTATTGCGATGGCTTGAGGACAACCGTTTTTATTGCGACACGTGGAGGGTAACCGTCGGTGTTGCAACGTGTTTACCAAAATTCGGTATTGCGACGGTTTTAGCACAACCTTCGGTATTGCAACGTGTTCACCTAACGTCATAAACATTTTTATTTTCTAATCAATTTTAAATAGAGAATTTAAATAGAGAGAATTTGAAAAAATGTGGCATAAACTGCTTATCATGGTGGTCACATGGCTTCGGTTCCACCACCACTAATAAACTATAACCGCCAGGTATAAGTCCCCAAGCTCTAGCGGTATGGTCATGTCCATTTGGGGCTAGCCCTTGTATTTTTCTGCCCGAAACCTTTGGAAGGTTTAAATTAATCTGGAGCCCCTAGTGGTTAAGAAACACCACGAAGGTGGGTCGGTCGGGCCTATGAGCTAGCAACCAAGCCACCCGCGATCGAATCCTGTGAATGGAAAAATATTTTTTGTTGAATCAAATGCATCCAACCCGACTTCTTGTGTACTGACATGACTGTTTGCTGAAGGCTATTGGTTATGTGTTATATTCTTTCCATGACTAGCCCCACACACTGTACATTGCATTGGGCACAGCAGGGGGGTCACAGGGGGGGTGGCAGCCCCCCCTGTTAGGGTCCGGGGCAGCTCCCCGGCAAAAAAAAAAAATTAGTGTGCGGACCCACTCATAGGCAGACCCACCCATGGTTTTGTGCATGAGTTTGCACATGGTTTTGGGGGACGATGGTTTTTGGCCCTATTATTTTGTAGATCTGATCAAGGGAACTACAGTTATGTTCTAATCCAGGGTTAATGGATCAGGGTTTATGTATGCTTCGGCATGTATTTATATGTGTTGTAACACTAAAAGGAATATAATGAAAAATCAATTTGGTCGTCTTGATTTGGGATCCAGGGGAAAATCTCTGTGTTTATCTGTTTTATGTTTTATTCTCTCACTACTGTATATCTTTTGTCTTTAAGATTCGTTTGCAAATAATTTATGTACAAGGTTAAAACCTACATTTGGTATCAGAGTTGTTTCTGCTTCAAGGGGACGCCTTTGCTGCTGAGGGTTTTTTGCTCGGGCCTGAGGTAGACCCTGTTCAGTGGGAGATCTGTGGGATCGATTCTTGCAGTAAAATAAGATGGTGAGCAGCGGAAAGATAGAGATTGAGAAATTTAATGGTCAAAGTATTGGGTTGTGGAAGCTCAAGATGGAGGACATGCTGGTCGATAAATATCAATGGATCGCGGTAGATCCAGGTACTAAACCAACAGAAATGTTAGATGAAGACTGGAAGAAGTTGGATCGGAAGGCGAAGAGCACAATATGGTTGTGTGTCTCAGATTCAATATTGTTGAATGTATCTGGGGAAGCTACGGCGAATAATTTGTGGGAAAAACTTGGGACTTTGTACCAATCTAAGTCTCTAGTGAATAAATTGTTCCTGCGGAAAAATCTGTATAGCCTGAGGATGAAGGATGGAGACTCGGTGACAGAGAATCTGAACGCCTTCAATACTGTGGTAATTCAGTTGTCATCTGTTGATATTAAAATCTCAGATGAAGATAAGTGCATCAGTTTTTTGTGTTCTCTACTAGATTCTTGGGACAGTCTGGTTATTGCAATAGGTATCAATGGAACTACCTTGAATTTTGATGACATTGTCTCGGCCTTGCTATCGGAGGAAATGAGACGGAGAAATATGGAGGGCCAGAATGGAGATGCCTTATATGTACGAGGAAGGTCTGAAAACGGAAACAAGAATAAGGTTTCGAGTGGGAGATCTAAATCTAGAGGGATATCTAAATCTCTTGGAAAGTTTGTAAAGGTGTGCTGGAAATGCGGAAAGGAAGGGCACTACAAAAAGGACTGCAGATCTAGAGCTCCTAAGAAAGGAAAGGGATCTGATGATGCTCCTTCTGCAGAGGAAAAAACCACCTCGGATGAAGTTGGGGATGTGTATTTGGCTTCTTCTTCAAATATACATGTATATCATGAGTCATGGTTGATTGACTCGGGTTCATCCTTTCACTTCACTCCCCATAGGGAGTGGTTCTGTGAGTATGAGAAATATGATGGCGGTGATGTCTTCCTAGGGGATGATAGGAAGGCTAGAATCGCCAGACGTGGAAAATTCAAGTTGAAGCTACAAGGTGGAAGGATTATAACACTTCCTGGTGTTTTGCATATTCCTGCATTGACCATAAATCTGATTTCTGTAAGCAAGATGGATGATGCAGGTGTAAAAATAGTGTTCTATAAAGACACCTATAAGATGGTTCGAGGGGCACTGGTATTAATGCTGGGAGTTCGGATTGGAACTCTGTACAAGTTTCAAGGCAGCACTGTTATTGATGGGTGTAACAGTTTTGTGGTTCCTTAAGGTGGAGCGGAAAGCCTAGCGGTCTCGGGAGAAAAGACCATGCTATGGCATCAAAGGCTTGGACATACTGGAGAGAAGGGCCTTCGAATACTACATGGAAATGGTATGGTAAAAGGTATGTATAATTTCTCTCTGGATTTTGATTTTTGTGAACATTGTGTATATGGAAATTAGAATCAGGTGAGTTTTCCTTATTGCGCTAAGAGGGTGAACAAGATATTAGAGCTTGTGCACAGTGATGTGTTTGGACCTATGTCGGTTCCATCAATGGGTAAGTTTGTGTACTATGTTTCATTCATAGATGACTTCTCAAGGAATACATGGTTATATTTATTGAGGAATAAATCTGAATTCTTTCAAAAATTTAAATAATTTAAGGCTCTGGTGGAAAACCAGACAGAGAAGAAGATAAAGGTGCTAAGGACAGATAATGGTGGGGAGTTCTGCAAGAAGGAATTTGAAGATTTCTGTAAGAAGTGTGGTATAGCACGACAGAATACTACTCCATACACACCTCAGCAAAACGGAGCTGCAGAAAGAATGAATATAATGCTGATGGAAAAGGAAAGAAGCATGCTCAATGGTACCGCGTTAGGACAAGAATTTTGGGCAAAGGTAGTTTTGACTGCATGTTACCTGGTTAACAGATCACCTTCATCAGTGTTGGAGGATAAGACTCCACATGAGGTATGAACTGGTAAGAAACCCTCTCTTTCACATCTGAGGGTTTTTGGATGTGATGCATATGTACATGTTCCAAAGTAGAAAAGGACCAAGTTGGATAATAAATATGAAAGGTGCATATTTATTGGGTATAAGGATGGTTTAAAGGGTTACAAGCTTTGGAACCCAGAAACAAGAAAGGTTGTGTACAACCGAGATGTGGTGTTTAGAGAGGTGAAAGATGTTTTTAAACATGAAGTCCTACCAATGGAACATGAGAAGATAGAGTTTGGGCTAAAGAAGGATGAATCAGACTCTACAAAAGAAGAAGACTCAGAAGAGGAAGAGCCACAAACTCCAGCTGTGAGAAGATCAGTTCGGGAAAGAAGGCAACCAGAAAGGTATAGTCCATCTACTTTTTGTTCAATTTTTTCCTTAACTATAACTGATGATGATCCCATAACTGTCAAGGAGGTAGTAGATTCAGAGGATGGAAAACTCTGGAAGGAGGCCATGGTTGATGAAATGGCATCCTTGCATAAAAATGAGGCATGGGATCTGGTGGATTTGTCGGCTGGAAGGAAGCCCATTAGAGAAAATGGGTGTTTAAGAAGAAGATGAATGTAGAAGGAAAGGTGGAGAAATACAAAGCTCGGTTGGTAGAAAAAGGTTATTCCCAGGTGTTGGGAATTGATTTTTGTGATATTTTTTCTCTTGTTGCCAAAGTTACCTCTATTATATTACTTTTATCTGTTGCTACTGCATTTAATTTTGAGATAGAACAGATGGATGTGAAGAAAACATTTCTTCACGGGGATTTGGAAGAGGAGATCTACATGAAACAACCTGAAGGCTTTATGGTGAAGGGGAAGAAATAACTTGTATGCAGGTTAAATAAGTCTCTGTATGGGTTAAAACAGTCACCAAGGATGTGGTATCAGAAATTTGATACCTATATACGGGGACTTGGCTTCACCAGAAGCAAGAAGGATCATTGTGTTTATTTTAAATTAATTGGTGACCGTATTATTTATGTGGTCTTGTATGTGGATGATATGTTGTTGATGGGCAATAACAAAGAAATTATCCAAGATTTGAAGACCCGACTGTTCTCCAAATTCGACATGAAGGATCTTGGTGCTTTAAATTATATTTTGGGCATGGAAATTAAGAGAGATCGGGCAAAGAGGAAGCTCTAGTTAAACCAGAGGAAGTATGTCGAGACTATATTGTAGAGGTTCAATATGCAGGATAGTAAACTGGTGAATTTTCCTATTCCTGTAGGTGTAAAGTTGTCTACTGAATAGTGTCCCAAGACAAAATAAGAAGAGGAGGATATGTCCCATGTTCCATATGCAAGTGCAGTGGGTAGCCTGATGTATGCAATGGTCTGTACTAGACCAGACATTGCACATGCAGTGGTAGTATTGAGCAGGTTTATGTCAAACCCAGGGAAGGATCATTGGACAGCAGTGAAGCGGGTTTTCAGATATTTGCATGCACTAGTGATTATGGCTTGTGCTACCAGGGAAAACCAGGATTGGAAAGAATGTTGGAAATTCGTGGTTTTTTTTATGCAGACTGGGCTGGAGATATGGACCAAAGAAGATCTACAAGTGGGTATGTGTTTAGCCTATTTGGAGGTGCAGTTAGTTGGATGAGTAAAAGACAGTCTGTAGTGGCTCTTTCAACTACAGAGGCAGAATACATAGTAGCCACTCATGAAAGAAAGGAATCAGTTTGGTTGCAGAGATTATGTTCAAGTATGGGGTTGGTACAGCAAGCTATAAGGATAGACTATGATAGCCAAAGTGCAATTTTCTTGGCTAAGAACCCTGTTTATCATTCAAAGACAAAGCACATTGATGTTCAATATCACTTTGTGAGCGATATGGTTGAGTCTAAAAGGGTGTTGCTGGTAAAGGTGGACACTTTGAAGAATGTTATAGATGCATTGACAAAGTCTGTGAGCACTCAGAAGTTCTCTTGGTGTAGAGAAACAATGGGTGTTGCAGAGCTGGACTAAGCTCTCTTGTGGCCCCCTTGTGGAAAGAAAATAACAAGTGGGAGAATGTTGGGTATGTGTTATATTCTTTCCAAGACTAGTCCCATGCGTTGTATGTTGCGCCAGGTGCAGCAGGGGGGTCACAGGGGGGTGGTAGCCCCCCTATCGAGGTTCGGGATAGTGCCCCGGAAAAAAAAAATAAAAAAATAAAAATAAAAAAATAAAAAAGTGTTGTGCGGACCCACTCATAGGCGGACCCACCCATGGTTTTGTGCATGAGTTTGCACATGGTTTTGGGGGACGATGGTTTTCGGCCCCTGGTATTTTGTAGATTCAGTCAAGGAAACTACGGTTATGTTCTAATCCAGGGTTAATGGATTAGGGTTTATGTATGCTTTGGCATGTATATATATGTGTTGTAACACTAAAAGGAATATAATGAAAAATCAAGTGGTTCGTCCCGATTTGGGATCCAGGGGAAAATCTCTATGTTTATATGTTTTATGTTTTATGCTCTCGCTACTGTTTATTTTTTGCCTTTAAGATTTGTTTGCAGATAATTTCTGTACAGGGTTAAAACCTACAAAGGTGCCTGGATAGGCATGCAGTCTTGACCTGATTCCCGTGAAAACTGCCCACGTCTTGTGCAGGTCGTGCCCAAACACGTTCAGTGCCGACCCATCAACCTATTCTGAACGCACATTCATGCAGAAGCCCACGGTGTTAGGTAGAATCAAAATTTCTTAAACCTTTTTGCCATTGATCTTGGGGCCACGTGGAAGCCTCCAAGCAGGCTACATGGCGCCCTTCTATTGGCTCCCCCCATACAATAAAAAAAAATGACTTTAAACCATAATAATAATTTTTTTTGATAAATTGTCTAAAGTCAACCAAAGTCAAAAGTCATGTTTTGGAGTTCACTGGACGATTTCAAACCTCAATAACTTTCACATACTGCCTCAGTTTTGAGAATCGTTCATGGTACCAGAATCGCAGCAATGAGACCTTTTTGGTCATTCAGAATACAACCACTTTTGAACACTTTCATTTTTGAGCAATTTTCATAACTTGGACATGATCTCCTAATCACTTGGGTGCCCTCACACAACATGACCCGACCCGACTCGACCCGCCCAAACTCGTTTCCATCGATGCCTTCACATGACCCGACCTGCCCGAACACGTTTCCTAGGGCACCCTGACACGTTCACAAATACCGTTCACAAAACGTCGAAATAACGACATGGATAGAAAACGTCAGAAGCGCGACATAGGCTATTGAGATCGTCAGAATAGCCACGATATGAAAATACCATTTACAAAATGTCAGAATGGTGACAATATGAGGCTTGTTACAGATTTAATATATTATTTCATATATTAGTGTAGTGATTTTGTTATATATATATATTATCACAATTAATTAAATAAATAAATAAAACTAGCCGTTATTATTCGATTTTAATTTTCAAAATCAAATCAGTTGTTATCCTAACGACTAGTTTAGCCATTTCTACAAAAAAATAAAAAATATATATATAAATAAATATATATATATATATATATATATATATATATATATATATATATATATATATATATATATATATATATATATATATTGTAATATTCGTTCCTACATTACATTTGGAATATTAGAGTCCTTGATTTTCTTAATGAATTAAGTAATTAAAAGGGTGGAGGGACCCACAATCCTCAATAAGAATAAATATCCCCTTTGTGTGTGTGAATGTGGATTAATTTAGCCTAGATCTGCAAAAAGAGGTAGTTGAGCAACTACTAATGTGAATGAGATTGGAGATCATGTCTCATTTAATGAGGAAGATCATGGAGGGTTGATTTAGTCAACTAAGATCTTGAAGATGTCAAACAAAGGGTCATTGAGCATTAATGATCAAGTGGTGGAGGATCGTGTGCAAATGAAGCACACATGATGGAAGAGGTGTACATTGCACCTAAGCTGTTTCGTTGATTTGGTCAAACAACGTTGTCCCACTTGGAGGATCTTGTCCACATAAGACAGCGCAGTTGAGATTAGGGCCAAGGCTTGGGATGGCTCAATCTTTATAAAGGAGATGAACGAAAAGGTGAAAGGCATATTGGATTATTTTTATGTATGATATTTTATATCTAGAGTTGTCAAGAGACATTCCACTGCTTTCTTGGGCTGTTTAGCAGAGATTGCAGGTGTTGTTCATCATAGGGTGTTCCCAGGTGGGAATCCCTCCTCTTTATCTGAGTAATATCTAAGGAAGAGGTTTGTACTTCATTATACATCAGGCTTTAAGTGCCATTTCCTTTTTCTACTTTATGCAGAACATTCATATTCACAAAACTGCAGTTTTCTAACGATCAGTTTGGAAGGTGGAAGTTGTCTTCAGTACTTCAGATGGAGAACAAGGTGAGGGATTATTCCCATCACTTGGGATTATAGTTCAACAATCCTAGAGCCACATTTCAGATCTGGCATCAGGCCAAATTTTATTGACCTCCTAGCAGCAGTATTCCCTTCAGGAATAACGTTGTTCATTTTGCAGATCTGAAAGGAGGAAGGAAGTTTCTAGTACCTCAGCTAGCAATCTAGTGGAGGATCATTCCTTCACATTTCCATCAGTCTCGCCATCAGCTTGGAGCTTATTGCATCATTTTTCAGCAGGCAGAAGGCCTCTCTCTTCCTCACAGCGCATTTTTCAGAGGCAGTTGTGTTGCAACAGCTGCAATCATCTTTTGGAGGATTGAGAAGCTAGCTATAGAGCTTCTAGCTCATAGATCTAAGGAAGGGATCAGCCCTTCAAGCATAGATCTGATCTGAGCACACATTTCAGCCATCTATTCTTCAGATCTAGCTTCTGAAGAATATTGAATCTTGGCATCATCAGAGCTCCTATTTGGAGTAGATCTGCATTTCTCTTTTCAGCCTGCAACTCCATGTTTATATTCTGCTAAAGAGATAGCGCAGTATTTACTGCAGAGTCTCAACAGTTACGCTGTACCTGCTTCACACATGTTTTCAGGGTGATCCTAGCTCATCTTTTGGCTAGATCTACCTATATCTTGTACTTGTGTAACTGATTCATCTCCAATATAATAAAATGGCTCAGCTCTTTCTGCATATTCTAATTTGTACTTAGATTTATTGTTTATCTTGCTGTAAGTTCTTATATTGTGTGAAATATTACTGCATTCTCCCTTTCGGGATATTACAGTGGTATCAGATCATAATCTTTGGCTCAGCTTGTGGACACTTCATCTTCTTACATTGAAATAAGAACATATAGATGAGATCTATCATGGAGAATGAAAAAAATTTCACTCCTTTATTTAGATCCATGCAAGATCTCTCCAAGGAGGTCTATCAAATGAAGGAGAAAGAACAAAGAGAATATCCAAGAAGAATATGTGATGAGGAAAGTACTTCCTATAAGCAGAAAAGAATACCGGAGAATCCTAGATCTCCTCATATATCTCCTATGCTCACTTTCTTTGAAGAAGGTGAGAGGTATATAAGTGAAGAAAGGCATGAACCTGAGACTCATGAGACTCTCAGTCTATATCTTGAATATTACAAGCCACAGTCTAGAGCTTTCAAGGAGAAGATAACTCTCCAACAATTCTTCCAGATTAGAGAAGAAAGAGGATCCTATAGCAGCAATAGAAGGAAGGCATAATAGATTCTATTTCCTACATTTGATGGATCTTCCTCAAGCAATGTCAAGGCTTGGAGGAGGGAGTTAGATTCATTTTTCAAGCTACATCCTGTGGCTGAAGAGGAGGTTGTTCAAATTGCAGCACTTCATCTCTTAGATGAAGCAGAAGATTGGTGGTTGGGGCACATAGAGCATGCAAAGGTGACCAAGTATTCAGATTTCTTTCACAAGTTGAGGAAGAAGTTTGATGTGGAGAAGATAGAGTTGTGCTACAAAGGGGCATCTCCCAAGGAAACCAAGGAGAATGTCAATCTTGTCACTCTGGACAAGAGGTCACCACTTTCACCACCTACTGCAGAAGTACTTGTATCTCGAGAAGAGACACTTGCATCTTTGCAAGAAAATCTTGCACTATTGACATATGGAGTCCCATGCATGGATCAGGAGGCGCATGAGGAAGAGGAGGAGGATACCAGCGCTGGTAAACTTGAAGAAAAGAGGCCACCACTCTTACCAGTAGTGGGAAATACTATTGTCCTGGTTGGAGGAACTCTTGTGTTCTGTCAAGAGGTTCCCACATATTAGTTGATCCAAGGTATGCATAAAATTTCAGAACATATTATTTCAAGATCAATGCATGACCAAGGATTATAAAAAAATGTTGATTTGAAGCAGAAACATATCACAACGTAGAGGAACCTTGATTTAATCAAGGAGGAGAATGAAAACTATCCTTGTTCATCATTGTTGCGCTGCATTCAACCCCTTGAGTTGAGATGTAGAGTTTCAGAAAATGGGATTAGCATTATCCTATGTACAATGGTTGATCATGAGATTATTATTGTGCTTTACTTGGAGACAACATATGTATTCCCTACAGATCTACAACGCTGTCACTTAGTAGCTATGACAAATAAATGGCTTCATCATTCTTGGAGCATTCTGGAGGTAGCTTCACTCATGAAGAAATGGAAGCAAAGATGATAAATGGCAGACATCTTGAAATGAGAAACCTTTTCTCCCTTCTAGATGACCCTTTCTCAATGAGCCTCTCACTGCTCAAAGAGAAACTTCTACTTGCATTAAATACAAACTTATTTGGTTTTGGAGGTCCTTTGATGGAGAGAGAATCTCATTGAGAGATCTAATTAGAGATTCATTTCAACATTTCATGAAATGCAAAAGTCTTCAACAATCTAGGAAGGATGGAAATCTACCAAGGGAGGATGCCATGATTATGCAGAACCTCATCCATCATCCCCATGGGAGTGAATGGGTAAGGATGATAAGCAAGGGGTTGCAAAGCCACTTTCATATTTTTATGGGCCATCATGCTTGGTTACGTTGGTTGCCATTGGGAGATTTTTGTCACCCTCCAAAAGCACCTATTTTTCTGATCCATGCCTTGAAAAACATGTATGAAATGAAGAAGGAGGGCATGGCTATGTTGGCTACTCTTGGGTGAGTCTGGATACCACCCAATAGCAAATCATTTTCTGAATCATGCCTTGCTTTTCAATGATAAATTTCAGCAAGGGAAGGCATGTTCATTTTGGTTTCACTTGAGAGAATTTGGCCACCACATGGCATCTCCTATGTCTATGTGTTTTGTATTGTGTAAGACTTGGCATAATGATCTCATGATGTGCATTGATGATGTTTCTTTGTATGGGGCTGATGTGACATATCATATGTCCATTAGTATGTTTTTGTCTCATGATTCACATGAGGAGGAGAGAAAGCAGCAAAATCTCTTGTTGCTTGGATTGCTTTCGGGGGATTTTTGCTTGACCATCTTACATGAAGGAGATGGAGGATGGAAGCAAAGGGCCTTACTCCGGTGGTTATTGTTAGGAGAATATGGTTTGACATATTTGTATACCCATATTACTTCTTCCCTTATTCTTTTTCATAACTTTGGGATGATGGAGTTTGGGTCCAACAAGGCCAACATGGCTAAGTATGGGAGCATATCAATGCTCAATCTAGTTCATGAAATAGGGGATGAAAGAGTATATTGTATGATGAAGCTTTTCCTTTGTGGAAAGAGCTACTTTATTTTATGTCTCTCATGTATTGTTGATAATGTTGGACATCATATGGTTGTCACTTGGTACTTCATGATGGAAGGAAGACATCTAACCCAACAGTTGGAGGTCATTCTTTATGTTTTTAAAAGACAAATTTGGAACCAAACATACATAACCTATTGCAGCAAATGGAGGGAGCCTTCCTTATGTGGATTCCATATGGAGGGGAATAAATGGCCTTGCATCTACTTTTGGAGTTGCTTGAGGACAAGTAACATTTTTCCGAGGGGGACTATAATATTCCCAAATTTTCACATTACATTTGGAATATTAGAGTCCTTGATTTTCTTAATGAATTAAGTAAATAAAAGGGTAGAGGGACCCACAATCCTCAATAATAATAAATATCCACTTTGTGTGTGTGAATGTGGATTAATTTAGCCTAGATCTGCAAAAAGAGATAGTTGAGAAACTACTAATGTGAATGAGATTGGTGATCATGTCTCATTTAATGAGGAAGATCGTGGAGGGTTGATTTAGTCAACTAAGATCTTGAAGATGTAAAACAAAGGGTCATTTAGCATTAATGATCAAGTAGTGGAGGATCATGTGAAAATGAATCACACATGATGGAAGAGGTGTACATTGCACCTAGACTGTTTGGTTGATTTGGTCAAATAGCGTTGTCCCACTTGGAGGATCTTGTCCACTGAGACAATGTAGTTGAGATTAGGGCCAAGGCTTGGGATGGCTCAATATTTATAAAGGAGATGAAGGCAAAGGTGAAAGGAATCTTGGATTATTTTGATGTATGATCTTTTAGATCTGGAATTTTCAAGAGACATTCCACTGCTTTCTTGGGTTGTTTAGCAGATATTGCAGGTGTTGTTTAGCACAGGGTGTTCCCGGGCGGGAATTCCTCCTCTTTCTTTGAGTGATCTCTAAGGAAGAGGTTTTTACTTCATTATACATTAGGCTCTAAGTGCCATTTCCTTTTTCTACTTTCTACAGAACATTCATATTCAGAAAACTACATTTTTCTTAAGATCAGTTTGGAAGGTGGAAGTTGTCTTCAGTACTTCAGCTGGAGAAAAAGGTGAGGGATTATTCCCATCACTTGGGCTTATAGTTCAGCACTCCCAGAGCCACATTGCAGATCTGGCATCAGTCCAAATTTTATTGACCTCCTAGCAGCAGTATTCCCTTCAGGAATAACGCTGTCCATTTTTCAGATCTAAAAGGAGGAATGAAGTTGCTAGTACCTGTTGAAAATGCAACAAGATGATAGAGCTTAGTGAAATGAAGTTGCCTTCACTAAGTGGGTGCATAGGCTATTTTTGGCGCAAAGTCTATTTTTAGACTATGTCTATTTTTAGACATATGGAGCATGGTCTAGGAGTTGCAGTATGCTATTCTTGGATGATTGGTCGATTTGGTAAAAATAGATGGACCTCTATTTTTAGACATTTGGGCGGAGTCTATTTTTAGACTGCCAGGCTAAAAATAGAAAAGTCAAATATTATTTACCCTTAATAATATTTGGACTATAAACTTAATTTTATCCTCTTGTAGCACTTCAGTTGGAGCTACGGATGTGGCCCATGAATCTGAAAAAGGAATTATGATATTCCTAGGGGTTTGGTGAGCTCATGCATGGTTGACTTTAGTTAGAACTCAAGTAGCGGAGTTTGGTGGAGTTGTGTTCGGGTTAACTTAGTTGAACTAGTTGTATTTAGTTTAACTGGCTAATACACTAGAGATGAGTGGGGTTAATTAAATATTATTTATTTCACTAAATATTAACTCATTATTCAACTAAAGAACACATCAGTTGACTGCAGTGCATGGACAGTTCAGTGAAGACCAGTGGAAGAGGTAGATGAAAGGGTGAGTTTGCTATTAGTTGTGACATTAGTTGTGCATGAGATTTTCACAAGAATTGGAGGATATTACCAATGAGGATTGCGCAGATCAAGCCAAGGAGATTCGAACTTGGATCTCTCATTACACCAACTTGGATTGCGCAGTAGAGGCAGGAAAACAGTGGAGGAGTTTTGAACCCGTGACTTGTTCAAAACTGAGCTAGTTTGTGTGTAACTTTTGGAGATAGTACTGAGTACTTGTGAGGAGTATTGTGCTATGTATTGTTACATGTTCTCTACTATTATAATATACAAAATAGCTGGGGGTTTTCAGCTATAATCTCTCCCCATTACATATTTTGTTTATGTGCGCATGCGACTGTTTCTATTTCCGCATATTGATGATCAGTTGTATAAGAGTTTATGTGTTATGCATGAATTCGAATTAGTGTGTGACCAGGATAATCTCGGTGGATAAATATTCATTATTCAGAAAATTTCTACATGGTATCGGAGCGAATTGATCATCGGGATCTATTACAGTGATTACAATTTTATTTCGGTAGACAGAGTCTGTAACGGGCCAGGTAGCCTCTAGATCCATCCTTTCTATGAAAGGTGATATATCCAGTAAATGCCCCTACAGTCGATCTCTGTGCTAGAAATAATTTGTTCTCACAGATCCAGAAGCAGTTGAGTTTTGAGCTTGGAATTCGAATTTTGCAGCAGATTGTTTTCTTGGTGCCGGAGTTGAAATGTCTTTCAACGGCTTGCGACTCGAGTATGCCCTTGAGGGCAGTTCGAATTATGTTGCATGGAAATACCGGATGGAGGCAGTATTAGATGATAACGGGCTAAAGGAGTTCGTAGATATGGATGTCCAAAAGCCTACTGATCATGCTGAAGTTGAGGCTTGGCAAAAGAAGATGGCGAAATGTCGAAGGATTCTGTTGGAGGGCGTGAAGGATCACATTGTATCCAGCCTGCATGGAAAAGATTCTCCATATTTGATGTGGAAAGCATTGACAGATCTATTCCAGAGCAAGAGTGACCAAAGGAAGCTGGCGCTCAAGGACAAACTTAGAAACATTAAGATGGAGAAAGGTGACAGTATCTCCAAGTACCTCACGAAGTTCACACAATGCATAGATGAGCTAGGAAGTGTGGGGGTGACTGTCGATGATGAGGACTTGGTGGACCTGGCTCTCCTTGGTCTTCTAAAGATTTGGTATTCCTATTAGGACTCTGTCAATGGTCGGGAGAAGTTGCCGGGATGGGATTGACTTTGGTCGGGTCTCATGCAAGAGGAGATAAGGCAGACTACCAGGGATGGATCTTCATCAAAGGTATCTGATGAAGAAAATTTCACTTTGGCTGCCAAAGCAAAGAAGGGGAAGAGAAAGAAAGCTTCTCAGTCTGGTGCGAAAGGCAAGAAGCAAGACATGTCCAAGGTGAAGTGTTTTCACTGTCACCAGCACGGACATTATGCCACAAATTGTCCGCAGAAGAAGAAAAATAAGAAGGTTGTTGGATCTGCAGCGGGAGAGGCATTGGCCTCCCAGTTTGAACTGGATTTTTCACTGATCGCATGCTTGGTCTCAAGTGTGATGGGATCAGTATGGTTCTTGGACAGTGGTGCGTCATTTCACATGACAGGAGATCGGGATCTGTTTTCAAATCTGGAGGAAAAATATCTTGGAGTGCACATCGAGATGGGCGATGATGGTAGATACAGTGCGACCGGTATCGGTACCATTTCCTTTGAGAGGGAGTCTGGTAAACCCTTCGTATTGAAGGAAGTATTGCATGTTCCAGGATTGATGAAGAATCTAATCTCTGTGGCGATGTTGGAAGACAAGGGGTACGATGTGGTCTTCAACGAGGGAAAGGCTTTCCTGTGCAGTAAGGCAACTGGAGAGACCCGGAAGATAGGGGTTTGAGTCAAGAACCTTTATCAGTTGCAAGTAGATGGCAGCGCAGCAATGGCATGCAAGGCGGAAGCAGTGGTGAGCCGGGATGATGGCGAGCTGTGGCACAGAAGATTGGGCCACCTTCACCATGGAGCCTTGAAGATACTGCAGCAGATTTCTATTGGGCTTCCTAAGGGCACTCTTGCGAAGTCAGATCAGTGCAAGGGGTGTACCTTGGGAAAATATGTGAAAGCCACCTTTCACGAGAAGGATAGTCGCGCCACGACGATCCTTGAGAGAGTTCACACAGACGTGTGTGGTCCTTTCTCAATAGCTTCGACAGCAAAGCACAAGTACTATGTGATCTTTGTTGATGATTTCTCTCGGAAGTGCTGGATCTTCTTCATGCAGAAGAAGAGCGAGACATATTCAAAGTTCTGTGAATTCAAGGCACTGGTTGAGAAGGAATCGGGGAAGCATGTGAAGGCTCTTAGGAGCGACAATTGGTGAATTCATCTCGACGAGATTCAAGGACTTTGCGGGGCGGGGGGAAGGGATTCGGGGAGAGAGCTCATCGCACCCCATAACCCACGGCGAACGGGGTTGCGGCGGAAGAACAAAACGATCGTGGGTCTTGCACGGGTGATGTTGCATGATAAGGGCCTACCCCTTAACTTGTGGGCGAAGGCATGCAATGCTGCAGTATATGTGTAGAACTGTTGTCCTCACAAGATACTTGGCATGAGTGTTTCTGAAGGGCATTTCCTGTTTGAGGATTTTGACTCCCTTTTTGTTTACATTCATGTGACGAAGGATGCCAGGAAGAAGCTGGAGCTGACCACAGAGGTTGGGATATTTTTGGGGTACACTAATACGCCCCACAACTATTGTGTGTATTTTCCAGACAGTCGCAAGACTTTTGTGTGACGGGATATCAAATTTCAGGAGGAGAAAGCCATGAAGTGTTCGCTTGAGAGGGAGCCACACTTGCATGCAGATGAGGAGCTATTAGTTCCTAAGGATGAGCTTCAGGATGTGGATCAGCCACAAGATGAAGTTCATGGAGTGGAAGAGACCACTCATGCAGCGCCAACCATCAGAGGGCGCAAGCGCACTACAGAAGCTGAGCGACTGGCTCAAGATGCAGAGAAGGTTGTAGGACCACCTATAGCACATCGCAGACAGAGGCAGTCACCGGACCGGTACACTGGATACATGGATCTTGTGAGAAAATGTATCGTGACAGAGCCATCCTCTTTCGAGGACGCTGTGGGAGGACCCCGCATGGGTAGATGCCATGGTGGAAGAGTATGATTCGATTGTCAGAAACAGTGCATGGGAGATTTTCCCGCGACCGGAGGGGAAATCAGTGGTGGGTTCGCGATGGATCTACAAAGTGAAGCAGGCGGCTAACGGGAGTGTGGAGAAGTACAAGGCAAGATTTTTTGCCCATGGCTTCTCACAGATCGAGGGGATCGATTATGATGAGACCTTTGCACCTGTCGCAAGGTACTCTTCCATACGGACGATCCTAGCTCTCTCAGCACAGATGGGATGGCACATCCATCAGATGGATGTGAAGACTGCGTTCCTCAACGGAGTCATTGAGGAGGAGGTGTACATAGAGCAACCCGAAGGTTTCGAGATCTTCAGCAGTGAGTCGCATGTTTGCTGACTCAAGAGAGCACTGTACGGGCTGAAGCAAGCACCTCGTGCGTGGTACACATGGATAGACAGTTATTTCACCAGACTTGGATTCTCCAAGAGTGAGGCGGATCCTAACCTGTACCAGATTGTGGTGGAGGGGAAGTTGCTGATCATTGTACTGTATGTAGATGATCTGATTTTGACGGGTGATGAGTTGTTGATACTTTCATGTAAGGAGGATATTGCTAGAGAGTTTGAGATGAAGGACTTGGGCCTCCTTCATTATTTCCTGAGATTGGAGATTTGGCAGCGCAGTGGTGGACTGTTTGTTTCTCAGGGTAAGTATGCCCGGGAGATACTAGAGAGGTTCAACATGCATGATTGTAAGCCTGTTGATACTCTGCTTCCTAGTGGTTGGAGGAAGGAGGATGCTACTTCAGCGGAGGTAGTGGATGCCACTGTCTATCGACAGTTGGTGGGGTCGCTTATGTATCTGGTCAATACACGACCCGATATATATGCTATGTTGTTAACCAGCTTTCGCAAGCTATGGTTAATCCTACCAAGCTCTTCTGGAAGGCGGGCAAGCATGTATTTCGTTATCTTAGTGGCACATCAGGATATGGTCTGTGGTACAGACAGGAGGATGGAGTGAAGCTTTGTGGATTCACTGATGTAGATTGGGCAGGGAGCCGAACGGACCGAAAGAGCACATATGGAGGAATATTCAGTATCAGGTCGACAGTAGTTTCCTGGTACAGCAGGAAGTAGAGATCCGTGGCACTCAGTTTAGCAGAGGCCGAGTACATGGCAGCAAGCTTGGCTTCATGCGAGGCTATTTGGATGAGGAAGATCCTCGTCGGATTGTTCGGGTCGCACTTGGAGCCTACTATGATTTATTGTGATAACCAAAGTTGCATTAAACTCTCGGCTAATCTATTATTTCATGATATATCCAAACACATCGACATCAGGTACCATCATATCATAGATTGTGTGCAGCGGAGAATCATGTTACTTTCATATATTCCCACGGAGGATCAGGATGCTGACATCTTGATGAAGGCGCTCACCAGGAGCAAATTCAAATTCCACAAAGGCAAGATAGGGGTTGCAGATAATACATATCTTGTTGAGAGGGAGTGTTGAAAATTCAACAAGATGATGGAGCTTAGTGAAATGAAGTCGCCTTCACTAAGTGGGCCCGCAGGCTATTTTTGGCGCAAAGTCTATTTTTAGACTATGTCTATTTTTAGACATATGGAGCATGGTCTAGGAGTTGCAGTATGCTATTCTTGGCTGATTGGTCGAGTTGGTAAAAATAGATGGACCTCTATTTTTAGACATACAGGTCGAAGTCTATTTTTAGACTGCCTGTCTAAAAATAGGTCAGTCAAATATTATTAGCCCTTAATAATATTTGGACTATAAACTTCAGTTTATCCTCTTGCAGCACTTTAGTTGGAGCTACGGATGTGGCCCATGCACCTGAAAGAAGGAATTACGCTATTCCTAGGGGTTTGGTGAGCTCATGCATGGTTGACTTCAGTTAGAACTCAAGTGGTGGAGTTTGGTGGAGTTGATGAGACAGTTGGTGGAGTTGTGTTCGGGTTAACTTAGTTGAAATAGTTGTATTTAGTTTAACTGGCTAATACACTAGAGATGAGTGGGGTGAATTAAATATTATTTAATTCACTAAATATTAACTCATTATTCAACTAAAGAACACATCAGTTGACTACAGTGCATGGACAGTTCAGTGAAGACCAATGGAAGAGGTAGATGAAAGGGTGAGTTTGCTATTAGTTGTGACATTAGTTGTGCATGAGATTTGCACAAGAATTGGAGGAGAATGCCAATGAGGATTGCGCAGATCAAGCCAAGGATATTTGAACTTGGATCTCTCATTACACCAACTTGGATTGCGCAGTAGAGGCACGCAAACATTGGAGGAGTTTTGAACCCGTGACTTGTTCAAAACTGAGCTAGTTTGTGTGTAACTTTTGGAGAGAGTACTGAGTACTTGTGAGGAGTATTGTGCTATGTATTGTTACATGTTCTCTACTATTATAATATACAAAATAGCTGGGGGTTTTCAGCTATAAGATTTCCCCATTACATATTGTGTTTATGTGCGCATGCGACTGTTTCTATTTCCACATATTGATGATCAATTGTAGAAGAGGTTATCTATTATGCATGAATTCAAATTAGTGTGTGACCAGGATAATCTCAGTGGATAAATCTTCATTATTTAGAAAATTTCTACAGTACCTCAGCTAGAAATCCAGTGGAGGATCATTCCTTCACATTTCCATCAGTATCACCATCAGCTTGGAGCTTATTGAATCATTTTTCAACAGGAAAAAGGCCTCTCTCTCCCTCACAACATTGTTTTCAGAGGCAGTTGTGTTGTAGTAGCTGCAATCATCTTTTGGAGGATTGAGAAGGTAGATTTAGAGCTTCTAGCTCATAGATCTGAGGAAGGGATTATCCCTTCAAGCATAGATCTGATCTAAGCACACATTTCAGCCATCTATTCTTTATATCTAGCTTCAGATCTATATTTCCCAGTAGATCAAGGATCAAACCCTGGGAGGTGATTTTTCCAAAGTTACAGATCTAGAAAATCCTTTTTGATTTATCTTGGTAATCCATCACAGTGGACAGATATTGAATCTTGGCATCATCAGAGCTCCTATTTTGAGTAGATCTGCATTTCTCTTTTCAGCCTGCAACTCCATGTTTATATTCTGCTAAAGAGATAGCGCAGTATTTACTTCAGAGCCTCAACAGTTACGTTGTACCTACTTCACACATGTTTTCAGGGTGATCCTAGCTCATCTTTTGGCTAGATCTACCTATATCTTGTACTTGTGTAACTGATTCATCTCCAATATAATAAAATGGCTCAGCTCTTTCTGCATATTATGATTTTTACTTAGATTTATTGTTTATCTTGCTATAAGTTCTTATATTGTGTGAAGTATTACTACATTCTCCCTTTTGGGATATTACATATATAAATAAAAAGAAAAATCAAATAAATTAATTAATTAAAGAAGAATATATATATATATATATATATATATATATATTATCACAATTAATTAAGTAATTAATTAATTACTTAATTAAATAAAACTAGCCATTATTATTCTATTTTAATTTTCAAAGTCAAACTAGCCATTATCCTAACTGCTAGTTTAGCCATAAAATATTCCAAGCTATTAGATCTAGATCTTGGTTAATAATATTTTACTATGCACCATTATCAAGGATAACTCAATATTTTTTTATAAATAAGATCAGGTTTTTCCATTCATTATTTACCTTTGATCCTTTTATCATGGTCCAACTTTGATCACTTTTATTTTCTTTTTGCTTATTGAGCTCCCATTGAGTTCAACACGTCTTGGGTTTCCTACACCATTGAGAGAGATAATTGCTAAATATAATTATTTTTTTTCTTTATAGGATAATTTGCATCAATGGAAGAAAACATTAGAGGTGGAAAAAAAATTCAAAAGGGTGAAAGGGGTGATGGTAGAGTTTATTGCCCCTGTAAAAAATGTTGTATGAGAAATAATGTTAGAGTTTTAATAGCAACAGCAACAATGCATTGTAGGAAATATGGGCACATTGATGGTGGATCGAATGACTATTGTCCCATGGTAATTAATTATCTATCTTCATTTTGATTATATCGTAAAATTTTATATTGTTTTAATATTTTTTTATATACGCACTCATGTTTAATGATTGTTTGTAATTTTCATAAAGGCACAGTTGCCCGCCAACTTTTTGTAGATCAACCAGCTTCCACAGCTAAATAGTAGTAGATTATATGATGTTTCACCAGTACAAGAGAATATAGTAGCAAATATTAGTATTGGAAATGATGTTGTACAAGGTGAAGAACATGAAGCGAATGATGAAGATGATTTTAATGATCCCATGGAGGTAGATCATGATGACAATAATGAGATAGTTCTTATTAATGATGGGAAAAATCAAATGCTCCAAGACTTGTATGATGAGTCAGATGATGGTGGTGGAGTTAGTGACGGTATTTATGATGTAACTCTGATTGAAATGTCAAATGAATGAATTTTTGAACACTCAAATGCAAATCTTCTCTCTGCTACATTGTTGCTGGTGAACTTAAAGGTTATGAATAATTTGTCGAATAGATGTATGACACAGATCCTAAGGTATGCAATATGTATATATGATCACATATATGTAAATGTTGATTATTTTACCTTTTTTTTAGTTGTAATAAATGTGTAAAACAATAATTCAATACTTATATTATATGATTAATAATCTTTACATTAACTAGTTTTTGTTTATGTTGTAGATTGTTGGGTGAATTTTTGTTACTATCGCCAAATACTTTACCTCGAACATATCGAGATATATGTGCTATTATGAAATAATTTGGAATGGAATATAACATTATAGATGCATGTCCTAGAGATGATATTATATATTACGGAGAACATGCATCGAAAACAAAATGTCCGAAATGTGGTACCAGTAGATATTGAATAGATCAACTAACAAAAAAGGTGCCGCAAAAGGTTCTTCGTCATATTCCCATAATTCCACGTTTGAAACGAATGTTCAGGTGTAAGAGCATAGCAAAGTTTATGGATTACCATTAAAAGAATACAAGTGGAGATGGTGTTCTTCAAATGCCCGCAGATGGTTCTGCATTTAGGGAAATCAAGGAAAAATATGTAGATTTTAAAAATGAACCTCGTAATGTCAGGCTTTCATTGGGAGCTAATGGTGTTAATCCATTCGGAGAGCTTAGATCTACTTACTCAGTGTGGCCTATTTTCGTTATCAACAATAACATTCTTCCTTGGATGTCAATAAAGAGGGAGCACATAATGTTGATTATAATTATTCTAGGTATTTGATACATTATTTTTTCGAATGTAACATTTTCATTTCTCTCATTGTTTGCATAATATATTTTATTTCTTTACTTACTTATATATACATATATCATGGTAGCAATTATTATGTACCGTAATTTTTAACAATTAGGTAAGTACCAGGTCAAAGATATGAATGTATATATTGAGCCTCTTATTGATGAGCTAATAAAGTTATGGCATGGCATCACTATGTATGACATCACTAAACCAATCAAGCAGAAGAGATTTCAATGTCTTGGAATGCTTGTATGGACAATTCATGATGCCCCAGGACTAACACATTTTTGTGGTATGTAATATTTCATTGCACTTTAATCTAATATATAATTATCTAAATTAGATATACCATATTGCATGTTTTAAAAATGATCTCATAGTATAATTGTTATTGATCCATCTATTGCAGGTCTTCAAACAAAGGGTAGATTTGCATGTCCAGTTTGTGGCCCTAAGATGAAGTATCATCATTCGCCAAACTTAAGAAAGATGGTGTTTGATGAGTTTAGGCACTTCCTCTCTAGGAACCATAAGTATCGTACTACTGAAAAACATCTTTTCAATGATAAAGAAGAAACTGGATTAAAACCACAAAGAATGACACCTCGGTTGTGGAAGTTGGAATATAACAAAATTAATAATCGTCAAGCAGTTGGTGCATAATTTTTCTATATATATATAAATTTTTTATATAATGTTTGGAATTTTTATTTTAACTAATGAATTTATTTTATTGTATTTTATAATTATTGTTTTGATTTATTTTATTCTTTGATATCAAGGTCGTCGTCGCGGTGAAGGTACTAATATTGTACTTCCACCTGGAATGAAATGTTATCCTTCTCAATTCACGAGGTTGCCCTACTATGAGGACCTAAAAATAGCTCATTTGTTTGATACAATTCATATCAGGAAGAATGTGACATAAACGTTATGGTGAATCATAGATGGTGCACATGATAGAGATTAAATTTACAAAATTTGTGCTAACATTGAGAAATCGAATCATGCAATGAAAAGTGTGATTGATAGATCAAATAACAATGGAGGTCGAAATTATAATAATTTCCATCGTTATTAACAGAACAACAAAGGAATGATGTAAAAGAGGTCATTAGAAGAATTAAATTTCCGACAGGTTTTGCTTCAAACATAAATAATATCTTAACGAAGAAAGGTGACTTCAGTGGGGTGAAAACACATGATTGGCATACCTTTGTTAAGGTAATTTTTTTGGTATACATTTTTGTATGTTATTGCTTGAATACATCTTTTAAATTTTCCTTTTTTCTGTTTAATTTGGAAACCAGTAACGATCCATTTTTTATTGTTATAGTATGTTCTACCTGTATCTCTCCCAAACGACTTCAACAACAATGTCAAACAAGTTATATATGGTCTTATTAAATACATGAGGTAAGTAGTTTTGATTTATACAGAAAATCTCGCTACAATTTCTTTTTTTACTTAATGACATGATGTGTTAATTTACTTTTAATGAAATATATATTATGTTTCATTGAAATAACCTTGCATAATGATTTGCAGATGGTTGTCATTGAAATAAATCCATTAAGATGAAATAAAGTATTGGAAGAGAGAAATTCCTCGGCTAATGTGTGAAATGCAAAAGTATCTACCTCCAACATTTTTCAATGCACAAGAACACTACTTGATAGACCAAGTTGAGGAGATTGAAATGTGTGGACCAGTACACACAAGGTCAATGTGGATGGTGGAGAGGCACCTGAAATCCTTGAAGGCTTTGGTTAGACAAAGAGCACGACCCGAGGGTTCTATGGTGGAGGGATATGTGGTATATGAATCCATGGTGTGTATTAGTCATTATTTTCCTATATTAGTTGTGCCAACTATGAATGTGGTGGATTGCATTTGGGATGTGAACTCCATCAAAAAATTTGAAGTGAAGCACCTATTGGGAAAAGGTAGAATGAAGAAAGTGACATGTAAGAGATTTATTATGTATAATACATATAATGTTTCATTTTTTTACGTCATGTATATGATCATATTCATTTAAGTCTTATTATTTCATCGTTTATTAATTAATATAATTTACCATGGTTATAAGTTATATTTAATATTGGTGAATTAATGTTTTTTTATTCAGGTGCTCAAGATTATGAGGCACTACTTTTATACATTGCAAACAATCTTGAGTGGATGAGTGAATGGATTGAATGCTGTAAAGCACGTAATGACGATAAGTTATCATGGAAAATATTGTCTAAATTGGTTAGAGAAGCGTATCGTAGTGGATATGGAAATGTTACAGATAGGGAAATTGATTTAGCATATGGTTTGAAAGATAGAAAGGTGAGCAATTAATTCACCTATTTTATTCATTACTTATTTTATATTATATTTATAATGTGACAAAAAGTTTTATTTTTCAGATAATTTTCAAGCTGTGTAAATTATATGATTAATTATTAATTGAGAATGCATCTTTTTCATGTTTGGCATATTGCAATTGAAACACCACAAGGCTATGTGGTGCAATGGCCGTAAATTTCGCATTAAATAGTTGGATGATAACATGAAAAATTCTGATAGTGGGATAACTACAATATTCTATGTCACTAATGTTTCCTCCAGGAGTGACATACATCCTCAAGAATCTGAAAATAGATATTATGGGTTTTTAGATGATATAGTTGAGTGTGACTTTAATTCCTTAAAATTAGTTTTGTTCGATGTCAAATGGTATAGGCTACGAATGAATGTACGTGATGATGATAAAACTCTTATTCAACATGAAAATGGTTTTCCAATGGTTAAAACATCGCATTTTGAAGCAAGAAAAGATTGTTATGTTTTTCCAAGCCAATGTGAACAAGTCTTTTACTCAGAGGTTCCAAGTGAGAACGGATTGTCATTTTCTATTAGATATGATCCAAGAGGAAGGCCAGTAGAGTATACTATAGAGGAAGAGGATCATATTGATCAAGAAGAAGATGATGCAGTGGCAGATGAGCAGGAAGATGCATTGACAGATGAAGAAGATATAGAAGATGAACCAGGCGTAGGAGACGAGGAAAAAATTATTGATGATGATTTCGATGAGGATAATATTGAAAATGACATAATTGATGATGATGATGACATGGTCGATCATTTCAACACCGTTTTTGAATCAAATGTTGGTATAGATGTCAATCAGTTGGATGAAGATGAAGAAGATATAGAAGAAGAAAATTGATACAGATGTTCTGTTCGAGTATGAGTTGGTATGTTATAACTTTATATTTTAATATGTAGGAATTATTGTCTTTAAATAATTTACTAATTATGTGGGTTTATTACATGTTTTTTATTATTTCAAACCAATAAATAATGGCCTTATTATTGTACAGCCTAAACTAAAATTATGTATTTATACAAACACATATTGAAATTTTTTTTTACGACCTTATTTAATTTTTGGTTTGTTCGTATTCTATTTCATAGATTGGGTATTGGGAAAATGAGAGTGATGTGAGGGGGATGGGAGGGGCCATATGAGCTTCCACCTTCACGTGGTTGGCCCTGTTCAGTAGAGAATAAATTATTCTTCAATTCAAGAGAAGATCATTCATCTTTATTTGCGTTATCGTAAATGTCATCATTTTTGTCTGATTATTGCAGCACCAAAATTGTTGAAATTGTTAGAAAACATTAAAAGTGCATTTCTGTTGGGAATTGTCGAACGAGGCCATATTTTTTTCCAGATGACCATTTTCTTGCTATAATATGACAATAAATTCTTCAAAAAATCCCACTATGGTAGTGTTTAAATTGTTCTTTTGAGGACAAAAATGGATTCAACACCATCAAGGACCCTTAGGGCACCCAAAATCTTGAAGATTGACAACTATAACCTAGTTTTTCAATAACTTCCACCTGATTTTCAAAAAATCATGCTAGAATTTCTATTGTTTTATGGATGAAATTATGGCTTCATTAGAATACGCGTTTCTTTTATATGAGGTTTAAGAATATTCCCTATATCTTGTGTTGTTAGAATGACATGATAATGTTTAGCCATAATGTAAACACATGATTTCATGGTTTTAGTCCCAATTTTCCTCCTACTTCTTTGCATTTTATGTTTATAATTTAGTGGATATTATATGAGCTTGAGGTTGTGGCCTTTCACACTTATCACAAGAATGCATGGATTTAATTAAATGACCATCCATTCACATGTATCTATCATTCTAGAAATTACACAAGGAGAGATTGACCGAGGAGTTTAAAAAAAATTTCCTCCCAAGGACCCATGGAATAGTATACCAAAGGAAATGCATAATGTAATTATGAAATCCCCCCTAAACTAGTCATGTTGATATTCAAGATATCAAGTTGATATTCATGTTGATAATAGAAAAAACAACAATGTTAGGGAATGTTATGGTATTTGGTGTATCATATCCCACTAGAGTTTCTCCCAAATCCTAGGCCATAGAGACCTTAGGACACCATGGAATATTGAGTTGCACGGCTTATATTCATCTCCTAACTACATTTTGTTTTCATTTACATTTTTGGATTGAAAATAATTGTCATGAAGTATATCTGATAGCCTATGGATGTCTCAAAACACTATGGTTGTTTTTTGTTATCTGATAGCCTATGCATGTCTCAAAACATTATGGTACCTGATAGCTTGTTTGTTGTTTTCTCCCTTGTGCCTTTGTTCGATCGGGCGCATCGTGTCGTTTCGTTTGAGGGCGCCTGCCCAAACCCGTTTGGGTCGGGCCATTTCAGTTAAGGGCACCCGCCCAAACGCGTTCGAGTCGGGTCGTTTCGGTTTAGGGCACCTGCACAAATGCGTTTTGGTCAGGTTGTTTCAGTTGAGGGTGCCCGTATCAAATTTTCTAAGTTGTGACCGCACGAGTGCCCTATGCACATTTGTGCAGCCCATTTTACGGTTGCTCCCTTGTGCCGTCGTTCGGTCTTGTGTGGCGTGTCGCGCCGTGTGAGGGTGCCCACCCAAATGTGTTCGGGTCAGGTACTTTTGTTTGAGGGTGATCGTATCAAATTTTCTAAGTTGTGGCTGCACGGGTGCCTTGTGCACATTCATGCAGCCCATTTTTCATTTTCTCCCTTGTGTCTTCGTTCGGTCGGGCGCACCGTGTTGTTTCGTTTGAGGGCACCCGCCCAAACCCGTTCGGGTCGGGTCATTTCGGTTGAGGGCACCCACCCAAACGCGTTCAAGTCAGGTCATTTCGGTTGAGGGCGCCTACCCAAACGCATTTGGGTCGGGTTGTTTTGGTTGAGGGCGCCCGTATCAAATTTGATAATTTGTGACTGCACAGGTGCCCTATGCACGTTCATCCGACCCGTTTGCCAGTTTCTCCTTTGTGCCTTTGTTCGGTCATGCGCGCTGTGTCGCACTGTGTGAAGGCGCCCTCCCAAACGTGTTTGAGTCGATTCATTTCATTTGAGGGCAGCTGTATCAAATTTTCTAAGTTGTGACCACACGAGTGCCTTGTGCACGTTCGTGCGAAACGTTTGTTGTTTGTTCCCTTCTGCCTTCGTTCAATCAGGTGCGCTATGTCATTTCATTTGAGAGCGTCCACCCAAACCCGTTTAGGTTGGGTCGTTTCGGTTAAGGGCACCCGCCCAAACGCGTTCGGGTCGGGTCATTTCAGTTGAGGGCGCTTGCCCAAACGTGTTTGGGCCGGGTCGTTTTGGTTGAGGGCGCCCGTATCAAATTTGCTAAGTTATGACCGCACGGGTGCCCTATGCACGTTTGTGCAGCCCATTTTCCTGTTGCTCCCTTGTATCTTCGTTTGTTCATGCACGTCGTGTCGAGCCGTGTGAGGGCGCCCTCTCAAACGCGTTCAAGTCAGATTGTTTCATTTGAGGGCAGCCGTATCAAATTTGCCAAGTAGTGACCACACGGGTGCCTTATGCACGTTCGTTCGACCCGTTTGTCGTTTTCTCCCTTGTGCCTTCGTTCGGTTGGGTGCACCATGTCGTTTCGTTTGAGGGCGCCCGCCCAAACCCGTTCGGGTCAGGTCGTTTCGGTTGAGGGCGCCCGTATCAAATTTGGTAAGTTGTGACTGCACGGATGACCTATGCACGTTTGTGCGGCCCGTTTTCTGGTTTCTCCCTTGTGCCTAATTCATATGGTTGGGCATGCTGTGTGAGGGTGCCCGCCCAAACACATTCGGGTTAGGGCTAAGCTGCAACAAAGAAACAGAGTTTGGGTCGAGTTGGGTAAAAATGCATTCAATGTTCACCCTCAAGTGGAGTTGGGTTCCTTCCGTAGGGCGCATGCAGAACAATGTTCAGGGCAAGGTCAAGTCGGGTTCCTTCCGTAGGACACACGTAGAATAGTGTTCAGGGTGGACGCGTTCAATTCGAGTCGTGTTCGTGCATCGCGTCTGTGTTCAGGACATGAGGAACAATGTTTGAAGGCACGAAGGTCGTTCATCAGGGTCAGGCCAGGTCAAAGGCAACCCGAATGCATTCAGGAGACACGTGCAGGCTGTGACCCTGGTGACCCATGTGTATACCGTGACCTCAGTGACCCGCATTCAGAAACGCATTCAGGGTGCCGAGGGCGTCTGTGACCCGAGTGACCCACTTGAACCAGAATTCGTGCAGACTTCAGAAACATGTTCTAAAAGGGAATTTTGGGATTCCTTTGGATTTTTTTCACTTTTGGGGAGCTGTTAAGGCTATACCAAGGTTATACAAGCACATAGAAGCATAAATGGTTTATGCAGGCTTGGTTGTATAATTATTGCAAATTGTACATGTTTATTGAAACATAATATCGGGCAGATTTATTAATGGGAGTTGCCCCTCCCTAATCCCTTAACCACTACCTCATCATTATTCAAGTACCTAACCCCTAACTGCACCTAAATCCCCTAACCCCTAAGTCCCCAATCCCTAATCCCTTAACTACTAACTCATTATTCGACCCCTAACCCCAAATGCACCTAAATCCCCTAACCCCTAACCCCCAATCCCTAAACCCTTAACCACTAACTCATTATGATCTCCCTAACCCCAATCTGTAATCCCTTAACCACTACTAAATCATTACTCCCCTAACCCCTAAATGTACCTAAATCCCCTAACCCCTAAGCCCCAATCCCTAACCCCTTAACCACTAAATCATTATTCTAGTCCTAACCCCTACCCCTAAACCATAAACCTCTAACCCCTAATCTCCTATTCATCGAACCCCTAAGCCCCTAATCCCTAATCCCCTAACCAATAACTCATTATTCCCCTAACCCTTATAATAGTCCTTAAAACCCGTTGGGATTGGCCATTCAAAATGAGAGCAGTTCTAGTTGGGACCTACGATCGAGTGATTAATTCCCCCTTGTTGGCAAGGTGGAATTTTTTCCTTGTAAACAACCCTATAGTCCTTAATCCATCTAACATATACTTATAAAATGCTATTTTTTTGTAAATTTGGCCCTTGACTATGCCATGAAAACTCTCCAAAAAATTCTTAAATGATGGGAATTCCTATTCAATATGCGTGAAGCTAGTCATGGAATGTAACAAGTCATCCAAGATACATCCAAATATTTTATTTGTGCCTTGGGGAATGTGAAATAACGGGTCAAGGGGACACAAATAGGGTTGCATGTATGGGTATAATTTAGAGGTGCAAGCATGGTTTACTATGATCTATAATCCTAGCATTAGAGAATGAGAAGGGGGCTTAGGACCTAATTTCAGTTAAGGGGCTAGGGGACCTAGAGGGAAGGTAGTGAGTGCAATCGATCATAGGGGAACCCCCAATAGTGGTGATAATTCATGGATTAGGAGTCCAATGATCACAAACCATAGGCCTTTAAACCATAGCCATTGAATTCCATATCCCCTTAAACCCCAATCCATAATCCCTTAACCCCTACACTCATAACTCATAACCCATAAACCCCTTGACTCATTAAATATTAAGAAAATAACCCCTAACCAGCTATAATCCATTAACCTTGTAAGCCATAACTCCTTATCCTCTTAATGTGTGACCCTTAACCCCTAGTCCTTCACCCTTAAACACCTTAATTAACTTCTAATCCCTTAAACACCTAAATCCCATAAATATTAAGTCCTTAACCACTAAATACTCTGAACCTAAATCCCTTGGAACTTAACCCTTTACCCTTGAAGCCCTTAACCACTAAGTATCTGAGGCTGAAAATAACACCAACCCCAAACCAACATATTGACCTCCTAGGAGAATCCTTCACCTCTAATTGAGCATATTGGAAACATTTGATTTTTAGATAACTAGGTATTGGTTATGAGGGTATCATTTGTTTGTGGGTAATTCAATTATTACCATGTATACCAAACATAGAATTTGAGACCCCTAGCTTAGCCTAAATACCGCCCTTTTTTTTAAATTCCAACAATGCTAATTAGCCTAATTACCTTACCCGCGCGCCCTTTTTCCAAAAATTCTTACCTAATCAATTTAATTATCTCAACGGTATATGCATGTATGCTGAGAGTAGATCCCAGAAAGGAGATTTGGATTGTTCTTTCAACCGATCGATTCAAATAAAATTAGTTTCTCTGGATGTTTGGCCCATGCTTTGTGATTCCTTCAACTACCCAGCCAAGGAGCGAATGAGTTCCACCTACACTAGAAAAAATAGAGGGACAAATAGCAGGGGAGGCATTGGTTCAAGGGTTTAGTAAGGGACCCATTGGTTTATGGGTTTAGCAAGGGACCTGTTGGTTCAAGGGTTTAGCAGGGGACCCGTTGGTTCAGGGGTTTAGCAGGGGATCCGTTGGTTCGACCACCAACCACTAAACAAAGACAACTACTGGCCCAACTAGGAAATTAGGTGCAATAAATTTTTCAACCCGTAAAATGGTAAGGATACACCAATTTATATCTCCAAAGCAATAGAAAATTTCATATCTTCTTCCACAGAATATTTTCCTCATTTCTGTGTCTTTTTTCTTCCAAGAAAACAAATGTGTTTTTGGCATCTGTTATTTCAAGTAGAAATTAAAGTATACATTGATTGTGCCTACGCATAAAAGCTCCTTTCAGAAAAATTTCATATTATCATCAGATTCTGCAAAACATATTTCTAATAAATGTTGAACATCAAAAGAAGATTTCCTCCTATAGTGCTAACATTGCGGACAACCAAAAATAATATCTTAAAAATTCCTGTAAAATGCTTTTAAAAGAATATTTCTGGGAAAGCTGAAACCAAAACCCTCCCTATGATTCTCCATGCATAATCCATTTGCTGATTGCAATGGGATCATTTGAAAGATGATGTGCCAGAGAATTCAATTCTCTGTGAACATGTTGAATAGAAACTGAACGAAAAGCTTTCTCGAGTTCCTTAACTTAGTGTTTCCAGTGAGAGAGAACCAGACTATCCAATGTCACATATACTTTAAAACTCTAATTACCACTTTTGAGTCTCCAACAACCTGAAGATTCTGAACACCTTTAACCATAGCAAATTTTAATAGGTCCCAAAGTGATAGTTACCTTGCACGAATATTAGTACCACTACTAGTTCCAATATTGAGTTAGAATTAATGATCATAAATGTAATGAAGGACAATACCAGCAACATAATCACCCAACATTTAACATGCACCATAGAAATAACTCCAAGTAATATTAGGATTGAAAGAGGGAACATGCCTAAGGTTGAACCTCGAAGCCCCTACTTTACGCACTTAGTTACACTTTTTATCATCATCTTATTTTCGTAAGTCTTCTCATATTTTTTTGTAAGAACATATAAGATATTGGGAAAAATCTTTCCATCCTCTAGCAACATTCTAATCTATTCTCAAGTGATTAGCACAAGATAATGTGAATTTATGACCAATCCAAGGTAATTGGAATTGGGATGAGTTGAAGTTGGTAACTTTTGTTCCTTTTCCAATTGAAGCAAGGGAAGGTTATTTTGGTTTCCATTTTCAATGACCATATATGCTAATTTTTGCTTGATTTGACAATTCTATGTACAAAGAGCTTCCTTGTTGCTGGAAAGGCTATCGTTGGGCATTAGCATCAAGTGTGGATCAATGTAGCTGGGATTTTCGAAATCAAACTCTAAGTCTCCAACCTCTCAATAATTCTTAGAAAGGAAGTGAACACTACATTTAGGTTTGAGTTCATTCTTATTCATTGTTGGTTAATTTCTTCACAAGGAAGAACAAGTTTAGTGTTGTGAAAGAGGCTGAAATCCTTTGTTCCGTGGGTCAAGTTCAGTTTTTCCAAGCGGTCGAGTTATCCACTCAAGAGGTCCATATTCACTCTTACACTCAGCTGGTCGAATTTTGTAGCAAAGTAAGTACAATAACTAGTCACAAGGGAGCTTGAATTTTGTCTTTGTCTTGTGGGCGTGTTTTTGGAAGGGAGGATTGATATTTTTCTCATTTGATAAATTTTGTACCTCCTAAGAGCGACATTGTTTTTAAGGACGAGTTGCTAGACAAATTTCCTTGTGGCTATAGGATTATTGTGGGTTGATTTAACCTCTTCCGGATGCTATCACAATATCTGTGTGTGGGTTATGGAGATGCCTTAATTATGTGTGTGCAGAGGGTGTCATTTAGGAGAAAAAGGGAGCAATAAATTCTATTGGGTTTGTACAATGAGTAGTATTTGTTCATAATCTAGAAATTAAGCTCATAATTCAAGGGGTCAACGCTAGTCCATTTCAGCCTTAAGAACTGATATTTTTCACTTATTCATAAGCCTCCAAACCAGGTTCAATTACCCTTATTCACTCACTGTATATGTTGATTTCAATCTAAGAAATTTATTGTTTATGACTTGGAACTATCTTCATACTGCATTAAATCAAGAATGTATAAAAATTATGGGTTTAATATTAGTTTGTGTATTGAGAAATAAATTCCTATGGATGATTACTTTCCATGGCTCTCTTAGAAGTCCATAATTTTTTTTCCAAATTGGAATCTTCACTGTGCCAAATTCACCAACCAATATTACTAAAACAACATGATGTCCCAAATTTTAACATGATATTTACCATAAGCAAAATCTGAAAATAAAAAACATCAAAAAGGCAGTGAGCACTACTAACATCAATTGGTTATCAAGATTATTATGATTGTTTCCTTATGACAGCATCAAGTTGTTATAATTTGTGGTTGAACTAATCCCATGATGGTAGAAACTCGCAAAGAGATACCTGTCACTAGCACCAGTGAGTTGATCTTAAATATCCTCATCTTCACCCTCAAAATCATAAACCAACCTAATCAAGTTGAAAATTTTATTTGTAACACATATTCACTTGCATGATAACAGGCGATTATCGTTGCATTTGAAGTAGAACAACTTTCTTTGGTACTTCACTAATTCAATAGGTTTAAATTTAATTTGATTTCTAATGCTCTCTCTCCTTATTGGGTTAGTGGAAATGGAAGCTTCAAAATAAGGATAACTCGGTCGTGAATAAGGACCTCCAACTGAACTCACCGAATTGTGTCAGCTTTTCCCTAGTAACTCATAGAAAATACACTAACACTCACTATATTTTAAAGATGTCGTGGCATATGAAATTAAGTCAATATCATCACAGAATCAGTCCAGGAACAAAGTTACAAGAAGAGGAATTAATAGACTGCATAACAATGGTTGCTTCTGAGATGTCCAAATGCATGTTGTGCCACAATTCCTACATGATGCCTTTCAAATGTAGCACAATCAAATCATATCTTGAGGAAATCCTTCTTTATACTGTTTGAAGGAAATTATCAAGGTTTTTAATACATATCTACTGTCAAATATTCAAACTACCTTTGTTGAATACAAGACTTCCAGCCACGAGAAGTTAAGCAGGTTGGTAAGAGAAAGGTATTGTCTTAACTCCCACAGGGACTCAAATCTAACAAAAGTGGCCAGCTTTCCCCTACTATTTCTCTTTTTTTCTTCATGTTAGTTTTACACCCAAGGGGATCATTGTAGTAACCAAGTCATATTCTCCTATCACTTCTGTTATATGCTTGTTATAATGTTTTAGACCAGGTTTGGTATGTGGAATGGTCCTAGTGATCGAGTTGAATTGGTCTATGTACACTTGTTCTTAGAAACATTGTATGAATTGACCTTGCAGAGTTTAAACATTGTAGCAGTTGAGAGAATGATTATTGTTCTTTATGATAGTTGTGGTAGTTGGATGGTATTGGCATGTGTAACTTTTGCATTTGTCCTTAGTGAGATTCAAGGGTGGAAAATAGAGTTATCACAACACCCCCTAATGTGTGAGGTAAGAAGAGGAACCAATGGTCGAAACACATTCTAATTAACATAAGTTGTGAGGAATTCCAAGGAAAGACCTAAATATCAAGAAACTAGTGAGTAATTGCAATCGATTGTCAACAAATAGATAGGCATACCGATGCTTAGAAGAGAAACAAAGCATGGCTGCCAACATAATACATTGGATCCATGTAATAATATGCAAGAACATGGCCATGAAAAGACATACTAATACCAAATGGGAAGATGTAGTAATTGTAAGATAGCCATATACTCCATCACAACTTAGGAGGGGTAGCATGAGTGACATACCTCCAAAGCCCAAGGTCATTGTTATAACCCTGATGGTATGATTCTTACTTATGGGCCCACAATTGCCTAGGCCAGACTTGGCCACCTAAAATAATATACAATAAAGTGACTAGGTCGTCTATTAAACTATACAACTACGTCTTCCCATTGGTATATATTACTATGTCTTTTCTGGCATTGTAATTCTTTGATCTTTCGAAATTCATCATAATGTGCTCATCTGCGCTCTTGGAAACTAAATTTTTTTCTATAAGATTCAGAATCTGATAAACATTTAAACAACAATATAAGTAAACAGAAAATCTAATGTTTCTAGACAATCCATAAATAGTAAAAATGTTACATGATTGAATATGTGAGGAATGACATACTTTGCAAGTATATTGAGACCATCTTAAACGTCAATGCCTTTTAAGAGGAGGTGTCACTAAGCAAAAATTTAGCAGTAGAAAATGATTACAAAATTTGATATCAGCTAAAGATTACAATAGAAACAAGGGAAATGGAAACCTTGGGAAATCCCAACTACGGATTTTTCATGATCAATGAAATCTCATGCAAAGAGGAGGTGTCACTAAGAAAAAATTTAGCAGTAGAAAATCATTACAAAATTTGATATCAGCTAAAGATTATAATAAAAACAAGTGAAATGGAAACCTTGGGAAATCCCAACTACGGATTTTTCATGATCAATGAAATCTCATGCAAATGACAGCTTCTATGTTAATAATTTACCTTCCTTTATATTCAATAAGAAGGTCGTGGTTAGGCAGAGAAGTATTATGTTGTTTAATAATACATAGCATACATGCATTAATATCCTAATATTCATAGTGATAGTAAGAGTTTCCTTTAGACAAAATTGAGAAGGGAAGTTCATGAAACATTTTCTCTCCAATCAAGCAACAAAATTTGAATGAAGACCTAAGCAAGCCCAATTGTGGCCAATCAACTTCAAAATTCCCTGAAGTTTGTAGGTTTGAATGATCTACAAGTCCAGGATGTGCTCTTGGTTGTTCCCTCAAACTGCCTTCACAAACAACAAGAAAGAAATAGAGATTTTAAATTTATCATTCTGTAATCAATCTTCACCCTTAAATTTCAATCTTTGAGATGATATTACTAACAGTGACTTATACAAGTGAATTGCACTATGTAAATACAAGAGGAAGCAAGATGCAAGATGCACAAGACACCAAAAATTACAAGAGTAGCCCATTATCACTTGCATATGAGGACAAAATGAAATATAGGAAACCCTTAAGGTATGAGAATGAATTATTATGAATTTTAAATGATTCTTAAGGTATTTCCTTACTGTTGCAACACGTATATCAGACTCAGAAAATTATACATAAGACCTTGAAAATCACTTAGAACGCCTTAAGAGCAATGACACAAGTATTTCTAGTTACTTGAGATTAAGTGTGAAATGAGTATAGACTTATGCCAATGTATTTTAGAGCTTACTAAGGTGTTTGGATCAAATTTATGCTACTGTAAATAAGATGCTTCAGATCTGATTGTAAAAATAGTGAGGAGAGTATGAGGAAAGAGAGCAAACCCTTAGGTCTAGAGGCCTAGTTTGATGGCTAGTTGATCTTCCAATGGACGAGGACTCTATCAAACAGCTGCAACACAATTATTAGCCTTCAAGTGAAATAGATCATCCCTCTAGTGACTTTTTTCTTCATTTCAACAAAAAATTATGTAATAAACAAGGAGAAATTAATGGCACATTTGAAATAGGATTAAAACACACCAAGGGACTTAAAATTTAACCTTGGAAAAACTTGCAAGAATGATGTTAAATTGATACAAAACTTGTTCCTTAATTGGTCACATAATGATACAATTATAGAGGATTAAATCACTACAGAACTTCAAAGTACTATGGTTTGGACTTCAAACTTATACAACAAACCCATTACTTCCTTTATTTTGTGTATATTTCTTTAGTGATATTTTCTTGGTTATGGAAGTTGTGTCCCCTTATTGGTTAAATGGTCATAATAGGGAAGTCCTGATTGGTTGGGGATTACACAGTTGCACCCCTGCTATCATATCTATGCCCTCAATGAGAATAAGAACCCCCACCCTTCAAATTGAGTCAACATCACAAGTGAATGTATGATTGCTAGTACTTTTTGTCATACTTGTCCCCTTTTTTGGAATAGTCATCATCTTTGGAGGATTTTTTGATTCAATGTTTTTGATAGGGACATCATATCCAGTTCACTTAAAGATTTGCTTGAGATGCAAGCAAAGTTACATGTAGGAGTTGGATTGATATGCAAGCAAGGTGATAAGAGCTTATGTTGTGGTTGGGTGAGGATTATACCACCTATATTTTGTTTGTTCTAGGGGTTATCTTATCATGATGAGGTGATTTTACATAACACATATTTTTTCCATTTGGTCTATTGTTATGTTTGGCAAGAGCATAGTTACAATTTGATTATTCACTCTTCTTCAACTTGTAAGCTTTATTTTTTTTCTCCTACTATTTTTATGAGTTTGTAGCAGCAGTTTGATAGCTTGAGAGGTTAACAAGATCTTGAGTAGTCACTGTGACCTATGCCCCTGCCAACTACTTGGGGCAGATTTTCTTGTTTCCTGCTAGAAATATCCAGTGGCATCTCTGAGATGTTTTATTGTCGAGAATTCCAGATTTTCTCTTTTCTTATGAAATTTGTTTTTAGGGCTTCTAATTAGCAAGACATAATCATGTATTACCTTTCTAATTTTCTTCTCTTCCATTTTCTCCATTCAATTGGACCTTCCTTAGAGGATTACATCTTTCTTCCCAGTGTTCCCAGTGGATTGGAAAATATTTGGAGAATCAAATATACTTTTGACATTGGTTTTAATTAATTCCACCTCCTAAGATCAGAAATGTTTTCCTTTCTACATATGTGAGGCATTACAATAGACAATTGACCTTACAATATTTATGTAGATCTTGTTTCACCAAATTGTTCTCCTCCTTCTCGCCTATCTCGGTAATTGGAGGTGCTAAACACTATATATATGCCCTAGCCCCAAACATAGATGATATTAGGCTAGTCAGATATCCGCATTTCCCCCTTCTATTGGTATGCAACTACATTCACGAGGGCACAAGCAGGTTTTTAAATAAAATTTGTGAAAAAATCATCAAGATTAATTTTTATTTTTTTTAAATAAAATATAATAATATATGTATATATTTATGTGTGTGCGTGCATTTATGCATGTATCTATGAGCATGTTTTTGAACAATATATGATGGTTAACATGTTTTAGTCTTGAGACATTTTTGGATCAAAGTTGAAGTTATAAAAAATATTTGTGTCTTTTGTTTGAATATATGGAGTTTATCAAAATCTGCTTAATTCATTTTCCAAATGTAATGGGAAATGCTATCATATTTTTTGTCCCTAGTCCCTCGTCTAACACTTCCTTGGCCCTCACACAACTTGAGAAGTCTGATATCTGAAGGTTGAATAGTCTCTTTTAAAATGAACAACACATGTTTGCAAATGATTCTTCCTCCTGTCTTCCTTGAGAGAACTTCCTTAAATAGATTCATGGAGGAGGCTAGAGGATGGTTGTAGATCTCTTGAACTTAAGGAACTTAAGTCTAATAAGTTCAAAATCTCCTAGTGCAAGAGAACCGATTCATTTAGTGTTGATTTCCTCAACTCATTCAATGTTGGTCTATGAAATGGGTTGTTAGTGAGATTCAAGGGTGTCAAATAGAGTTGTAACAACACCCCCTAATGTGTGACATAAGAAGAGGAACCAATGGTCGAAACACATTCTAATAAACATAAGTTATCGGGAATTCCAAGGAAAGAGCTAAAGATCAAGGAACTAGTGAGTACTTGCAATCGATTGTCAAAAAATAGATAGGCATACCGATGCTTAGAAGAGAAACAAAGCATGGCTGCCAACATAATACACTGTGAATCCATGTAATAATATGCAAGACCATGGCCATGAAAAAAGTACATAGCGAGTCCATGTCATGAAAATGATCATAGCCATGAGCAAATGCAATGTGGATATGTCATAATATACATCAAGAAGATAACTAATACCAATGGGAAGACGTAGTAATCATAAGATAGTGATATAATCCATCACAACTTAGGAGGGGTAGCATGAGTGACGTGCCTCCAAAGCCCAAGGTCTTTGTTCCAACCCCGATGGTATGATTCTACATCATGTGAATGGATAAAAGATTCGCAGACAACAATGTATCAAGTATCAACAATTAGTGCTATTCTTGCCTCTCCAAAATGGGAACTAAACATTTGTTGAACCACAATTAGAAGCTGATAAAGCTCAACTTCAGATCCTAAATATTGGGGATAAAAAACATGAAATGGAATCCCCATCAAAATCTGCACCAAGTGGCCACCATATTAGAGGGTTAATAATCATTGTAGAGCCCAGATGTACGTATGATTATAATCCATGTAATGAATGTTTGTGGACACTTGGAGGACCATTAATCAAAACAAATTCCTAATCATGAAAATCTATTTAAGCTAATCTCTAGGAAAAGTTTTCATCCCTTGAAACATTTCAAGCCCTAAGAAGGCAAGCTGTTGGACCACTTTCTTAGCAGATCTTTCATTTCCACTATGATTTCCTAGCTCATTCATAAATATATTTCTTTGAGAATCACAATGAGCAAGAACCAAATCATCCAAACATGCACTAAAATCATCTAAGGATAAAATTCAATCAAAAAAATTTCAACAGAATTCAAGCACTTCGTTGTAAATTTAAAAATTATTTCAGTTTTCATTTTGTGTTTTCAAGTTAGATATTGTTTTCAAGTTTTCACATTTCTAATTTTATTTCAACGTGGTAGATTGATCGTGGCAGTACAGGAACAACCTCAAGATAGGATGATCATGGAAAGGGGCCAGCTGAAGAACATGTAAAGTGCCAGCATTGCTCTATCTTCGGGTATTTTAGTTATTTACATAATTGAAATAATGTTAATTTTTTTCAAATATGCAGACGCTTGGCCACGGTGCGCTTGATTATTCCCTCAATGAGTAATAGTTTTCTTCATCCCCATGTCCATTGTTGTTGCTGCAAAAAAAGGCGTGAAAAGCAAAGTTGGAACTTGAGCGTCTGGTAGACGTTGCTCCTCAAACACGTGAATCAGCAATGAGGATAACACAACTTATGACCAAGCTAGAAACATATAAGGTAATAGTAAAAAATCAAAAGGATAATTTTTTTGTTCTGCATGAGAGTTATTGTGATAGTGTGATTTTTAATTTTTACATTAACTAAACTAACAAAAAAATTCTTTTGTATGTAGCGTTATCTGACACCTGCTACCCCGGTGTTGGTGGTAGTTGGACACAAAGGAAAAATATTTCTGAGCGACCCTCTCGTACACCTTCTACAACTTTAGGTGGTAGCCAATAAAATCATCCTACCCAAGAATATAGCCATCCAACCGCTGAATGTGTTGGCAGTGATGAGGCTAGTATGGCCAACTATATTATTGCGTTTCCTGGAGCTACACGTGTCACCTCCACGGGGACCATTGATAGCATGTTTTTGGTGAACAATGAAGGTGTTCCTATAAAGCACGTACAACTCCCAGGTAAGTTTTAATATTTTAACTATTTCATGTACTCTATCTAAAACATATTTTATCATGATTTTTATTTTTAAATTAATGATAATATCTTTTTTCTGTGTAGGAAACAATGAGTTCTACAGGTTTTTGGAGAGCCATGCATTGGTAATTTTTGGCCCAACCATACGCACAAGGTGGAATTCCCAGAATTCCAACCTGAAAAAAGAACTTCTAGATTATCTAGAAGCCCTTTTTGGGGTGGGCACATTTGATAGAACAACAGTGGCTCGGGTAGTTGGAAAATATCTGAAATATACTAGGGACACCTATAGGATGCAATTTCAAATTAACTCTAGATACGAGCGTCCTCTCACAGTTCCAGAGAGGGAGTGGAGAGCACTCATTGATGACGGAAAAGAGAAAAGGGCCAAGAAAGAAGGAAAAATGCTAATTGAACCCGCAAGGTAAATTACAACTTTAATTCAATAGCTTTAATTTTCTCTATGTCTAAAATAAAAGTGTGCTACGTCATATCTAACTTCAAGCTTTTGATGATAGGTTGCCTGACACCTCAAAGGCAAACAAAGCTAGGATTGGAAAAAAAGGTCATCACAAGCTAGGCCAGGGTGGCTACTTGAAATTAGCCGTAAGAATTGTAAGTAGCTAAACATCTTATAATTAATTGTATCGCCTTCCAACATTTTTGTAATCCCATCAAATTACATTAAAAATACACAATCATATGTAATGTAGGGTGATGACTTTGGAACAAAAACTATAAAGGAAGACAGATAGATCGCTTTCCGTTCCGGTTATCAAGCCGTAGTTGAACATCGTAGAAGCTTAGGACAGGTCCCAAGATCCAGAATTCCTGATAAGGTAAAACGTTAACCTTTCAATATGTTTTTTTTTCGTCCATAAATTTAATGTCTAACAAATTTGTTTAAATCAGGGGAGAAAAAATTTCAACGAGCCAAATAACCTAGTTGTCGAGCAGTGTGTTGAGAGTGAAAAATTTCCAGAAGTACATGGTCCTCACGTGCAACCTGATCATTGTCGTGCGGACCAGGCCGACAATACTATTATCAGTGAGGGCCATGACTGTAATTAATTTCCACTTATAATTTTTTCTAATTATACCTTGATGATTGTGTCCTTATAACTTTTTTTGTTTAAATGACAGAGAATGTTATACTTGAGCATCCTACCACCAGAAAGGAACACATGGCAACATTTCCAACGGTGACAACTAGTGCACTAGGTAAATAATATCATTGCAATTTTTTTTATTAATATTACCGAACTAGTTCAATGATATTTACAAACTGGCAACTAAAATTTGATATTATCAGTTTTTGTAGGCAATGCCTCATCACTACATGAGACCAGGCATCATGAGTACGCAACTAGGTCAGCTTTGCTGGAAAGGCATGAAGCAGGAGTAGAGCACAATGATGTTGATTATGTAGTTAGGAGCTTTAGAAGTAGGAATAAGAAAAATAAATTTGATAATGTAAAATATTGTATTATTATAAGACAAATGTTACCATACTTGGAACGTTTTTTGCATTATATTAAAAACTCATTTATCATACTATTTTTGTGTCAAGCACTTTCAATGTTTTCTTGCGTACTTTTTGTTGCATTGCTTTTTTATTAGTTATTGAATATACATTTTTTTTCTGATCATGAAAGTAAAAAATGAAATATAGATTGGATATTGGGGAATTTAGAGTGATGTGAGGGGCGGGGGGGAGGGGCCATAAGAGCTTCCACCTTCATGTGGTTGGCCCTGTTTAGTAGAGAATAATTTATTGGAGCGATTTAATCTTGGAGCAAACCTCCCTAGATCCAACATAGCAACAAAAAAGTCACCGTTGACTTAGTTGCTACTCTTTCAGATCGTGGGAGGCTTGTTCCAAGTTCAGGCGACTCCAATAAATTGTTCTTGAAACGGAGAGGAGCTTATTCAGGTATGTTTTGACATTCTCAACATATGTTCTAACATTATCGTAAGAATGCATCTTATAGTAAAAAATACTACATCAATTACTTGTATTTATTGTATAGATAATTATGGATTTTGAATGACTTGGCAGCGCAGGTACAAATCCTCTTGCATCATGAGCAATACAACTTGTCAACCAGGGTCATGTCCATGATCTTTTTTCTTGTGCACTTGACCAGGTTCGTAGTGTCACATTTTGTAAGTTTCTTTACATTTCATAATTCAATATGAAGCTTGTTCATGATTATTATCTGGTTTTTTGTATGTGTTTTTTCATCTATTTGATTGTAAGTTTGAACATGCTTTTAAACATTGAAACTTTTTTTTTTTATACTATTTTTATACTTAATTGTTCTAGTTATGGTGATATAACCACCATTGTATCGTATCCATCTTATCGCATTCCCTTGGGTTGTAGTTAGGTTCAAAGGAACTCCAACCAGTCCCAATTCCCTCACATTCCTCTTGGCCAACAACATAAATTTAATATATGTGGGTTCCCCAGCCCAATGACCCCTTTTGTAGTAGAATGAGCGCCCCTGTTCTGGTAATTTTATATCTCCTATATTAGCCTAGGAGTGGACCTAAAGTATTTGCAGCCACAATTGCTCCCTACCACCATTTTCTGGAAGTCTATTATGTTAGGTCATAAACTATCCCAGTATAAGTCTATTATGTTAGGTCAAAGGCTATCCCAGTTGGGCATGATGTAAAGGTGTTGCCATGGTGTAATCATGCTTGGGCATGATGTCAAGTATTAGTCTATATTTAACATTAAACACGGTGTATTTTTTAATGGACATAAATCTTTGGTGGATACCCTAGATTCTTCTTGAATGAGAGGAATTACAACCCAAAAAATTAATCCTGAACTCTTCTTATTGATATGGTGAAGGAGTGAGGTACCCACGAATGCTTCAAGTGTGGAATGATTCAAGAGAGATTCTCAAGGTGACTAATTGTAGCTTGTTTTGAATATGAATTTAGATGCCGCTACAATGTTTCAAGCTATTAGCTTCAAAATTTCCTTCTTCTCAAATCAACAGGTCTGGAGCCTATTTCTTTAGATATTTGAAGCCCTCTTAGAGATGTCATACTCTATAGGACTTCTTCTTCCATTTGTTAACTTCTGAAGTAGATCTAGCTCAACCTTGAAACTTTCAATAGGGCTTAATGTAGTCACCAGATACAAGGGCTAAACTTCACATCTAGTGGCTCAACACTATTACCATCACTAACTTATCGCCCATTGACCACGAAAATAGTGGACTTATCCAACTTTGGTGTTTGTGTTAACCAACTGAAATTAGTTGTGCACTTTTCCTTTAAAATTTTTCAAAAGATAGTTGAGTCATGGAGTCTTTTACACTGTAATGGTACCATAAGACTAATTGGTATAATTTGTGTGATTATCATATATAGTTGGTATTTATATGAGATATTTCCATCACTTGAGTGTGTAACCATGCTAAGCACTAGTACAAATACATTCCATTCTTGATATGGTAAGATTCTTGGACATGTTAATTCCTTTGTGACTTGGCATTTCCATGGTGCTTTTGATGTTTATTTCACAAGGAAAGCTTCATGGATGGTAGATCATAATAGGAATGTCAATTATGTGTACACTCGGATATGAGATTAATATTGTCATGTTATTGGTTTTTTTCTATCATAATACCTCTCTTGTATGTACTACAAGAGTAATCACCCTATTTAATGGTTTATAATTGGGTATACACTTGATGACCCTTCCCACATGCACCATGTATTAAATGAATGCAGGTATAGCAACGTATAGAGGCCTCCCTTTGAGGAAAAAAATAGGACTTCTTTAGAGGTAGCAGTATGAAATGATAGTTATAGGTTTCATTTCCCTCTTTACAATCCTCTTATGTTGACTCCCTTGGAGGAATTTCAAGCATAGCCTTCCAGTCTTGTAAATGAAACCAACGAGTTTCAAACCTATAGAACAAATCTAATAGAAAAATGTTGCGGTCCTTTTCATTGGGTTGAAAAATAAGTATAAGAACTGGTCTTATTGATGCATGCATAAATCCTGGATCCTTATGTTATCGCTGAGTAGGGTGCCATTGTAGGTAGATCAAACTTGAGGTGATAAAATAAGTTCTTTGAAATATGAAAAAGTATCTAGCACCCATCAAGCACAACTAAATATCACAACCATCAAGTACTACCAAGTGACATATCATTGATGTCTGATACTCTGTTGAGTATCAGTTATTACCCTGGAGCAATGCCAGATTGGACTATAGAAGGATTGCATTTATCCAACATTCTTTAGTCCATTATCCTTTCCATAACCATCTATTAGATTTGAAAATTCTTCTTTAGCACTATGATCTATATCAATAGAGAAAGGTACATCACATCACTATGATTTAACTTATAGGCTCAACCTAACTGGTAAATAATTTCTTTGGCATAAATGATTCTCTGAAATTACTACTCTCGGCCTTTTGGTGGAATATTATATCAAACGAGAGATATTTTAGAATGATTTACATTTGTTTTGGCTCGTTAAACTTTCTTTCGTTAATATTTTTTCAATCCAAAACACTCTTCAACCTCTTTGGTGAATGATATTCCTTTATTCGCAAAATTTTTGGCAAGCTATGTTACACCTAAGGAAAAAATCAATGAATGTTTTGATGTTTTGGAAAGGAGGGGATCCTTGTTGGGCTACTACTCTAGTCTAAAATTGGCACCATTAGTATTTGAAAAATATAGAGTATGTTTTTAATTGATTTCTAGTGTGTGTCTACTAATTTTTCCAACCTTGCTTTTGATCATCCAAATACATTTCTTGAAAATTTGTTAGCCGCCTTATTGATGCCTGTGAAGCTTCCCCCAACAAGCCAATTTGTGAAGAAGGTAATGATCCCATCTCTTTTGATCTAGACCTCAGAAACTTGATGGAAAGTGTCCATCCTCACAGGATGAGAATTGATATGTAAATTCACTGGGTTACGTCATATTCCTATTGTAGTAGATATATGGATCTCAGATTGTTGGGATCCAAATATGTAGGGACAACTCTCTGTTTTTGCACTTTGAAGAGGTTTATTTTTCTTTCTTGTTCATATATGAAGAATATTAGGATTTAATATTTTGACCTTCATAGATTTTTAACGAACTTTAATTTCTTTGAGGATTGTGACTATCCTCCTTATGCAAGGAATCTTGGTAACCCAACCAGCTTATAGATCTCCCTACAAAACAAAGTCATGTTACCAAATTTGATTGTAGAATAAAATATACTTACTTGAAAAGTGAAGATTCTTCAGCTTTATTTCTTTAATGGTGGTTGAGAAAAGATGTATCAGTGCTTTCCTTTTGGATGACCTTCTTCAGGGATAAAGAAGTGGTTCTTGTTTCAATGAGAGGAAACTTGTCTTATAATCTTTGAACATAATGACAGTACCTTTACTTGTAATAGCACTAAGAGTGAATGGATTTTTACCGAACTGTGGTCTTCATCATATCACCAAATTGTATCTTGATGTATCTTTTGTTCGAACTGTGTGTGCACTTAAAAACAATAGAGATACCATCGAGACATAGAGACTTTTGTTTCAAAGCTTCAGTTACTACAATTGCACCGAATCTGAAATGATGTTTGAGATGTATGTATGTGATCTGAGTATGTATCCCCGAGAATGTAATTTCTGAACTGTGTTCTTAGGACTGTAATTGATCTCTGAAAATTTTAGGGAATTCGATCTATATTAACCCATTCGAACTATACCAAGAAAACTTCACTGTGTTATAGTGTTGAAACAGTGAGGATATTTCACTATGATGTCGAAACTTTGCCTAGGTTCTAAGCTTCAATTGGAACTGAGATCTACAGTAGAGAATGGCACCATACATTCTCTTTGAAGATATCTGAATTGTAGGTGAACTCAGTGATCAGAAAATTTGATCCTTGTTGCTTTGACACCCTTTAACTTGCTTAAATTCCATTCTTTAAAACTGATCCTTAAGTGTCTATTTGATTAAATGCCCTTCTTTAGCACCATAGCTCCGAAACGATGTTGATAATTTGAAGGGGTTATAAATTCTCTTCTTGATAATTACTTGTGAGATTTCTTATGTCTTCTTAGTTAATTCTTCATCAAGTCAATTATCAAAGCACTTGTACAAATGTAGAGACAGAGTTGATTTTACTTATAACTAAATATTTTGTGATGAAGTTAGGAAGATAAGTCTCTGATTTACCTTCCTTTCTTTCTATTACCTTTAGATCAAAAACTTGACCTTGAAAAATTCTTACAATAGAGACTTTAGAACTCAATGATATCTACACTTGTATCCTCCTGCACCCATCCACAAATTGTTCTTTGCTAATCTGCAAATATGTTCTCTTGTTGTACCTATCCTTCTTGTTTCTTCCGCAATGTTGTGCCCTTCAATCTGTATTAGCCCCTATCCTTAGATCTGCACTTTAGATGCTACCAAAAACCTTAGATGGATCCGCAATAATTTCTCCCTGTTCAACACTGTCTAACCTCAGTCTTGTTCGTAAAAACTTGTATGTATACCACAACATATGCTGGGGTATTTATAGTTGTTCCAGCTAGATATTAAGCCGAGCTTTCAGCAATAATGTAGGCCGACCTTAATACTGTTTCTAGGCTGACTTCATAACAAAAAATAGGCTTATCTTCAATGATGAATAAGGGCAGTCTTGAAGGCCATTCTTCTGCAATGTCTTGGAGGATATTATTCACACCATTTACATGACTCTTAATTACACTTACGTTCCTAATAGACATCAAGAAGAATTCCATAGACCTATACTAAGAATCTTTCTCATGAAACCCATGAATCAAGTAAACCAAAAACACATTTTATTACTTTTGACTTCTTGTTGACATAAGTACATAATTACATGGTCATCATGAAGACCGATCTAGTTACACTTTTCAAAATTGATCCCTTCAGTTTCTATCCAATATCCCCTTAATGTTATCTACCTCTCTATTATCAATGATCTGGAAACTACTTGCAATGGAAAACGATTGATTTACCCTAGGGTTAAAACCCAGAAATTTATTTCGGCAATAAAAGATACTTTATAATAGTTGAAAAATGTCTATTTTTACCACAGAAAATTGATGATAAAGATTCCTGAAGATGCTTATAAAATATTACGATTAATTGTTGGCATGAGTTTTCCTATTATAAATGCCAAAAATGTTTCTGTTTCTACATATTCAAATTATTGAAGCTTTAGCTGCAATATGATTGTTTATTCTTTACTACTCTTGTGCATATTACTGTGTGTGTAATATAAACATAATTTTCTTAAAAATTTTCCTGAGAATTAAATTTGTCTTGACCTTGGCATGCAGGAACATCAAGATGCAGGCAATCCAGTCCTAGAAGTTGAATGCAATGGTGTGACCTTCAAAATACCCAATGATAGTAGAGTCTCAAAAAATTTGAAAGCTGTTGAGGTGTGATATTTTCCATTATTGCAGTTAGTATGAGGTCTGAAAATTCATTGAATTTGTAGATAAGTGAATGTAGAATTGTTCTCAATTTCAGTTAACCAACTGAAATTAGTTGTGCATTTTTCCTTTAAAATTTTGCAAAAGATAGTTGAGTCATGGAGTCTTTTACACTGTAATGGTAGCATAAGACTAATTGGTATAATTTGTGTGATTATCATATATAGTTGATCTTTATATGAGATATTTCCATCACTTGAGTATGTATCCATGCTAAGCACTAGTACAAAGACATTCCATTCTTGATATGGTAATATTCTTGGACAAGAAGGCTAAGATGATAGTGGACTACTACCTTCATTTGTTGTTGCTACTTCCCCTAATGAATAGGCCAACACCAACATGTCTTTGGTTTTACAGAATGGTCTTGATGGTGATGGGCCTTTCCATTTTTCCATCAAAGTCTAGTCCATTATGCTTGGCCTCTGTGTAGCTATAATGGAGTTTAGAACTCCTTGAATTTCCTAATCCTTGTTCATCATAGCCCATTTGCTTTAGGATCTTGGAACTCATGCCTCTGGTATGCTTTTTCAAAGTCACCAATCTACACTAGAGAAATGTCTACGGAAAGTGAGCTTAAAAAGGTGGTTTTAGTCATGGTGTTGGCTTTAGCAATGGCAAGGAAGATGGTATTTCTTCCTCGTAGTCTTGGACAACTTCTTGGAGCCTTTCCAAGGTGACCTCCTTCTCCACTAACTCTTGTTGCAGTTGTACCATCATTTGAGTGAACCGACTTTCTTGCCAACTATCCATCTAGATGACCACCTCACCAAGGCATACAAGCTTCACTCTGTGCTTATCCCAATCGACAATGACTGTAATGAGAGAATCTTGAAATTCATAAAAACTTCTTCTTTAGTAATGGAAATATTTTGGTAGAGGTCTCAAATTGCTTCTCCATTTTTTCCATCCTTTGGTTGAACATTTGGACCTTCTCTTTCAAGTGTTTGTTCTCTTCTTGAGTCTCAACATCGTTGTCTCTTAAGTCTTTCAATCTTTCTCTGCCTGCTTTTCCCATGTGTGGGCCTGAAATTTTCTCTTCATAGTTTTAGCAATTGAGTCACAGTAAAGGATGCAATTGCTCCTATACGTTATGATCCATAAATGGACTTGTAGTCCACTTACCAACACAGATTCATTGTGGAAGTTGTAAATTTGTTCTCTATCTCAATGTTGGATAGAGGACTCTATATTTAGAGAGGATATTGGGTCTTTTCCCTCTGCATTGCACAAGGATCTCAACTATCTTTTCCCTCTGATAGTTAGTGACTATCATCCAGGTGGATAAAGAAATAAATTTCACATCTCCTAGCTGAGATTTGGGGTCCCATGCATTCATAGCAAGTAGTATTAAATTATCCATATAAAATTATGTCATCTTATCCCTATCTTGAATGTTACACCTAAGGAAAAAATCAATGAATGTTTTTATGTTTTGGAAAGGAGGGGATCCTTGTTGGGCTAATACTCTAGTCTAAAATTGGCACCATTAGTATTTGACAAATAGAGAGTATTTTTTTAATGGATGTCTAGAGTGTGTCTACTAATTTGTCCAACCTTGCTTTTGATCATCCAAATACATTTCTTAAAAATTTGTTAGCTGCCTTATTGATGTCTGTGAAGTTGCACCCAACAAGCCAATTTGTGAAGAAGGTAATGATCCCATATCTATTGATCTAGACCTCAGAAAATTGATGGAAAGTGTCCATCCTCATAGGATGAGCATTGATATGTAAATTCACAGGGTTGCGTCATAGTCTGATTGCAGTAGATATATGGATCTCAGATCGTTGGGCTCCAAATATGTAGGAACAACTCTCTAATAGGATTGGTAGAATTGGTTTCATCCTCCCCACTGAGGATAAATATCCTTGTCTTGCAGTTTATTTTATGTTCCAGCTTATTGTATAATAACAATGTCTACTCTTTTGCCTTATGCTTCAAACTTGAGTCTTGACAGATAAATAGGATGGGCCAATGGGATTTCTAACTTCGTTAGTGTTGATATAAGGTAGAGGTGTGAAGGTTGCCCCTGATATAGGATATTACAAGTAGAGGAAGGTTCTCAACTTGGCATTAAAAAGTGATTGCATCGATCTGGAATTCAAAGAATTAAAATTTTTGCTTTTCACTGCATTACAAAGTGTTTACATCCATCTAGAACTTTAAAAATCATAAATATTTCCTTGTCACTTCTTTCCCCAGTTAGGTGGGACAATCCGGAAGTATGAGGTGTTGCTATTTAGGGCTTCTGTTTAGGGCAGAATTTGAAGAATGATGGATCTTTGATTTTTGCTTGCTGCCCCAAATAGATGCAACAACTGAGAAGTATGAAGTGATCCTCTTGAGGGCATGTGGTTAGGTTGATACAAGTACACATTGATTTTTGTGTCTGAATACTTCCCTTATGAGGAGAGAAAGGCATAATTTTTCAGTGTTGTAAAAAAGGTGGAAAGGGAGCATCCCAAGTCCTGAATGTGTGAATCTATATCTCTTTCATTAGGGTATTAGAAAAAATTGGAAAGGGAGCTTGCCAAGTCATGAATAGGTGAAACTATCTCTTGAGATTGGGCATTGAAATATGGGATGCTTCGTCAATGGCAAGTGGAAAATCTTGTTTTGCTACAGGATGTGGTGATTTGTGTCAATCCAGAGTCTTTGAGAGCCAACTTGAAACCAAGGTCATGTATCTAGTCCTTGTGTATGGAGGTTGGATCATAATGCTATCTTTCAACTCCAAAAAGTGATTTACCAATAATACTTGAACTATCTCTTCAATAATACTTTACTAATTCTTAAAGAATGTATCAAATACTGCTCCAACAATGCATCACATACCACTCTAAGATTTACTTCAACAAATTTTTCTACAAGTGCCACAAATGGCCTCCAAGATAATTCAAATAAGCTTTAATGGATTGGTTACAAAGCCTTCAATGGTATTCTTGACATATCTTTCAATGTACTTAGGTCATGGATAAAGTCTTTTTTAAGATGTCTCCAGATTCTTCTCCAAAATATCTAAGATCTGTTATAGATCATATCCCAAATTCTTACAAAGATTTCCATAGGTCATTTTTCTCATCATCAAGGGATTTATCATATATACATTTTACTAATCCAAAAATGGTTGTCAATATCTACTACCAGGAGGCTACTTCAAGGGATTTCAAGTTTTCTCAAATGAGGCTTATTCAATAGCGCTTCAAGTCTTCAACAAGATCTTCATCAATGCTTCAAACAAGGTCTTCTATGAATGCTCCAAGAATGTCTGCTCTTATAAAAATAGATTTCACTCGTAAAATCACTTAGTATCCAATCTCCAATGTAGCGACTCATAAAATCCTTTGTTGAACTAGTTCTTCACTTTATCCCCTATCTAGCACTCATGTTCATAAGCTAATACTCGACCCCCTTTGGGATCATATAATACCAGTGTGAATTATTGAGGCTATGCTGCCCTAAAACAAAGAATAAATAGAAATAATAGTCTCTTCTCAACATCATGAAAATCTTAAGAAAACAAATAATTTTTTCTCCCTCTTCCACAAGTGATGCAATACTTTTTCACACGTAAATTCAACCTTAGGATCTGAGCTCTTTCTCACAAATTTTTGGTCTACTTTCTCAAAGATAATCCACAGGGTCTTGGCCCCTTAGAGATACCTTTACCTCCATGCAAAAAAAAATTTCGCTTAATTTTCACAGAAATTACTTCATACTTTTGGTCTTATGCCTCAGAGATGAATCACAAAGACTTCATTCTTTTTAGTATAGAGATGGATCACAGATAATTTTGATCCTTTAGGAGATATGCCACAAAATAATCTTATTTCTAATCTTAGTCCTTATTCATGGTCTTCTTTTCACTTTATTTTCCTATCTTCTTCTTAATTTTTGGACGAGTGAAGGCTGAAATGGAGGAAAGTTCAACCTCTATTTATACTCGTTCGAACCTACTGAACTATCATGTATTTTTGAGGAGGAAAATATATATTTAGTGGAGGAGCCAACCTATCTATGTTGGAGCTAACCTATACAGGTCAAAAATAGGCTTCAAATTTGGTTCTTTGATCTGGCTTATTCCATCCTTGACAAATTGTAAGAGAAAGTAAACCATTAGGTGGAAAAAAGTACCCAATGAATTCATTTTCCATCACATTCCACATTTTTTATTTGTTGACATATGTGAGGTCCAATCAATGTGTTGGTATTTATAACAAAAACTTTGATAAAATATGGTTATAGTGAATCCAAAATATACTTTTATGTTTCAACAACGTCTCTTTAAGTCTTTGTACAAATTTTCATTCAAAACAAGTTACAAATTTCCATAATTTTTCTTGATAATCCTTTTGTTTGGCATGTCAGGGGTGTTATGGCTACATACATAATGTTGGATCTAGGTGGAAAGCTCACTGCAGGTAAGCTTTACTTCAACAAATTCTTCTATAGTTGGTATAGATTGCCTCCAAGATACTTCAAATAAGTTTCAATGGATTTATTCAGAAGTATTCAATGGTATGTTTGACATATCTTCCAATGTACTTAGGTCAATAATCTAATCTATTTCAATTAGTCTCCAAATTTTGCTCCAAAAAAAACATGATCTGCTACAGATCATATCCCACATTATGTCTCATATTTTCATAGGTCGGGTTTCTCATCATCAAGAGATTTATCATAGATACATTTTACTACTCCAAAAAGGGTTATCAAGATCTGTTACTAAGAGGCTACTTCAATAGATTTCAATTCTGCTTAAATGAGGCTTCATCAACAGGGATTCAAGTATTCAACAAGATCTTCATCAATGCTTCAAACAAGGTCTTCTATGAATGCTACAAGAATGTCTTCTCATATAACAATGTATTTCACTCCTCAAATCACTTAATATCGAATCTCCAATTTAGCAGCTCCTAACTTCCTTTGTTGAACTAGCTCTTCACTCTATCCCCTACCTTGCACTTGTTTTCATAAACTGAGATTCGACAATATTTGGGAACATATAACACTAGTGCACATTAATGAGGCTCTACCACCCTAAAAAAAAGAGTAAATAAAACTAGTAGTCCCTTCTTAATATGGTGATAATATTAAGAAAACAAAGAATTTAGAATTCTCTTCCATAAGTGATCTTCTTCCATAAATTTAGATTCATATCATATCTATGTCTATGATGTCGGCAGTTTATGAGCTGCAAATTGTGGTGCTCATCTATCTTAATTGCTAGGGGCCAGATCTGATGGGTAACTACCATGTCAAGGATGCTCAAACTTGCTGCAAGTTTCATTTCCACATCATAGACAGTTTAGTTCTTGGTGTGTAGCTCCAAGCCACTCTTCAGATTAAGAATGCTTTGTTTTATTTCAGAAAATTGTTTATGGGAGTTTTAGATCACTATTATCAAGTGATGAGGTTGTAAATATGATGTGGTAGAAATCGATTTTTAGTGGAACGGTGTGGGTTTACATGAGATATCTTAGTGAAGGGTAATTTGTGAAGGTTGGATTGAGATCTTGCGTTTTAAACATTGAGTTTAATTTATGTTTTTGGTTGCATTATGTGTATTTCTGGGCTGGCTGCAATGAATTTATTTTAGACTATATATATTGCATTTTTTTTTATGCCTTTTGATTCATCGAGATCATAGGGGTGCTAAGTTGTTTGGGCCTGTTTGGAAGGTTGTTTTGTGTGCTTTGAATAGCTCTGAAATTAGGTCAAGGGCTGGATAGTGTTTATGTTATAGTTTTTATACTATTTGATTTGTCGGTTTTCATGAATTTGATTGTCTTTCTTCTATTTTCTTACAATTTGATAACTTATATGGATGTAGATCCTCTCCCACAGATGGTCTTATGTGAGCCACAGATGTCATGATTGCTAGTAAGGTTGTTGTTGTGTGTGGATATGGAGATGTTGGAAAACCATTTTGTGTTGTGCAACATCTTATGGAAGCCCTTATTGAGGATGTAATTGGCATTGCTGATATTTTTGTGAAGAATAATGCAATTGTTTGCAACAATGGTTTTTTTGACAACAACTTTGACATGAAAGGTTTTGAAAATTTCGTCGTTGTTGAAAAGAGTAAGCCATCACAGTACCTATCGAGGTCATTTGCCATCACAGTACACACTCCTTGAGATGCTCTAATATCATGGCACCCGAGATCCCACTTTGCAACAACGAGATAGATCTAAGATAAGGGGTACTACAACAAAGAATTTGGAAGGAAGTCAAGGAAGTTGGAATTGAGATACATCCAAATTCATTAAATGAACTTGCAGACCTACTGGCTAGAGTTAGTATCACCCACGGAGAAGGAATTGATTCCTTGAAATGGAACAACTATGTTTAAGAGGCACACTCGGAAAAATCAAGATAAGAATCCATAATAAGATGAGGGAAAAAGGAAAGATAGTAAGGTTTTATAACAAGATTTGGATCAAAGAAGGTTGAATGAAGACTAAATCTTTTCTCTACTTGGTGGCTAGGGATAAAATTTTCACTGCGGATCAGTGATGAAAAGATGCATTCGAGGCCCCTCTAGGTTTTTGTTGTGTAAAGAGGAGGAATGGGCTAACCATGTCCTTTTCAATTGTACCAATGCTTAGAGGTCTATGGTGGAATTCTCCAACGTTTAGATTTCTAGTTCGTGGCTAGGCATTTTCACAGGGGATCGGTGATGAAAAGAGGGGCATTCAAGGACACTCTAGGTGTGTGTTGTGTAAAGAGGAGGAATGGCACAACCATGTGCTTTTGAATTGCCACAACACTTGGAGGTATATCGTGGAATTATTTGGCTTTTAGATTAAAGATAGTCCTAGTAGGAATATGTTTTTTGAACCAGTGGCAAGTAGGTATCATTCCTTGAAAATAGAAGCATTTTCTTGCTTATGGAGGATTATCTCACATTCAATGGTTTCTTGGAAAATCTCATATAATAGAATGGTCGGGAAATATCTTTTTTTTTTAACAATTTTTTGTTGTCGTCAGTATTCCGACGGCTGGTTTTTTAAGAAAATATTTTGTGTCGTCGGTATTCCGATGGCTATTGCTTCTAAAAAATAATTTGGAATGTTTCTCTTGTGATGCTTGAGTTCTTTTAAAAATGTTTTAAACGTCACTCTAGTGACACTTGATTTTTTTTTTAAATTTTAAAGCGTCGCTCTAGCGACACTTGGTTTTTTAAAATGTTTTGAAATGTCGCTCTAGTGACACTTGTTTTCTTTTAAAATTGTTTTGAAACATCGCTCTAGCGACACTTGATTCCTTTCAAAATTGTTTTTTTGTGTCGGTATTGCGACATTTACTATTTTATTATTACAAATTGTTTCCGTCGGTATTCCGACGTTCTAGCGTCGTTTATGGTATCGTCAAAATAGCGACGGGGTAGGGTTGCGTCAGAATAGTAGGGTTTCATCGGAATAGCGACGGTTTAGGGTTTTTTCGCTATAGCGACGGTGTAGGGTTTCGTCGCTATAGCGACGGTTACGGTATCGTTGGAATAGCGACATTATTCTACTATCGTAATAGCAATGCCCTGGCTAACGTTGAAATAGCGACGACCATCTAGAAACGTCGAAACTTGTGTCGCTCTTCCAACACTTAACTAAAGTGTCGGAATTGCGACTCTAAGGCAAACCATATTTTTCCCTGCCTCAAAGTGTCACTCTTGGGACGCCTATGTGTCACAAGAGCGACATTTTGGCCGTTGGAAATTGGGCCAAATGCGCTAGTGATAAAGAAAAATTTACATAGAACAACATATTCTCAAGAGAAAAAATATCCATGCATCATTAACTTCAACATGGTCCTCATGGTTTTTAAGGCTCAAGGAAGCAGTATTTCAGTAATATTTCATTGTAGCACGGTCCTTACCTTTTCTTGATATTTTATGTCTTTCAACAGTTATTAAAGAATCATTAATTAGTGATATATGTTATTGCCTTATGATGTTTCCTTTAAAAATTTTGGTGCAATTGTTAGTTTATATGTAATGGTAAATCAAATTGGTTTAGTTGAAGAACCATATTTCATCTTAATTTTGAGTTTTTTTATTAAAAAAATATTAAGATAGATTATTAGAAAAGTACAGAATTATTGTGATTATAATAAATATGCATGTATTTTTTTTGGGGGCATTTCAATTGGAAAGTGTGGTGAAAAATTAAGTGTTATGTATCAAGAGATTCAAGGCTCAAATCCTCTGACTTGTCTATGTCTACAAAAGGAGTATATATAGACATCTAAGAGTTATTGTGGTAGTGGTCAGAATTGAATCCATGTCATATGAGTAAGGAACTGGTCTAGTTGTTCATTCTGCAAGTATATGTATATATATATATATATATATATATATATATGGCAATTGAGTGTGTTAGAAGTAAAGCAAGAATCGTTGGAAGTTAGAAGCCAAGGCAACTATTGTCATATTCTTCATAGGCTAAAATTCTATTACTTAGAAAGATAGAGATTGAATTCCTCATAAATTGACATAAATCATAATGTATAAAAATAAATAGAAAAATTTGAAAAGCTAACTCCCACGTGCTTCGAGGATGGATAAATTATTCTCTAGAGAAACTATAAATATTTGTTATTTGCAAACATGTTGTTGATTTTCTAGGAATGTTGAGGCATGAATATGAGGAGAAATTTGATATCCATTATCACAATGGAAACCTACCAATAAAATAAATATGTGCAAACAAGTGTTGCATGGATGCTTAGTCCTTGCCTCGAGTTAAAAATTTTGTTATAGTAAAAATTGCATAAAAAAGTATAACATGCATTGGTCAATGTTAGCTAAATTAATAGTGGTTAATAGGAAAATGGAATCATATGGTCTTTCTTTAGGAGGAACTAATAAATTGAGATGTGTAGATGATAAATTAATTACTTTCTTAGATACATGGACTTGCATGAATCTTGTTGGGTAGTAACCACTAGTAAGTCTACACATTTACAGTTTTACTTATACATAAGTGTCTAGGAAAACATACTCATGATGAGAAGTAACTCCTTGTAAATATATTTATTTACATCTTATTCATATCCATTTTTTATGCAAAGACTTGCCTAAATTATGGTGGGAAGTAACTGATGGTAAATATGTTATTTACTTCCTTCAAAGATTAAAAATAAAAAATCACTACAAAAATATCTAAAAATAATGCATGAATATTGCAATTATATCCATAAATTATGACATAAAATATATGAGGCATTTATCTACATGGAATTATATTTGCAAATCTTGTAATAAGAACTTCAAGTTATGGTCCAATCAAATGTTTGAAAATTACTTTTTTAATAATATTGCATTGGTCAATGCTAAACTAATAGACGTCAACAAGAAAATCCATTGCTAGAATCATGCCTTAGTAGGGACTAATAACTTCTAGTTAGCATGATGAAGATGTGAGACCAAACCATAAACTCTCCCTATTGCACCTTATTGTAAAAAGTATAAGGAATTCAATTCATGAAATATTTATATCTTATATGTAAGATATTTTAAAAGAAATTGTTTTTTTATTTTTAACCATATTTATATCACAAAGATGATAAATTCTAACCTTTAATATTCAGAATTTTTTGAATATCCTAATTTATTGGGCCTAGAAAGATCTACAACCTATTATGGGGAAACTTAGTATGGGGTAGATTTTGTAGCGTCCATAAATGAGTGTAAACATTTTAATGTTGGCTCAATAAAAATTTAGGATAGAGATGTTTTAGTGTTCCTAAATGAATGTAAACATTTAAATGTCAACTGAAAGAATTAAATGTGGACACTGATTAACTCTCAAAAGAAGAATTGGAGCCTCCCCCTAGTTCATTCGGTCTTCATGATGAGTTCCACAAAAGCGACAAAATCAACTCAATGGATTTTAACATATATTTTTAACTGAAATTTTCTTTGGGTATGAATTTATGAGATGACTTCATGATATTTGGATCATGTTTCCTTTTTTTACTGAACTAATACTCTGAAGTAGAGACAATTATGTTATGTGTTTTGTATGTTGATGATGGTTGATAACAACACTGCTTACCTAGAAAGAAAATATAGATTGATAGTTTTGTATATATCCACTTTATATGAATATATAGTTTTTTTTCTCTTGAAAAAATAATTATTGAATATTTATCAATTTATATAATTAAAGTACAAAGAAATGATAATTAATTCTTATCATTATATGTAAATGATTACATCATATAATGATTATTTTATAATTATTACCATATTATATTTATTTATGATATTATGATAATATATTAATATAATTTGTATATATTACATCTTATGAAGTTATTCAATTGGGATAAGATTGGTGTATGTCTAGGAGTCGAATATGATGCTTGCTTCATGGAATTTATGAAGAGTTTGTGAGAAATAAGCATCAAAATGATAGAAAAATGGGTGAAAGGTGCCATATATAACTTAGTCAGACAATTATATCCAATTTACCCTTACTATAACTTGAGAGATGGTAGTTTAGGTGTCTAAATAATATAAATATTTTTAATATAATATTGAGTTTAATATTAATATTAAATGTTTAATATTAATGTATTGTTATATTAATATCATTAAGTTTAATAACTATGGATTAATAGAATATTACCTTAAATATAATTATGTTTAATATATTATAGTCTATATTAATGTATTAGGCTAGATAACTTTAATGTAATATAATATATTATATAACAATACAAAATATTAATATTATAACAATTTTTTTCATTTTTTTTTAAGTTTCCCGAGTTCTCCAAAGATTACATTAGGCTTAACACGTGGCTTGAGAAACCGCAACCCAGGGGCATCTAAGCTGTCAAAATCACCAGAGGATCGCACCCAGCCTGGGCCACACAAGCCCTTAACATGGATGGATTTTGCCCATGAAGTTTTGAACTGATGACCTTCACGTCATCGAATGACTAAACAATACACCCCATCATCATCTATTCTATGCCTTGTTGGCATTAATATTATAATATTATATTATATTAGACATAGTATTATACTACTATAATGTTAAACATAATATTATAATGTCTAAAAATAAATTTTGTGTGATATTTAACATAATAATATATAATATTATGATGAATATCATGTGATATTATATTTTTTAACATTATTAACCATATGGAAAGGGGAAGTAAGAATTTTACAAAAGGTAAAAGAAGTTAAATTTAGAAATCCATCAAAGTTTCAAAATTAGATAAAAAACAAGATACAACAAATTATTAAATTTCAATAAATTAAAGGGTTGAACGCATATGTAAGGTCTTAACTTGAGTTTAGATTATTTTGGCATTAATATTTTTGTTTTTTAATTGAAATACATGCATTTATTTCACTGTAGATCTTGATTTATAATCTTCTTTGGTTGATTTCACTTGATGCATTTATTTTAGTGTAGATGTTTATTTATAATATTATCTATTTGATTGCACTTGATGCATTGATTTCAACATAATGTTGATTTCTAATCCTAGTTGATTGTTTGCACTAGATACATTGATTTTATTCTAGATGTTAATTTATGACCTGATGTAACTAGATGAATGATGTGAATTGCTTTCAAATTAATTAGATTAATAGTGTGCATTGATTTTAGTGCATACACAGAGTAATTATTAATGACATGCATTTATTTTTGCGTTATAATAATTATCATCCTAGATCCATATTAAATATAAATTAACAACAAACAACCTAGATTCTTTTTCAATAGAAATGAACAACAAAGAGCAAGTTGAAAGAGAAATGCCAAGAAATGACAACTAAGGATGCATTAATTTTTGTGTATGCACAAAGTAATTATTGACATCGAGCATTGTTTTTTTTGTAACAATAATCACCATCCTAGATTCATATTAAATAAAAATGAACAACAAAGATCCTAGATCCATCTTAATCATTAGCCTAGATCCATGTTAAATATAAATGAGGAACAAACAACAAGTTGACAGAGAAAGAAATAAGATGATCCAATTCTTAGAAGGCCAAGATCAAAGGTCACTAACCACCAAGAGGAACATGATAAAACACACAATACTCAACGAAAAGAACTTTATATTAAACAAGAGAAATTGTTACCAATACATTGTGTGGATGAATCTATCCTTTTACAGACCAAGGCATGTTATTTATAGCCTTCTTGAGTTATAATACCATGGGTGGATGCCACTTTCCATTCAGATCAATCCTCACCCCTTAGGAAGGATTGTTCCCCATTATGTGTAGTTCCCTCTTGAGAATTTTTTGTTGAATATGAAGAGAAGGATTTTGTGTATTTGACCCATGACCATGGGTTTATGGATGACCCAAAATAATGGGTAAATACCATGGGTGGATTCCATGGGTAAATTTTATGGTTAAATTCCATGGGTGGATTCCACTTTCCATTCGAATCAATCTTCCCCCATTACGAAGTAGTGGTTGTGTGTATTTCCCTATTAACAAGATTTTGTTGAATATGAAGAGAAGGGTTTTTTGTGGTTGATCCATAACCATTGTTTTTTGGATGACCCAAAACCATGATGAAAAAATATCCAAGGATATAGATACCATGTAATGCTTGTGGGACAAATGTGATACTAACAGTGTGCAACCTAGCATATAAACTTCGATGGAAACGGTTTGGTGTGGTTGACACAGAACTATGGATTTGTAGATGACCCAAAAACCATGTTGAATGAAGTTTCAAGGATAAAGATACCTTATAATGCTTGTGGGCCAACTTTGATACTAATAGTGTGCGGCCTAACAAATTGACTTTCATGACAAGAGTTTTGTGTGGTTGACCCCTAATCGTGGGTTTGTGGATGACTCAAAAACCATTATGAATGAAGGTTATAGGATAGAGATAGCCTGTAATACTTTTGGGATAACTATGATATTGATAGTGCATGACCTAGAACATAGACCTCGAGATAGTTCGTTTGTTGGTCTGCCTGGTAGAAATTTGGTGGCTTATCTGTATTTTTTGTTTTCATCCATTGTATACATAACAACAAATTCCATAAAATATAGCTAAAATCCATGAACTTTAGGGGAAAAAACCTCCATGAGTCTTGTCACAAGAAGAGTAAGTGAATAAAGTCAATCCACTTTCTTCATAATCATGGTGGTAGGTCCCATGTTTGGAACAATACATGGGACAATCCTATAACAATATGGGCATTTTAACTTGATGACTATCATGTTTAAGATTCCAATCTCCATATATTCGTAAGCATAGGAACCAAAAACCTTCCTATGGGTACACGATATTTAAGTGCATCTTTTTCCGCTTACTTTTAATACCATTAAACTTTCCACACCATAAAAAACATTTGTATGGTAATCCCAATTGTGAAGAGTTGGAAAGATTATAAATCTAGCATAAATTTCAAAAGATATTGCAGCATGTGATATGAGCTCAATAAATGACTTCTCCAGCCACACCAAAAGGAACTTCAAAAAGAAAAAATTTCCATGGGTCTTGAATGACATTTAATATGGAGGAATTACTAAGTGTATTTGGATCACAAGTTTTCAAACATGGTTTGTTGTTAAACGGGGTTTGTCATTATCCCATGGTTGTTCATATTCGTGCATCACATTGTATGGTGTAATGTCAAATCCAACTTACCTTGCAACATAATACAGTGCCTCCATTCATACTTATTTTAGAATATGTTGAGAAATGTTTATGTTGACACAATTTGGGCATATAAATACCTAAACCTATTTATGGTTTCCAAAATGTGCATTCAGAAGACCCATTTGAAGAATAGAAATTATACCAAATAAAACTTGAGCATGGATTATCTTTAATTCATCAACTAACCTTAGCATCCACGCTAGATAGATCCATTCCTTGATGTTCACTAGAATTAGCATAATTTCATGAAATTGCAAATAAATTCTTGATCATCTACGAAGAAATATGATTCCAAAAGAGTCTAGTCATTGAAAAGGGATTGTTGAGGTCAAGACAAAAAAATGGTCAATATTCATTTCAGATCCGATAGGGAGGGTCGAGACTAGATATTCAAATATCATGCCTTGAATGGTTTAGTCAAATTTGAGGTTGATATCACACCACGTGAAAGCTCTATCCAAGAGATTTCATTAGCTTTCTACAGAGGGAATGTTGATTTGGAAGGAGAGTTCATAATTTTCCTTATTAAATGATGAGGGTAGAAAGAAAAGAGAAGCTAATGCATCTCAAGCTTCAACCTATATAAAGTAGTGAAAAGGTAACAAATTTGATACCTGTGAAGATGGATACACAATGAATCCAAGTTTGGAATTTTTACCGTAGTCCTTGGAAATAAATTTCAGTAGAAGAGAGCCAGTTCCTCCACTAACTGTGTTGAAGATGAAGAATCCAGGAAGATGTGCCATGCATTATAACTTGTAAAATATACTTGTATTATATTTGTTGAAGTATTATAACAGTTCGGGCGAGCTTGTTGGGGAGTTTCCCTATCCCATCGCAAATTTGTGTTATGTATGATACCACATTGTTCTACATTTTTATTTTTGTTTGGTTATCGCACATTAATATCACACATTTATATAATCATTGAATGATAAAATAATTAATTGAATTTTTGTTGCATATTAAATAATTAAAGAAGAAACACATGAACAGAAAATTGACTAAGTGTTGGAATTAGGTGTAGTTTGGGTAAGAGTAATTCTAAAAGTGAAATTACATCGGTTTCGTACAGCACCCATGATGGATGAAGTCGCCATATAATGTGGACATGAAAAATGGTATTATATTTTGTTTCGAGGGAAGTAGGCGAGAAACGTTAGAGTTGAAGTTTAGCAGTAGCAGAGGCACATTGGGTTAAGGCCGAGCTAAACGAATTAGGTTTGGAGGCATTATTTCCATAAGTAGTTAAATTAGGGGAATTTTGAGGTATAAAATGGGCCTCCTAAGGAAATTTTAAAATAATAGTGGAAATAATAATATAATATTAGATTATATCTTCAAATTTTAGAGGGAAAAAAGAAAAAACTATTTTTGTAAGTTGTGTTTTCAACTTATCTCCCTATGGGTTTACTAAAATTTCAAGAAGAAACACTTGGATGTAAAATTTTATTCCTCATCCAAGGAGTACCCATGTGTCATACTTTTGATGGACCCTGCTACACGAAAAATGAGAAATACAAGAAAAATGTGATTGCAATTTCTTGTTTCATGTATTTCTCATTTTGTATGTAGCAAGGTCCATCGAGAGTATGCAACATGGGTACTCATTGGATGAGGAATCAAATTTTTCATCCAACGAGTATCCTCGCTTGAAATTTGAGTAAAAACTTACGAAGATAAGTTGAAAATATGAGTTGAAAAAGTAGTTTTATTATTTTATTATTTTTTAATATTTTTACTTTTTTACTCCAAAAATGGTGAATCATCCCCCATGGTTAACATCATCATCTTGAATCCTATTGGTTATTATAAATTTTATTTTGGTTGTACATTTTTTCTTAGGAGGCCCATTTTAGACCTCAAAATTCCCCTAATGAGTATTTGGTTGTAGTGTGACGTAGGTGAAGTTTGGCAGTGGCAAGGCAATGAAGTTTACACCAAGCTAAAGGAAGGCATAGTTTGTGGTCATGAAACATTCTCAAAGTAAATTGATGGTGAACAATGGTGAGGAACGGAAATTAATAGGTGAATCTAGCATGAATGTTGAGGCAGTTTTCATGAACAATATGTTGGATGAATGGATGTGTAGAAATTAATGTGTAGATCCTAAAATTCTCATGAAATTTCCTAAATCATAAGACTAGAATCTACTCTACTAATATGCGGAAGTAAATTCATGATCGATAACACAAATAATTAACATGCATTAAGATTCAACACACATATACAAAGATATATCTAGGGGAAAGCAACTTCTCAAAACCCTTTACTATCTTTATTGCATCAATCAAAGAATATGTATTAATACAATATGTTATGCTCAACCTTGAGTTCCACCTGCACTTGTATCTTCTATCCTCAACTTGGCTGACTAACCTTCGCCAATACTTAGCCAAAATTTCAAGACTCCAAGCCCGTATTTCCTTTCATTTTTCCTCAAGGAATTATCCCCTATTATTTAGGAAATTCCTCAATCTATATTGTGCAATTCCTTTAGGTCCTTCTCTGACTGCATTCATGACATGTACAACTTGGAATAGTTTACAACTGATAGTACACTTCCCTTGAACTCCAATCTCAGTTGGGTAACTCAAATTATAGTCATGCATGAGTTAATTTAGGTTGATTGATCAGTTCACTAGTTAAACACTGAAGTTACACCCCACTGCTAGACCATCCACCCGTTCCTCCAATAGTTGGAACTATTTTAACTGACCATAACTCAATTTAACTTAATTAAATTGTTACAGCTGAAATTAACTCAACCTAGGCTCCTAAAATTTGTGAATCACTATACATAACTCAATTTCATGCCCCCAACTTTAATTAACTAATTTAATTGAGTGATACAAACTATATCACCTCAATTAACTCATTCAAGTTGTATATTGATGTGGAATTTCAAATTTCTTCTAATTTAATCAAGGGAAAAAACAAATTAGGAATTTCTTGCTGCATTTTCAACACTCTCTCTCATCAAGAAAGGGATTATAAAATACCCCAATCCTACTTCTATGGAACTCAAATTTACCCCTTGATAAAGCTTTTGTCAAAATTCCTACATCTTGTTCCTCTGTAAGAATGTACTGCAACAACATGATCTGCCTCTACACACAATGTCGTATATGGTGGTACCAGACATCTATGTGTCTGGATCGATCATGAAATAAATCACAATAGGATCCATCAAATGACAAAATAACCCAAAAAGTATCTTTCTCACTCATATTGCTTCACAAAATGATTTATTGGAAGCCATGTACTCTGCTTCTGTTAAGCTGAGTGCAACTGATCTCTTCTTCCTGTTATATTAAGAAATTGTTGTTGATCCAACACTGAAAATTCCTCTTGAAGTGATCTTCTGATCGGATGGACTTCTCATCCAATATGAATCTTTGAAGCCTTGTAGCTTCACTCCCTTTGTCCATTTGTACCAAATTCAAAACTAAATGGTTACTCTGAGGTACCATAGTACATGTTTAGCATCCCTCCAAAATAATTTGGTCGGATGAACCATGGCTTGGATCAATAGATTGACCGCATAACATATGTGTGGTCATGTGTTCACTAGATACATGAGTGAACCCACCAAATCCTTGTACACAGTAGCATCCACTTCCTCACTTGATGTGGCATCCACTTTCCTCCAATTAGTCACTAGAGGATTCTCCATATTTTTGTATATCTCTTTTGGTATTTTATTTTTATGAGCGCTCTGGAAATAAGAACTCAGGTAATTGGAAACAAACTGAAATATATCTATTAGTGCTAACAAATAAAAAACTATATGGAATATGAAAAATGAATGCAAACCATTTATGAGAAATTTCCATGTAAAATGAAAGGCTACCTACCCTTACAACTCTCCAGGGAGGCCTCTCATGAGTGAAAGTTTGTCACTGCTCAAATGATAGCTCAACCACGCATTGGAAAATAAGAACAGAGTATTGTATTAATCCTCAGAGGTTTCTTGAAAAGAACTTGAAAATATTAAAATAAACCAAAAATTAACTTAATTATTTTTTTGGTTTTGCCTCATGAATTTTACACAATTCTTTCTCAAAACTAATCTAAGAGTCATGTGCTGATAGGAAATTAAACTCATCTGCCATCTAAGACGTTAAAATGAATTAAAATTGTATCTCCTCATGATTTTCTACTGCAAGAGAAAATCATGAGGGATTTTTCTCGAACATTGATTCTCGATTGAACAAGTCTTATCCACAGTCACTTCATGTCACCATGATCTCCTATCAAACTTCACTTGATTGTTGCATCATCATAACCAGAGTTTGACTTCATCTTTGATTCCTAGATATTTGAATCTCTGTAACTTGCTAGATCATGACAATAGGTGGACATCCATGTGAGGAACATATGTCAACTACATGTACCTTTCATTCTTTCATTGGTTTATTGCAACCTATATAATCATGGAAATGGTTGCAGAATAAAATATTAGTTGTGGAATGATCAAGATTTTGTAGCAGTAGAGATTTTTAAATTCTAATTAACAAAGAAACAATAGATTCTAAGAAATTTATGATTAATATATTTTATATGCTTGAGGTGGTCTCGTGTTTACGTTGTCTGGATCATTGTTTGAGGTGGTGTCATGTATCCTTCTTCTTCAAGATCGATCATTTCTGGAGACACCACATTTGAGAGTTTTTAAATTCTTCTGCTTCTTCTCAGTTTCATTCCTAATTATTCAATGTTTTGGCTTCTCTTCCTTTTGCTGGTTTGTTCCTATTTCCGCTTCTCTAATTCTTCATTTTCTTCGGATAGATTAGAATTTGGGTTGTCTTTATTTCTTATAAGATTTTGTTTTTCATTTTTCTATTTAATTCTTTCCAAATAATGAGAGTGAGGAGTGTCATCTTCAAGTGGTATTATGGTGCCTCATTTTCATTTTTCCCCAAATATTCTTTTTCAATTTACTCTTCATGGTTAGGGTTTGGTAGTGACCTGCATCGACTTATTTTAACCGTCTTACTTGTTTCTTCCTCATAAGCTTCTACATAGTGTTTGCAGACTATAAAATCTTGTTAATTGTCTCCCTTAGCTTCTAAGTGTACCTCTATGAGTATTTTGATAAGTCCATGATGGTAGAGGGCATTATCAATGGATTTAAATTCTATTTTCCCACTAGAGACCATCTTTCTAAGACTATGAAGCAAGAAATAGGGAAAATTGATTTCGTTTCCATCAATAAAATGCATCAAAAGTTGAGCATGATAGAAAACATGGTTTTGAAGCTTCCTTCACAAGTTAAAATTTTCTTAATAACAAACATTCAATTCTCCATTTTCCTTTTAGTGTTGTAACTAGAATTCCCTTTTTAAAGATATATATGTCCATACTTGGTTCTTTGAGTAAGTTTACCCAGTATTTCTCCTTGATTTTTTTCTTCTTAAACTAACTCTCTCGATTTATGGGAAATTTTGTAGCTTCTGCCATGATGGAATCTATCAATATAAGATTAATGTCACCAATTTCAGCCTTGACCCTATCAAATTCCTGAGCAAAAGATTTAGTGACCTTTGTATCATGCCCATCGAATTTTTCAAAGAACCTAAGCCACCCAACTTTCTGCAATTGTTCTATGACTCTCAAGTATGCTTGCAGTAACTTGACTCCATTTGGTTTTGATCAGACAACGATACCCATGGTGGAGAGAAGTCTCAGCTGTGAATTGTTTCTTTTTTATAGAGGCGATGAAGGTTTGACATGAAGGAGGTGAGAAAAATTGAATGGAGAGGGTTATGGAATGGATTGAAATGGAATGAGATGGAGTAGAATGATAATGGAGTAAGTCCTCGTGGGGTATTTTATTTGTAATAGGAATGAACCTTTTCATATAATTACCCACGATTTTTAGATCTACTTTCATAGGATCGATAAAATGCATGTGATTTCGAATTTATTTGATGTGAACCATTAAATAATGATGATAGAATGGGGTTATAACAGCTATGATAATGGGACATAATTTTTAGGTAGTTTATAAGGTCTTTTAATAAACCAATTTTTTTAACAAAATCGTCCAATGAATTAAAATCTAATGCTCTTGTATGAAGATAATTTTAACATCCTACATACCTCATTATCATTATTCCTTCATTGTGGATTCTCTGAATATAAGTGTTGATCTTATTCTAATTGTAGAAATTTGACTCAATTGTGGAATTGAAGATTGGCTGTAGAATGACATTAATTTTGTTGCTAATTATTCTTTTGATATTTTTTTTGGATCAAATGAAGATTCTTTACTGTTGTTCAGAAATGTTTCTTATCAACTAAAAACTTATTAGAAAAAGAGGGATAAAAATAAATAAAGAAAATAAAAGGGAATTATGAAAATATAAACCACCAAGAACCCTTGGTTTTCAGTTAAGATTTTATGTATAAGCATGCCAAGATTGTTGGTTTTCATCCTTTTATTTTTATTTTATTATTTTTTATTTTTTTAGATGAAAGAAAGAATTACTTGATTGAGTTGGAGAAAGAGGAGGATGATCTCCTTTCTTAACCAACCTAAATTCATAATTATCTTGAAAATATTTGACAAAATCTTCCTTTATTAGTGGTTTACGATAAAATCTTAATATATGACCATTAACAATGAAGGTAACTTGTTCATCATCAATAGTTTTAATCTTGACTGCTCCATTTTCATAAATAGTTTCTAAATCATAAGGCCCAAGACAATGAGTTTGAAACTTTTCTTAAAAATATTTGAATTTGGAATAAAAAATAAGATCCCAGACACCTAGTTTGAACTTTTTAGTTTTGATAAATTTGTCATGACATCTTGTTCTTTTTTGTTGAACTATGTCGCTTCTTTGGATAACATCTTGTCAAATTAGCCCCAAGGGTTAGCTCAAGTGGTAGTGAGCCAATACGTGGGCCTCTCCGTTGAGGGAGGTCATGGGTTCGATCCTTGAGTCCTTTGGGGTCAGGCACCGAAAGTTCGCCGAACGGTTTACCGCGCGTACCATCCAGAAATTCTGGGGAAGTACGCCCGAGTTTCCCATGAGCTTTCCCCTCGTGAAAAAAAAACATCTTGTCAAATCTCATCTCACTCATTCAATTGTGCTAGTATTTGTTTTTGAACTTATGATATATCAAGGCCCAATTTAGCAATTATTCTAAAGGTCTCCACTTGGAACTCAATCGGAAGAAAAACATGCTTCCCATAGTGATCGGAATCTGAGTCAAGGGAAAACATTTGCTAAAAATTCAAAGTGTTCAAAAAGGTGTGGAATCTGAATGACCGTGATTGTCTTGTCAACTTGATTCTGACCCAATTTGTTTCGTCAAAATCTAACTCCATATGAGGGGGTTAGAGCCCGTTGGCCACCGTGCAGAACAAACAAAATTTGTGCAGGGATCACAAGGATGTTGACTAGGCATATGTACAACCCAGTCAGAAAAAGGTATATTCTAGGGAATATTCCTTTGAATATCCCCAAAATATTCCCACAAGTGGAACGCCCAGAAGATGCCAAGTGTCAACATATTATTGGCCAAGGGGATTGTGTTGGACCAATAGGGTTGTGACACGTGGCTAGTCTGGAGGTCGCCACGTGCCCCTCCCAACAACGAAAATTTGGTTAAGGGTTGAAGGAAAATCAATTTATATGGTGTAACAAAATTTTGTGGACGTGCAAGGCTCGACCCCGCAACCTCCCATCCACAAGCGCCACGGCTTACCACCAAGCCACCATTTTAGTCCTTAACTATATGGGGCACCACCACTATTTCAATTTTCAAAATTATGCCAATGGTGGGGGAGGAGGGAGCCAGCCCCCTCCCACATGTGACCAAGGCATGAAATATGAGGGGCTAAAGCATTCTGGCGGGAAATTCAAAATATGGATTAGCACGTATTTAATTACATTAAATCATGGTTATACCACGATAATCCAAGATTTGTGAATAAGTGCGGGTTAGCGCTAAACGCGCCTTAACCCCACTTATCTACATGTCTATCACTTAATTAAGTGTGGATTATATTGGCGGAAGGTTTAGCGAACCCACCAAATGCAAAGAAGCTCCACTTTTAGTGGACTTAACTAGCAATCTTCTAGTTTTAGTGGAAGTTTTCTAGGCCTAGAGTAAATGAGGCCTATCTTGAGAAATATTCGACCAAATTGGGCTCACGAAAAGTTATTCTTAGAATTTTGGCATGTTGGAAATCCATTGGAATAGGTTTTAGAGTTAGAGTAGCACTTCTTGATGGTTTTTTTCCCACTTGAAAATAAAATATCCCCAGGGCCACCAGGAGAGGAGGCCATGCCTAGAATACTTGTAGACCAATTGAAGAACCAGAAGAGGCTACTTAGGGGTTTATGGATGCTAAAAATCCATTGGTAACTTCTATTTTATGTTTAGAGAACATATTCAAGTTTAAATTTCAGGTTGAACGAGGAGGGTGTATGGATCATTCATATATTGAGCCAGTTCTTGGAGGATTTTGAGATGGAGATGATCTTGCAGAGATCTTCCAACCTCCATATGTTTGTAGCGGTAGCCTTTGCAATAGTTCTGTAGAATTTTTCCCATCTTTTCTCTTTATGTGTTTTAGATAAAAATATTTTTGATGTACTTGCATTTATTGAAGTACAAATTTTATGCTCTTTCATATTTGAGAAAGGAATATTTGTAAGATGCCCATGTGTTTCTGATAGTAAGTGTATGGTAAAGGGACTTTGCAGGAGTTTTTTCTTTTTAGGAGAAACTTACCATTTCAGTTCAGCACATTGATGTACTCTTCATTTTGAATTTGGAGCATAATAACAATGAATCATGCCTTAGAGCTGATTCAAGGATATGTAGCCCAAGCGGGGAGAACTCCTTCATAAAATGGCTTGTGTTTAGTTGTATGATGTATTTTTATTTAATGTGCTTAATGTTTTCATGTGTATAACCTACTCATGGAATTACATATTGAAAGACACCAAAAATAAATCCTTGTAAAAATTCCTATGCACATAAGAAACACATTTTTAATACTGATGAGGTAGCTTGCATAGCATTAACATGTTTTCCCATATTCAGATCAAGTTGGTACCAAAGCTTCAGGTTCATTGTTGGTTGTGTTGCTTTGTGCAAATAGGGTTGTCTATTTGTAATGTGAAAATGCTTACCAGGTTGAAGCTCCGAAGAGGAGAAGGAAAACTTGTTGGTATAAATTCCCAAATAGGAACAAGGATAAGGAGGATAGGGTTTCCACAAGCCCCACCTCAATTTTCACCTTAAGAAAGTATTGAGGCTTCTAAGAGCACATCTCAAGGATAATAGCCTACAAGTCTCACAAGGGAAGAAGGTAAAAAGAATCGTGTTTCACCACCATTTTTGCCATGAAATTCTTTGTTTTCTACAAATTTGATGCAATTTGTTGATGTAGAAAATCCTTCCAAGATGGAATATGGACATATTTTTATTTTTTTTCCACATGCTGTGGGAGAGGTTCAATCAGCACCTTATGTTGGGGAGCTGAAAGAATAAGACAAAAGAGTCCAAGAGAACACTTTGAGAATCCGGAAGGAGTATGAAACCATATTTGTGTCTCAATCAAGAGATGAGACAAATGGTGAGCATCCATATGCTTCTTATTTATATGCACATATTGATGAAAAAAAATTTGCATCCTTTGAAAGACACAGTAAATGTATTGGGTCCAAGATCTTTTAAAATATGGGATAAAAAGAAGGCTTAAGACTTGGTGTAAATCACCAAGGCGTCAAGAACCCAATAGAGGCGAAAGAAAGGCTTAAGCATGAAGGCTTGGGGTATGTTTCACAAGAATAATGGTCTTCCGATGACAACGATTGGGTATCATGTACCTACTGTAAAAAAAGACGACATGAAGAAGCAAGGTGTTGTACTTTGCATCCAGAGCTTGTACCTGTTTGGTTTTCTGGATAGATGCCACTGAAACATTTTGTCCTTTACATTGTATGTTGCATGTTTGCACCAAGAAGGTGTTTTAAAGAGGAGTATGTTGAGACTCACTTTATTGCAGCAATTTTTTTTATTTCCACTCTTTTGAGTACATGTACATGAATGTGGTTCTTGTACTATGATTGTACTTATGTGAGGGAGTTAAGGAATCATATACATGCATGAGAGATTTGTGTATGAACAGTGGAATTTTGATGATTTCATTGTGTTTGAACATGCATGAGTAATTGGCATTTGTTGGTCGATTGCTTTTTTTAACATGTATGTTGTTAAATTGAGAGTGTTGATCATTTTCACATGCATGAGTGTCAACTTATTTTATTTTGTGTTGCATGCATGTCATATCGACTTGGAAGAGTTTATTTTGTCTCCAAATGTGAAAGGGAGATTTTGACCAAGCGTTTTAATGAAATGTGAAATTGTTTTTGTTTGGGAAAAGAATCGTAAACTTATTTCACATGCTTATGCTTGACTTGTGAGTCAACTGTTTGAAGAGGCATGTTTTGTCGACTTGTGGTTGGTTGATGTTTTTACACCAAGATGTGAGAGTACATGGCGATGTTCACATGATGTGGAATTTGTTGCTTTTTTAGGCACAAGAGGATATGTCATCAAGTTATGTTTCTTATATGATGTGTTTTTCAGATTGATGGTTGTTGTTTTTTACAAGAGGTCCAAGAAAATTTCAGCCAAAAAAATGTTGCAGTCATTGTAAACTGTTTATGTGTTGATATCAAGAAGAGAAGGAGATGGCGAATGCATTCTTCCAGATGTGGAATTTGGAACCACGGAGGTAAAATAATGGTCATTTCTTTTTGTGTTTTTACTGATGTTGGAAGTTATTTGTTGTATTTCACTCATTGTGCAAAGGAGGAACAAGATTCTCAGTGGGAAGGCACCGAGGAATTGATTTGGTACAACAAAAGTTACATCATTCAACAAGTGCTAGATATTTGGGTCAGGAACAAAAGGAGAATAGTTGTTGAAGAGCCAAGTCATTTGCAAGGCAAGGCAAGGCATGTCAGTGACCGAAGTGGTTTTCATGGATTTCTCCATGTAGAATCAAGATGATAGAACTTGGGAAATAGAAGAGTATTCAGCACTCATGAGATAATCATCTTTTGTGTGTCCAAAATCATGTTTGTGGGAAGGTGTGATCGGAATCTAAGTCAGGGGAAAAAAATTTCTCAAAATTAAAAGTGTTCAAAAAGGTGTGGAACTTAAACTACCGTGACCGGCTCTTCGCCCTGATTCTGGCGCAATTTGTTTCATCAAAATATGACTCTATATGAGGGAGTTAGAGCTCGCTGACCGTCATGTTGAATAGGTAAAATCTATGCAAGGCTGACAAGGATGCTGACCAGGCATCCGTATAGCCCAATCAGCAAAAGGTATATTCTAGGGAATATTCCTTGGAATATTCCCATAGGTGGACCACCCAGAAGTTGCCAAGTGTCGACATATTATTAGCCAAGGGGATTATGTTGGACTAATAGGGTCGTGACACGTCGCTAACCTAGAGGCCGCCATGTGCCCCTCCCAACAACGAAAATTTGGTTAAGGGTAAAAAGTGAATGAATTTATATGGTGTAACAAAATTCTGTGGAGGTGCAGGGCTCGACCCTGCAACCTCTTGTCCACAAGCACCATGGCTTACCACCAAGCCAACATATTAGTTCTTAACTATATGGGGTGCCACCACTATTTAACTTTTCAAACTTATACCGACGGTGGGGGAGGAGGGAGCTAGCCCCCTCCCACATGTGAAAGACTAGGGGCTAAAACATTCTAGCAGGAAATTTAAAACATGGATTAGCACGTATTTAATTACGTTAAACCGTGGTTATACCATGATAATCCGAGATTTGCGGATAACTGCGGGTTAGCGCTAAACACACCTTAACCCCACTTAACTACATGCTTTCCACTTAATTAAGTGTGGATTATGTTGGCAGAATTTTTAGTGGACCCGCAAAATGTGGAGAAGCTCCACTTTTAGTGAACTTAACTGGAAATCTTCCAGTTTTAGTGGAAGTTTTCTAGGCCTTGAGTAAATGAGGCCTATCTTGAGCAATATTCGACCAAATTGGGCTCAGGAAAAGTCATTCTTAGTGTTTTTCCATGTTTGGAATCCATTGGAATGGGTTTCAGAGACAGAGGAGCACTTATTGATGGTATGTTTCCCGCTTGAAAATAAAATATGCTTAGGGCCACCAGGAGAGGAGACCATGCCTAGAGGACCTGTAGACCAATTGAAGAACCAGAAGAGGCTACTCAGGGGTTTATGGATGCTCTGAATCCATTAGTAACTTCTTTTTTCTGTTTAGAGCACATCTTCAAGTTCAAATTGTAGGTTGAACCAGGAGGGTGCATGGATCATTTAGATATTGAGCCAGTTCTTGGAAGATTTTGAAATGGAGATGATCTTGCAGAGATATTCCACCCTCCATATGTTTGCAGCAGTGTTGTGGAATTTTTCTCATCTTTTCTCGTAGGTGTTTCAGAGAAAAATATTGTTGATGTACCTACAGTTATTGAAGTACAAATTTTATGTTCTTTCATATTTGAGTAAGGGATCTTGGTAAGATGCCCATGTGCTGCTGACAGTAAGTGTATGGTAAATGGATTTTGCAAGAGTTGTTTATTTTTAGCAGAAACTTACCATTTTAGTTTATCAGATTGGTGTACTCTTCATTTTGAATTTGGAGCATAATAACAATGAATCATGCCTTAGAGTTGATTCAAGGATATGTAGCCCAGGCGGGGTGAACTCCTTCATCAAATGGCTTGTGTTTAGTTGTATGATGTATTTTCCTTTCATGTGCTTAATGGTTTCATGTCTATAGCCTACTCATGGAATCACATATTGAAAGACACCAAAAATAAATCCTTGTGATAATATGAAAGCTCAGTAAAAATTCCTATGCACATACGAAACACATTTTTAATACTGATAATTGAGCTTGCATAGCATTAACAAGTTTTCCCATATTTAGATCACATAGAAAAGCTCATAAGGAGCATGTCCAGTTATATTTATCCATGTGGTTCGATATGCCCATAGTTCTTCTAGAATCTTTTAGGCCCAATATTTCATATGCAAGCCCACAAACTTGGTTAGAATTGCTTTAAGTACCTTGTTGGTGCATTCCACTTGTCCATTGTCTTGTGGATGATATGGATTAGACTTCCAATTATTTATTTTATATTTCTCCATGATCTGTTGCACCAACTCAGATGTGAATTGAGTACCTTGATTTGTTACAATTTCTCTTGGAACACCAAAACAATTAAATATATCCTCAATAAGAAATGTAACTACATCATTTTTAGTTGCAAATAAAATAAGTTTATCTTCTACCCATTTTGTAACATAATATATACAAACAAGTATATACATTTTTTGTTTAGATGGAGGCTTTATTTACCCAACAAAATCTAGAACCCATTTTTCAAAAGGTTCTATGAGTACCTATGGTTGTAGAGGCATTTCATTTGATGGAATAGGCTTCCCCATTTTTTGAAAACTATGACATATTTTGACATATTCTTTGACATCCTTAAAAATAGATGGAAAATAATATCCCAAAAGAAGGATCTTGTAAGTAGTTATTTTTTTATAAAAATTTCCTCCACGTGGCTAATCATGACAAGCTTTCAAGATTTTTGGTACTTCATCTTCTCAAACACACCTTCGGATAATCAAATCAAGTCCAAGTTTGTACAATTCTCCATTTATCCAAGAATAAGGTTCACTTGTTTTGATGACTATTTTCTTTTCCCTGTCTGATAGTTGTGGAGGTAATTTTCCTATAGCTAAATAATCGGCAATATCTGCAAACCAAGGTGTTTTAGTAGATACTGAAAAATGATACTCATTAGGAAAACGATCTTTTACATCATCATTAATATTCTATACTCTAGAAATAAAATCAACAAATGTATGATCTATCAATAATAGTAATGCTTAAATATTGTAATAATAACAGTCATCTTGTAATTATACCATTAATAATTGGTTTTTTCATTAAATATCTAATAGCATAATGATATGTATGAATGAAAATTTCATAACCAATGATGTAATGACGAAACTTATTAATGGCATGCACAAAATCAAAATCAAAATTGAATGTGTCTAAAATGATATGAAAACCAAGAATGACATCCGATATACACTTCCTCGGCAACAACACCAAAATTTTGGGTAATTTAATTAACTGTAAATTAATTCATTAATTTTCAAGCAAGGTTCATCTACTTATGAAGTGTATGTGCACCATATATGTTAGGAATTCTATCTTTGGATGAAATTGATCTAAGTATGGATAAATGTTAAATGAGATTAAATATTTGTTGGGCACATTTTCTTTCCATTAAAGATACATCAAAACCAAATGCCAAACTAAATTGAAAATTAACTTGAAATATTAATCTATTCTAGTTGCAGAATTGAAAATTTCAGAAAGAAAATATTCCTGTAATTGAAAAAAATCTATCTTAATACTAATTGCAAAATTGAAATATTAACACTACTTTACAAAAAGTAAAGCTTAACACTAATTTGATAAATGAAAAATTAAATCTATTTGCATAAAAGGAATTTCTAATACTGAATTTCATAAATGAACACTAATGCTAATTGCTTGAAGAAGGAAAGTAAATTGAGTGAAACTGTAGCTTCAAGTGATTACTGATTTGTGCTAATGAATTGTGAAAACCATATATTCATCATCCACAAAATTTAACTGAGTTAAAAATACTAAATCACTGAACAAAATTCATGCCAGAAATAGATGTTTTTGGTATTTTATTTTTATGAGCGCCCTGGAAATAAGAAATCGGGTAATTGGAAAATAATTGAAATATAAATATTCGTGCTAACAGAGAAAAAAAATATATGGAATTTGCAAATTTAATGCAAACCATTTAGGATAAATTTCAATGTAAAACGATAGCTCCCGTGAGTGCAAGTTCGTGACTGCTCAAATGATAGCTCAAACACGGATTGGAAATTAATAATAGAGTATTGTATTAACCCTCTGAGGTTTCTTGAACAGAGCTTGCAAATATTGAAATAAACCAACGATTAACTTAACTATCTTTTTGGGTTTTCCTCACGACTTTTATACAATTCTTTGTCAAAACTAATATAAGAGTCTTGTGTCGATAGGAAATTAAATTGATCTTCCATCTAAGAAGTAAACTTGAATTAAAATTATATCTCCTCATGATTTTCTACTAGAAGAGAAAATCATAAGGGATTCTTCTCGAACATTGTTTCTCGATCAAACAATTCTTCTCCACGCTTGTTTGATCTCACCATGATCTCCTACCGAACTTTGCTTGATTGTTGCATCGTCATAACCAGAGTTTGAATTTAGGTTTGACTCTTAGATATTTTGATCTCTGTAACTTTCCAGATCATGACGATATGTGGACATACATGTGAGGAACATATTTCATCTACAGATACCTTTAATTCCTTCATTGGTGCATTGTAACTTGTCTAATCGTGGAGATGGCTACAAAATTCCATATTAGGTGCAAAATGATCAAGATTTTGTAGTAGTAGAGATGTTTTAATTATAATTCATAAAGAAACAATATGTTCTATAACATGGATGATTAATACCTTTATATGCTTGAGTATGTCTGATATGACCTTGATTGGGCTGAAACTGCTACAAAATGGTCACAAAATGATAAAGGAGAAAGGAAAAGTATAGTAAAAAAGAAAAAATTTCATACTTCAAAAACTATAATCAACAATTTACCTTCTACCAGAAAGTGGTTAAGTTTTTCATTTGCTTCACTTTTGGTGAAGCCCAAACAGGTGAGGTAGTTATCGATGTTGGTGTACCAAGCACGAGGTGCTTGTTTCAACCTATACAACACTTTCTTAAGTTGACACACATGTGACTCTTTGTCAAAGGTCTAAAAACCTTCTGGACACTTAATATACACATCCTCCTCAATAAATCCATTGAGGAATGTTGTCTTCACATACATTTGGTGGATCTTCCACCCCATCTATGTAGCCAGAGCAAGAATTGATCTAACGTAAGAGTACCTTGATATAGGATCAAAGGTATCTTCATATTCAATCCTTTATACCAAAGAGTACCCCTTGGAAATGAATCTAGACTTGTGATTCTCGATGCTTCTGTCTGCTGCACGTTTTACCTTGTAATGTTAATTTTTGAATATCTCTCTATGTTGTATCAGTTACTTAAGCCAAAATTAGATTTTCATTAACCGTGTATTCATATGCATGCAATATAAGTAACCATCAACTGTAACTTAAGATAGAACAATGCATGCAACAATAGAGAAGACAATATCACAACCATGAGACACATAGATTTGTCCAAGACCAGGGAAAAACCCCACTGTGGGGTAAACCCTTTCAAAGCTTCTTCTTCCATATATTGTCTTAAAAATATTTCACCAGAGAGTACAATGAACCCAATACATGTATACAATGGAAATAAAAAGATCTGATTTACAAATCAGCAAATCTACAATAGAAAAACATGAATTTAATGTATCACCAATACCAATTGATCTCATCTGCCCAGTTCTAGATTTGGATTTAGAATTATTTCAATGATTTTTTTGATGCGACTGTGAGTGCATGATGGATGAGTGATGACGATGTGCAAGAAACTGACTATGAATAAAAATATATATGCCTAGTAATTCTCTAATATGTGGCCTTAACACGCTCAGCCCATGGCTTTGGGGCTCTGAGCCACTACCTTAGCCTTATGTGCTCGCGGCTTAGGGTCTGAACATCCTAGAACCCTGGTCACGCCTTGAAGCCTTCTTCCTAGCAACTTTATTAGTTGAGTCGCGGCCTCAACAATCCTAGCTCGCGTCTTTGGCCCAAAAGAACCTCTATCTTAACTCTTCCTTCTCGCAACCCTGGCCCAAAATACCTAGATATAAAATGTGCCTCTGTCAATGATCCTGTTCCATTGAGCGAGCCTCTTGCTACGTGCATATGCGAGCCATAAACAGAAAATATGACCAATAACCAAAATAACATGAATAATATCTCATGATGGAATGTGTGTAAATGAACTTGGGTTCACTTCTATTTATAACATCATGAGGGAATATTTAGGGCTTTGACCAAATCAACATGCGGTTAGGCTGACCCATAAAATAATAAAATAAATCATAACTTAACTTCCTCTTAACCGATTGGGATTATCTATAGGTCGATTTTGATCCTCTCGAAAAGAGGAATCTAATTAATTTATTATCTTAATCATATGAGTTTTCTAATGCATAATTTGACCCTAATTTCAAAAATTAACACTCCCTCTCAACTAGGAAGAATTCCACTTTGCAATATCTGCGCTTAGATCTTTGCATCAAGGTGTCATCACGACTTAACTCCATCTGCTGAAAATTTTTCGAATATAGAAGAAGAAGAATCAGGGAGCAATAGATTCCACCCACAACTAACAATAGGATAACTCATCTCAAAAGAGAACACATCTCCAACCATGGAATCTCATAAGGGAGCTCAGTCTCAACCCAGAATCACAAAAGGGTACAAAATCACAACCCAATCCTATCACCTACCAATCTTCTAATCAATGACTCTCATCAGTCAAGTGGTAGAACATTTGCATCATAATATACCTTGGATGAGATACCTTCCTTACCAAAAGGTAAGGATCATATGCCTCTAAGCCTTCTCAACTATTGGCCAAATGGAGAGGGATAATCCTGACAAACCCTGAATGTGGGTATGATGCCAACTGGGGTATACTTTGCATAATCAAATAGCGGATCAACATTCTTGGACCCTATGCAGATAGGGGAGCAACATTCTCAACCATGGGTAACAGATAGGCAAGTGCCATATTGTACAGAGATCCCTCAACCCCAGGAACCCTTCATCTCAATTCCTCACCTCGAGAGCTCAAGTGGGGGTAGAGAGAGCACTAAGTGTCCTCGATTAGTGTTTCCCCTTATTAGGAGGGGATATATCCATCAGTCCAAGTTGTTCTCTAAAAACTAGGAACTTGCCTTTCAGTAAATCTATTAGATCCCTATATTACTAGTGTAGTCCCTTATTGTTGTTAGTGCCACCCCCTTATTATTATTGTTGTACCCCTATAGTCCTCCTATCATTATTATTGTGCCCCATAAAACTACACTATTGTTATTGTTGTTCCCTTACATTATTATTGTTAGGTCGACCAGAATTATATTGTGACCCCATGGACTGCTATATATTGAAAGGAGGTTTTGTCATTTGAATCATCCAATAATTATTCATTTATGTAATGTAAAGGAGGTTTTCCCCTCAAATTAGTTGATTTATAAGGCATTGATCTCTATTTTATTATATTTTTGGAGTTGTTTTCTTAACATTTGGTATCAGAGCTTTGGATTCTAGGGTTTCAATGCTTCAAAAAGGTCATTGTGGCATTTTCGCTATAGCGTTTTTTCTATGAAGGTTCAGAAGCTGAAAAAACCCATTCGCTACAAAATCCTGAGGAATGTCGTATAAAAATTTCAGATCTTGGTTTGCAATATTTTCGGAGATATGATCTGTGGAAGTTAGGTTTTTTGCAGGCTCCTGAATTTCATCTCAAAGATGTGACCTTGGGAAAATCGTCATAACTCTCTCTCTCTGAGAATAAAATTAGAATTATGTAGAAGGTGGCTGAAATTTCACAGACTCTAGTTTCATGTGTATCAATTTTAGAGCCGAAGGAGGAAACAGTGACATGTGGCATGTCGTACAAGTTTTCTCTACTGAACTAGTCCATAATTAGGTCATTGTGGGAGATTGGACATAACTTTGTCTTGAAGAATCCAATCGGGTCATACCTATGGCATTGGAAATAAGACTCAGAGGGCTACTATAGGACGGAAGATAAATTCTTGGGGATCTGAAATTACAAGGATACATCAGTTTCAATATGGAGCTCCTCGAAAGCAAGAAAAAGGTGTATATTTTTTTTTAATTGCATAAGTATTGTTTGAAAAATCAGTTTGAAGGGATTCCAAGGGAATATTGAAGCACAGATATCAACATTAGGTTCTAAAATGGCACCTAAAAAGAATTCAACATCCATTAAGCCCTTAGAAGCCTCTACTATGACTCATGAAGAGGAAGAAGTGAAACATGATATATCAAAATTACAAGACCAAGTGCACCAAATTTTGCTCTCACAAAAAGAAACAAAAAATGAAATGGAATTTTTGAAGAAAGCTGTGGAAGCTAAGATGGATGGTTTGAAGAAAGGCGTGGAAGTTTTGAAGAATGACATAGAAGCTAAGATGGATGGCATGGAAGCTAAGATGGATGACATGGAAGCTAAGACAGATGAAAAAATGAAAGACAACATGGAAGACATGAAGAAAGATCTAAAATAATGTGTGGAAGGTTTGAAGGAAGGTTTGACAAATTTGATACAAGAAATGATTCCTAATGGCGAAAAGGTAGTACAAGAAACTCATGATGAGAACAAAATAAATGTTAATCGTGATTTCATAAACTCTAATGTTGGATTGAAGACCCACCATATTCCAAAGTTCGATATGAGGAAGTTTGATGGAAAGGATCCCGTAACATGGATACTACATATGGAGCAATATTTTGATCTCCATAATGAGAAAAACACACAAAAGGTACGCATTTCAACTTTACATTTAGAACAAAATACATTTGTATGGTATCGATGGATTTTATCTCGTAAAAAAATTGTCACTTGGTCAATTTTTATGGAGGAAATGGTAGCACATTATGAGGATACAAAGAGAAATGCCTTTAGCCAATTAATAAATCTATAAAAAAAAATGGTTCAATGGTGGACCACATTGAGGACTTCCAAAAATTGAATATAAGGGTAACTGATATTCCATAGGAACATAGGATTGATGTCTTCATAGGGACTTTAAAGTATAACTTCCAACATGAGGTTCTCCTTAGGAACCTGATTCATTGGAGAAGGCATTGAGGTTAGCAAGAAAAATTGAAATTAAAATTATGGCGACAAGGAAGCCTACCCCTCGCATCTATAAATATGGAAGTGTTGCTACTCCTAGAATTCCACAACCTATAAGGTTGATACCACAATGATTGGGAGAAAAAAGAGCAAAAGGGATTTTCTATAGTTGTGATAGAAAATACACTAAAGGTCACAAGTGCACTGAGAAGAAATTATTTTACATAGATTGCGAAGAGGAGGAAGAACATGAACAAGAAACTTCAAACGAAGAGGACATACACCAGGAACCAACCCTAGAGAAAGAAGAAATGAGTCGAGCCATATTATGTAATGCATTGGCATGAATTACCACTCCTCAAACTCTCAATATAGAAGGACATATCAAAAAGGAAAAAGTAATAGTGTTGATTGATTCAAGTAGTACCCATAATTTTATTCATTGCGAGGTAGACAAGGAATTGAATTGCTTCCTATACCGAGCACCAGAGTGTCAAGTGATGGTTGTGAATGGAGGGACTATAAATTTCTCTAGAAAATTCTATAATATCAAGCTAACCATGGGGGAATATTTATTGAATAGTCCAATGATTTCCATTCCAATGGGAGGTGTTGATGTTGTACTAGGAGTACAATGGTTACAATCTTTGGGGATGATAGCTTTTAATTTTCAAGAACTTTTCTTGAAAATTTTTTTGGAAGGAAAGGAATTTGAATTACGTGGTATCATAGGGAAGCTAGGAAAGATGATAAGCTCTAATTTCATGACAAAGCTTCTGAAGAAATAACAACGAGGTGTAATTGCACAATTATGCTCACTAGAAGTTCCAACATCAAAATCATCTATTTCTCCAAATCTCCAAAAAGTCTTGGACAATAATTCCAAGGTGTTTGGAACTCCCAAAAGACTCCCACCTATTTGTCATCATGATCATGTTATTCATTTTATTCCAAGAAGTGTTCCTCCAAACATCAGGCCTTGCATATATCCTTATGTCCAAAAGATCCAAATTGAACGTATGATTTCAGAAATGTTAGAGGTCGGTATAATTAAGCATAGTCGAAGTTATTTCTTTGCTGCAGTAGTATTGGTGCACAAGAAGGATGGATCAGGCACCTGTGTCCAGATTATAGGGAGCTCAATAAGCTCATTATTAAAGATAAATTTCTCATTCCTGTGATTAATGAATTATTTAATGAATTACATGGAGCAATTTATTTTATCAAGTTGGATCTTCGTTCAGGATATCATCAAATTAGAATTAAAATAGAAGATATTCCGAAAACAACATTTTGAACTCATGAGGGTCATTATGAATTTTTGGTCGTGCCTTTTCGCCTTACCAATGCACCATCTACATTTCAAGGGTTGATGAATTCCATTTTTAAAACCCTCCTTAGAAAATTTGTGTTAGTATTTTTTGATGATACACTAATTAATAGCAGGTCTTGGAAGGATCATGTTCAACATGTTGACGGGGTGCTCAAACTATTGAAGGAGAAACAATTATATGCAAAAACCTCCAAATGTTTATTTGGAGGACAAGAGGTGGAATATCTTGGTCATATTGTATCTCTAGAGGGTTTTAAGGTATACCCTAACAAAATTAAAGCCATTAAGGAATGGAAAGTCCCCACAACCATAAAGCAGTTGCGAGGATTTCTCGGGTTAACAGGGTATTATCGCAGGTTTGTTAATAATTATGGGAGAATAGCAGCACCTTTAACAACATTATTGAAGAAAGATGCATTTTCATGGAATCCTGAAGAAACTAAGGCCTTTGAACATCTTAAATAGGAAATGTGCCTAGCACCGGTATTAGCTATTCCAGACTTCACAAAAACCTTTATTGTGGAATGCAACACCTCAAGAAATGGAATTGGTGTTGTTTTAATGCAAGAAGGAAGAGCCATTGCTTTTGAAAGTCGTCCAATCAAAGGAAATCATTTACAGAAAGCTATTTATGAGAAGGAAATGTTGGCAATACTAAATGCACTAAAGAAATGGTGACCTTGCCTAATGGGAAGACACTTCAAGGTAAAAATTGTTCATGATAGTCTTAAATACTTTTTGGAACAAAGACTATCTTCATAAGAGCAGCAAAAATGGGTCACAAAGATGTTGGGTTATGACTTTGAAATCATCTACAGAAAATGGAAGCTAAATTTTGTTGTAGATGCACTCTCAAGAAAGGACGAGGAGGTGGAAGCGTTTCTTTTTGCCATTTCTATTATCCAACCATATTGGATAACCAAAGCAAGGGAGGAATGGAAGAATGACGAATAAGTGTGGACACACATTCAAAAGTTGTAACAAGATCCCAGTACATCTAATACATTTTTTTGGAAAAATGATTCCATTTGGTACAAAGATTGTTATATCTTTGTAATAATTCCCAACTAAAAAAAATATTCTTCTGTAATTGCACACCACTCCCATAGGAGGATACTCAGAATTTTTAAAAACTTACCACAGGGTGAAGAAAGAATTTTTTTGGGATGGCATTAAATCTGATATTCAAAATTTTGTGGCAGAATGTTTGGTTTTCCAGCAAAATAAAGTTGAGACAATTAAGACCTCGTATCTACTACAACATTTACCCATTCCAAGTCAACGTTGGGAGGAGGTTTCAATGGATTTTATCACATGTTTACCTAATTCCGAAGGAAATATTTTCACCATGGTGGTAGTTGAAAGACTTACCAAGTATGCACAATTTTGTGAATTATCTCATCCATTTAAAGCAAGTATAGTTTCTACTGCATTTATGGAAACAATTCAAAAGCTACATGGAAACTCAAATATTATTATAAGCGATAGAGATCCCATTTTCACTGGAAATTTTTGGACGGAATTATTTTCTTCTTTGGGTACTCAATTATACCATAGATCATCTTATCATCCTCAATCCCATTGGAAAACTGAGATAGTCAACAAATGTTTGTAAGGATATCTTCTTTTTTGCATCTGATAAACAAACATAATGGGTGAAGTGGTTACCTCTAGAGAAATGGTGGTATAAAACTTCCTTCCATACTGCAAAAAAAATGACCCCATTTATGGCACTTTATGGATATCATCCACTGTCCATCACATCATCTTTGAAAGAAAATTCTAAGGTTCAAGCATTATAATATCGCATCTATAATCAACAACAAGTTCTCCAACTCTTAAATGATAATCTAAATTTGGCACAAAATCGAATGAAACAACAAGAAGATCAACATTGCAACTAGATAATTTTCGATGTAGAAGACTAGGTATCTTTACGGTTGCAACCATACAAACAAATGTCCCTCAAACAAGATAAGAAGGATAATAAATTATCTCCAAAGTATTATGGTCCTTACAAGGTGTTGCAAAAGATTGGTACTATGGCATACAAGTTGGAGCTTCCTGCTTCTTCTCTAGTGCACCTAGTTTTCCATGTTTCATGCTTAAATAAGGTTATAGGTGAAAAACTTCCAGTTCAAACAATATTTCCAGAACTTGATGAGGAAGGAAAAATCATATTGAAACCTGAAACAATCTCGGAAACAAGAAATCGATCAATTTCAGAGTATCTCATCAAGTGGAAGAACTTACCCCCTGAAGATTCCACATGGGAGGATGAGAATTTTACACAAAAACATCTAGAGTTACTCAAGCATTGAGGAAAAAACATTTTTTAAAGAGAGGGGCATGTTAGGTCCCTATATTACTAGTGTAGTCCCTTATTGTTGTTACTGTCGCCCCCTTATTGTTATTTTTGTACCCATGTAGTCCCCATATTGTTATTATTGTGCCCCATAAAACCCCACTATTGTTATTGTTGTGCCCTTACATTATTATTGTTAGGTAGGCTAGGATTATATTGTAATCCCATGGACTCCTATATATAGAGAGGAGGTTTTTTCATTTGAATCATCCAAGAATTGTCAATTTATGCAGGGAAAATTTTAAGGATGGAAAATTATTTTGAAGTTTAAAAAAGTGGCGAATCTCACTAGTCCCTAATGTGAAAAATATAAAATGTTTATTGATGTATTTGTAAAATTATTAAAATTTATAATGATATTATATATATTTTCTACATAATATTGGCGATTTTTAAGGTAAAATAATTTTATATTGTAAAATTTGGGCGAATCACTTTTATAACAAAATGGAAATTGGCAAATCTTTTTTTTGGAAAAACCATGGAAAATTAGCCCACCTGCAAATATTAGCCCCTAAAATTTTCCATGAATTTATGTAATGTAAAGGAGGTTTCCCCCTCAAAGTGGTTGATTTCTAAGGCATTGATCTCTCTTTTCCTCTATTTTTGGAGCTGGTTTCTTAACAAATTCCTTTGTGATAATATTTGCAGTCTAATTATCATTCGCAATGTGTTGGATTCTAACATCTCCTCTCGCCACCATGTCACGGATGAAGTGATATCGAATCTCTATATGCTTGCACTTGTCATGAAATACAAGATTCCCTTCTAAATAAATCTTTCTCGTGTTATCATAGTATATCATTGTAGTGTCCAAAACTTGACCAAGGAGCTCACCAAAGATCCTCCTTAACCACACAGCTTCACAACTTGTTGTGCTAGCAGCAATGTACTCTACTTCCATGGCGCTTATTTTTATTGACTTTTTCTCCTACTCATCCAATATAGCATGGTAGAACCAAGACTGAAACAACATCCACTTTACTCTTTATATTAGTGAAATTACCTTCATAGTCAACATCAGTGTATCTATGAAGTTAGATATATCCAGCAGAGTATCTCAAACCAAGTGTGATCGATCCATGTAAGTATCTCAATACATGCTTAGCTGCAATCCAATGCACGTAAAGGGGCTTATTCATGAACTGAATCAATGTGTTCACTCCATAACATATATCCGGACAGGTTTTCACTAGGAACACCAGAGCCCCACTCAGTTGTTTATACTCGGATGGATTTTCTAGATCATGTCCAGTTGTTTTACCCCGCAACTTCTTGAAGTTCATTTCCATCGGAGTGACCATTGTTTTGTAATCTGTCATACCAAATATTTCCAGCAGCTTTACCACATACATTCCCTGTGAGAGAAATATTTTTCCAAGCCTTTCCATACCTCAAGGCCCAAAAATTAATGCATGCAACCGAGGTATTTCATCTCGAATTCAGAGACTAGCTTCCTCTTGCATTCAATTATCAATGGTTCACTTCTTGTTAAGGATAAATCGTCAACATATAGAACCAGAATTAGAGGCATACCATGATAAACCTTAAAATAGAGGTTGGGATCAACACAGCTTCTAGTGAAACATAGTTTCATTAGATATATGTCAATACAAGAATACCAAGCTCAGGGAGATTTCACCAGTTTGTATAGTGCTTCCTTCAACTTGGAAACATGTTTTGTGCGATCTTCCACTTCAAATCCCTATGCTTGTTCCACATATACTTATTCTTGTAACATACCATGGAGGAAGGTGGTATTTATATCCATCTGATGAAGTTTCCATCCTTGACTAGCAGCAAGGGAAACTATCGAGTGGATAGTTGTATATCGAGCTATAGGAAAAAATATATGATCATTGTAATATTCTCCCTCTTTCTCAGAGAAACCATGAGCTACAAACCTCACTTTATACTTTTTGATTTTTCCATTGATTCAATGTTTGATTTTGAACAACCATTTTTAAGTCACAACAGACTTCCCATGTGATCTCAACACAACATCCCACATATCATTTTTCATGATAAATTCATATTCTTCAGCCATGGCATCCTTCCAAGCTTTCTCTTTGAATTTTTCTTCAAATAAGAATGGTTCAGCTTGTATCATGGTACTCATGGATGCAAGATAGCCCTAATACCTGCAAGGTTCCTTCCTTTCTATGAATGATCGACGAACAAGAATATTCCTTTCATTGTCTTGTAGAGTGTTGCGAAGCCAAAGCGGTCTTTTCCTTGAAGCAAGATCACTTGGAGGTGGATCTAATGGATCCATATGTTCCATTTGTGTATCATCATTATCTGACTCTAGAATAGAAGGGATATCGAGAATTTCCTTATCAAGATCATCTTCCTTGGGAGGCAGAGGAATATCTCTTGCTTTATAAATCGTTGCATCTTCATCGAAGGTTATGTCTCTGCTAATTTCAACCTTCCTTTGGCCAAGAATGTATATTCTGTAAGCCTTGTTGTTTTCATAGTAGCCCATAAATACTCCTTTTATACCTGTAGCTTCCAGCTTATTCCTTCTGTCTTTCGACACATGGAAGAATACAGGGCATCCAAATATGTGAAGATGATTGATGTCTGGCTTGATACCTATGAAAATTTATTCTGGAGTATTATTCCTCAGCTCTTGATGAGGTGCTTGGTTCTAAACATATACAACAACATTGGTTGCTTCAGCCTATAGAAACTTAGGCACATTATGATCATGAAGCATAACATGAGCAACTTCCAATATCGACTGGTTCTTTCTTTTAGCAAGGTCATTCTGTTCAGGTGTATAAGGTACAATAGTTTCCTTCTTGATCCCTTCCTTAGTGAAAAATTCTATGAATTCTCTTGACATGTACTCTCCTCCATTGTCGGATCTAAACACTTTGATCCTTTTCCTAGATTGATTCTCGATTAATTCTTTGAATTCCTAAAAATTTTCAAAGGCTTCATCCTTGTGCTTGATGCAATACAACCATGTCTTTATGGAGTAATCATCAATGAAGGTAATGTAATAGATATGGCCACCAATAGAGTGTGTAGGCATCAGACCACATATGTCTGAACGGATGAGATGGAGGATGGCATATGTCTTGTTCTTGCTTGAGGGGAATGGTCCCCTTGTTTTCTTTCCACTAGTTCAAAGAGGAAAAACTCCTTCATGCCGAGCTTGGAAATCAGTTTTACCTGATACTAGTCTCTTCAATTTAGGAAGATCATCATAGGGTAGATGAGCGAGCCTATGGTGCCATAAGTCACTAAGATGATTGGTGTTATGGGAAAATGCAAAGAGTTGCCATTTGTGACCTTGTAGAGTCCCTCGAATCTCAGTCTTAATGTGAATTCAGCATTCATATGTGAATTAGCAAGAAAATTCAGGACTTTTCCATTGATGAAGGTAACCCTCACCCCTTTATCTTCTAATGCAAATATAGAAATCTGATTTTTCATAAGTCCCTACACATACATGACACCATTTCAAAATGCTTATTCCTTAGAGTTTAACTAACGCAAATCCTTTTATAATATGAGTGTAGTTATCTCCAATAATTATCCTTAACTTAGTCTCCCTCTCTACCAGATTAGAGAGTACTTCTTTAAAACCAAAAAAGTGATGAGTGGCCCCACTGTCTACTAACCAACTATCCCATGAATCCAGTGGAGAAGAACGAGTAAGTGAATAAATGAGAACATTTCCATTTTTATATGGAGTATTACTTTCATACATGGAAGCTTTTGGCCTCTTTTGATATTGATGATCTTCTTCATGGTTGCTATATGAATCTCTTCTTCTAATTTCATACTTTTTGTCTTGATTTTTCCTGTGATTGCCTTTTCTTCTTTTATCATAGTTGTTGCTTCTATTATTGTATCGAGGCATTTTTTTCTTCTCGGGACAATCATGATCATAGTGACCTTTCTTGTGGAAATGGAAGCATTCAATGTGATCAAGTGATCTATCATTCCTTCCATTTTAGTTTTGATGAGAAGGTATTCTAGATGGGCCTCCTTTCGATCTCTTTCTTTTGTTATGGGAAACATATGCAACATGCTCTCCTTCTTCATGTTTCTAAATCCTCCCTCTTGCTATCATTCTCGATTATTCTTGGGTCAACTTCCCAACTATTTCCTCAAATGACGAAAGAATTTTGTTATTGCTAATAGTAGTAATGAAGGTTTCCCAAACTGGAGGGAGACCTCTAAGAGTCACAATAACCAAATCTTTGTCGGACACATTCTCTCCAACCCTTAGAAGTTGATATTTAAGATGAGAGATCCTCATGATGTAAGATTGAAAAGTCTCACCTTTATTCATATTCATTTCCTTGAGTTGGTATTTCAATGTCATAATATCATTCAAATTGTTAACTTCATACATACCAGAAATCTTGTCATACATATCTTTAGACTTCTTTAAATTCCCAACATAAGCAAGAAAGTGATCTTGTAACCCATCAGTTAAGATTTGGTTTGCTTTGGAATCACCTTTCTTGTACCTGTTCTTGATGACGACAGAGGCATATTCTAAAATTTCAGGCATATTTCCTTAAATGTATTCGAGCACATTGTTGTTGTCAGCAATGATCTCTAATCAGACTTTCCATGTAGCAAATTTTGAAGCATCACCTAGTTTCTTGTGCTCCTTGAAGGTAGAGGAAGACATCTTGACCTTGGTTTGTAGATATGCTTCCTTGTAGATCTTCTCTCTAATAAACTTGTAGATCTACTCTCGAATAATGCAGGCTTCACTGCTTGTCTTCTCTTGGGCTTTTCCTTTACCTCAACTCTGATACCATGTTAATTTTTCAATATTACTCTATGTTGTATTAGTTACTTTAGCCCAAATTAGATTTTCAATAACATTGTTTTCAGATCTATGCAATATAAGTAACCATAAATTGTAACTAAAGATAGAAAAATGCATGCAACGAAAAATAAGACAATATCACAATAATGAGACATAGAGATTGGGCCAAGGCTAGGGAAAATCCCCACTTTGGGGGAAACCCTTTCAAATCTTCTTCTTCTATAATTGTCTTCAAATTATTTCAGCAGAGAGTACAATGAGACCAGTACATGCTTACAGCAGAAATAAATAGATCTCATCTATGGATCAAAAAATCTACAACAGCAAAACACAAATCCAATGTATCACCAATGCCAAGTGATCTCAACCGCCATGTTCTAGATCTGGATTCATAATTATGTCAATGAATGTTCTGATGCAACTATGATGCATGAAGGATGAGTGATGACATTGCGCAAGCAACTGACTATGAATCAAATTATATATGCCTAGTAATTCTCTTATCCAAGGCCTTAACATGCTCAGCGAGTGGTTTTGGGTCTCTAAGCCGCTACCTCAGTGTTTTGTGCCCGTGACTTAGGGTCTGAACATCCTAGAACCCTGGTCTTGCCCTGAAGCCTTCCTTCTAATGAATTTACCAACTGATTCACGTCCTCAACAAGCCTAGCCCGCGGCTTTGGCCCAGTAGAACTGCTACCTCAACTCTTCTTGCCCGCGACCCTAGCCCAAAATACCTAGATGTGAAATGTGCCTCTATCTGTGATCCTGATCCACTGCGCAAACCAAAAATAAAAAATATGACCAATAACCAAAATAACATGAATAAGATCTCATGAGCGAATGTGTGTAAATGAACTTGGGGTAACTTCTATTTATAACTTTGTGAGGGACCACTTGGGGCTTTCACCAAATCAACATGCAGTTAGGCCGACCCATAAAATAATAAAATGAATCATAGCTTAACTTCCACTTAACCTATTGGGATGATCTATAGGTCCATTTTGATCCTCTCAAAAATAGGAATATAATTTACTTATTATATTAATCATTTGAGCTATCCAATGTGGAATTTTACCCTAGTTGGAAAAATTAACATGTAAAACCATCTCAAACCCACCACTGACTTGTTTGCAAGTCTTAGGACCACTTCCCAAACATAGTTTTTGATAGTGGAATCATATTCCTCTACCATATAATCAACCCATACCAATTTCTCTACTACATCCTTGAATTAGGTTGGTTCTGTCTCTACTAGGTCGGTCATGAGAGCCATGTAGCCAATGTACTGATCCGGTGACCTTCTCTGCTTGTGTTGTGATGTGGGTGCTCCCACATTCTCTATAGCATCCTACAAAAATATTTCATATTCCTTGGTCCACTACCTTCCTTCACTATATTTCTTTACTTGAGTGGTTGTCTCCACTCTCTTCTCCTTTGCTTTTGACTACTCCACATATTCTTGAGGTTCTTCCTTTGGAGTCAAAATCTCCCGATCTGTATGCAACTAAATCTCCCTCCCAAGGGAACACTTCATTTCCTTCTCTTCATCGAAATTCACATCTATATGAACAATTTTCATCTTGAGAGATGGTAGGTACACCTGATAGTTGTGAGGTGTAACAGTGTACCCCAAAAATATGCCCAACTTTACTGTCGGCTCTAGATTTTTCCTTGCTTCCTTGGAAAAATGGAAATATACTAATGATCCAAATATCTTGAAGTGTGACACATCTGGTTTCTTCCCAGAAAAATATTCTTCTAATGTATTCATCCCGATAATCTGATGAGGAAACTTTTTTCTGCAAATAGACCATTGTGTTGCATGCTTTGAACTACAGGTGTAGAGGTAAGCCCTGGTCATGCAACGTCGCCCATGCAACTCCCACAATACTTTAGTTCTTCCTGTCATCCACTCCATTCTGTTTTGGGTTATTTGGTGTTGTCAAATCTCGTCAAATGCCTTCCTTTGCACATAAATTTTTAAATTCATTCAACACATACTCACCATAATTATCGCTCCTGAGAGCCTTCACTTTCATGCGAGTTTCTTTCTCAACAAGTGCTTTAAATTCAACAAACTTGGAGAATGCTTGGTCTTTCTTATGCATGAATAAAATATATCACTTAGATGAGAAATCATCTAAAAATATAGAATAATACACTTTCTTGGCATTGGAGGCTGTCGAGAAATATCCATGGACATAATTGTGGATCCTTTCAAGGATTCCATGTGCCCTACTATCCCTATCATTGAAGGTGGATTATTTGTATATCCCCAAGGTAAACCATTTTCATGTATTTTGTTGCTCTAGTGCCCCATTAGGGAGGTATGTGGTGATATGTTGCATTATCTTCAAAGCTCAATGATGCAAATGGCCAAGTCTTCTATGCCATAATTTACTGACATATCGGCAATGCACCTTCTCTTCCTTTGTGTTCAGAGAGCACAATCTTCCACATCCAACCTGTAGAGGTTCTTCACCCGAACCCTGATCTGATTCACTTTTCCCATGGTGATGTGTCTCAAGAATGCCTTTCCTTTTCTTAATATCACATCGTATCCATGTTATTCCAACACCATGACAGAAACCAAATTCTTATTTAGACACTGAACAAACATCACATTATTGAGCCTGTTAGTGTTGGTATCTTCATCCCTTCGTCAGTGATCAAATTCTCTTGTTGCATTGCATGTTAGGTGTCTTGCTCAGTCAGCTGCATTCCATTAGGATCATGGATCATCTGACAGTAGTGGCTTTTTGTACCTTTTCCCTCATGCCCTTTGCCTGCTGGCACATTTCCATTCATCTAGCTCATCTGCAAGAGTCATTTTTAGGGTTTTCACTTTATTAGGTCTAGGTTTTCGTCAAAAAGGTATTCAAAATGTTCAATAACAGTCAGTAGGCACATGAGGCGATCGAATAAAGTTTCAGTACCAATAAATTCCATAATCACATGCTCAGAGACTTATTTTTCCTCAAAACCCTGTTTTGAGGAAAAATAGAGTATTCTATGTTTTCATGTATAAAATTTGATGTAATTTTAGTTTTTCCTATGTAAGCAACTTCAGTGGCAACCCTGGTCACCTTACCAAGCTTCACAACTCCATCCCCTGCAAGGCAAACCAAAAAAAATAAATCAAATCATTCTGTTCATCAAAGGTAAAAATGAAGTAAACTGCCCAAAAACAGAGTTGAAAAAGTAATTTACAATGAAAACATTATAAAAGTGGGTTTTATGAGTGAAAAATAAAAATCTCTTATATATAAACTCATTGGTCATATTCAAAGAGCTCATATGCATTCAAAGGAGAAAAATTGAGCAAGAGAAGGTCGTGTTGGAGAAAGGGAGCAAGTTTGAAGCAAAACTATGAAAGTTCAAGGGCGCGGCGCATAGAGAAGGCGCGGCACATTGGGCTGCCCTCCACAGTGTAAAAAATACACTGGCGTGACACATAGAAGGTGCGGCGCTTTGGGTTTGTGGCGTGGCGCATAGAGCTGCAAGCCCGATTTCACCATAAACTCCCTCAAATTTCCAAATTTTCTCAATCCCATGGTGTGCAAGTCAAGATTCCTTCCATTGCTAGTGAAAAAGTTTTTCTTAAAATTTATGGTGGTTTAGTGTGATAAAACTCAAACCCTACCTCTTTTCAATTTTGGCTCAAAAACAATTGCCTAGGGTTTGCATTTGTGTTTTTGCTACCAAGTCCACTCCATCACTCCCTCACTCTTTCACTCCTCCATTCATTTTTCACTTTCATCCACTGATTCCCTAATTCCCATATTCCAAAAATTCCCTAAATCCCATATCCCTAACTCCCACTATCCCAAACCCTAGTTACAAATCCTAAACCCTAATTTTTGTCCCTAAGCCTACATACTATTCCCTAAACCCCCTATTCCCAAAAAAAAACTTTTCCATATCATTCCCAAAACCCCTCATACCCTTTCCCTCCACAATCCCTCATACATTCTCATCCTTGGTAGCAGAAAACTAAAAACACCATAAATCTCTTCATACTCATCAAGAAAACTCACACATTAGCAAACATGGAGTCTGATCCCTCCTATGACTGAGATGAGGAGTCACACAGTGATTCTCCTACAGAAATGCATGCACCAAGGAGACCTCACAAGGGTGGTAAACATATACGAGAGGAGTCTACTTCACTTGTCGAGTTGCAGGCCTGACCTCTTGCTATCACATGCTTTCAACACCAATCCTATTATTAGTTCTATGAGATGGTAGAGAGAGTTCAATACCATCATGATTTAGCCAGGTTGTTTGTGCTCCATCTTCAAAATGGCCAAGTCACTCTAGCAGGTGTGACATTTACCTTCACACCAGAGTCCATTTCTCTAGCAAATGGCATTCCAAGTGTTGGTGAGCAGTGGAAAAAAAGGCAGCAGATTGACAGAGAACTATATGAGCCTTACATCAAGGCTGGTTATCAGAGACATCTCAGCAGATTTTTTCCTTTCCGGTATTTGAAAGACTCATATGCTCCCTTGATGAAACTCATAATTAAGTATTTCAGCTGTGAGGGCCAGTTTTCTCGCCTATATGCTTATCAAATCAGATTGTTGATGCACTTTACTAGGGTGAGAATGATGAATCTCTCCTACTTTATTTGCTAGAACATTGATAATATGATCACCTTAGTGCACAAGAAGACTCCCCAACAGCAATATAACAACATATATCATTTTTCACTAATCAAGATTGTCGTCATGCATCAGCTTGGTTTACAGAACATCTCATGGGAGGATTTCATTTCACATGAGGTATTCACCGCTCCTCAAGTACCTCCAGCAGCTTTTCATGAGACAGGTGGGCCTTCACATCAGCAGGATCTTCATGAGACACAAACTGCTAGTGTACCAGTATTTGTCACCTACCAAAAGGGCACTAGAAGGTTGTTTGCAGTAGCAAAGCGAGTATTATCTCCACTCGAGGTGGAAGGGGTCTCGCTTCCTCCATCAGCAGAGCAGGTACAGGACAAGGGCAAGTGGCCATTACATGATGAGGGCCCTTCAGGAGGGCAAGAGACAGATTTCATTTTTATTTAGGATGATGACACCGATTTGGGCTCACAATGCTCAAAGCTTAAAGAGATCATTCAGGAGCAGCAAGAGGACATCCATGGTTTGTCTCTCAATATAGAAAGAGCCAAATGGATAATTAACTATCTGGAGCAAAGAAACAAGTAGCTAGAGGATCAGCAAACCATTATGGAGCTGCAAAACATACGAGAAAACCGACAAGCTGCCAAGAGGAGGAAAACCAAGTTGACACCACTTGAACAAGAAATTGAAGTTGATCGTGAATCTTGGCTCGAAAGGATAAACATACATTTCGAAAAGATGCTGGAGAAGGCAAAAAAAGAGAAAAACATGTTGAGGCACATGGCCTACCATTACTGGTTGAGAAACCAAGTGTGCAAAGCAAGAATCAGGAACTTGAAGGCCAAGTTGAAGAAGGCATCAAAGAGGCGAAAAGAGAGTGATAGACTTCAGATCTTGGCTGAGGCTTCCTTGGCCCAACACAGCTTTTAAGGGAGGACACTCGGCCCAAATTTCAAAAAAATTGGGACACTTTTTGTAATTTTTGAATTTTTGGCTCAAAAAACAAACTTTTCTACCCAATGCGCCGTGCCACCTGGCACTCGCTTTTGATGGAGGCATCCTTTTGAGGAAAACTCAACATATTTGGATTTTTCATAAAAAATTATGCATGCTCACAAATGGCCAAGAAATTTTGACAGGTTTTGGGCTTCCAAAAAGGTCAAAAACACCCCAAAAATGACCTTTCTACCCCTTTTTTGACACACGGGAAGCAGTCTTGGGAGAACTCATTTTTGGAGGGGGAAATGGAGGCCAAATTCAAAAATTCCACTTGTGCTAGAAATTATACAGGAAGACCTTCCAAAAAGCCCACTTGGAGAAAATTTGGACACCGGGAATGCCTCCAAAAGTAGCTGCAAAAAGGTGCTATGCATAGGGAAATCAGCGCGGCACATTGGAGGAAATTTGCTCAGTTTGACCAAAAATACTTTGTTTTTCGCCTAGTTTCTTGATATTTTGACATTTCTCCTTCTAATTTTAAAAATTATGATGTAATTTAATGTGACTTGATGGATTTTGGTTTAATTATGCTGAATTTTCACTCATAGAGGTAGACTCATCCATGAAAAGGTAGTTTACAACTAATCAGTTCCCTAGTTTTTAGAGGCAAGTTGTTCCACTGCCTACTTTTTAGTTTCTCATTTTAGAATTTGTTGGAACAGCTCCTAAAATAATGAGCTTGACCTCTAGAGGCTAGGATAGATTTTTTTTTCCTATATCTTATGTTTTTTCAGTCATTAGCATGGTTGGATTTTTGGGAAATCTTGGAGCTTATTGTATACTCATTTCAGCAGTTTGGCTAAGGAATAGACCAGTGATTTGCAACACTTTATGGGATTCATATAGCATCCTACTTTGGTATCGTGTTTTCTTCTGTAATTTTAAGTTTACATGTGTTTTATATATTCCATATATCTATTTATTTCATCTTAACTAAATCAAACAAAGATAAAGGTAGAATACACTAAAAGTGTAGTGCTCTAGCTAGGGTTTGCTTAGTTATCTATGTTTTTAGCTGATTGAAAAGGATCCTTGAGTTCTTCATGCCCTTTTCAACTCCTCATCTGTCTAAAACCTCTCCATATCACTCAATTTGAAGTACCAAATCACTTGCCTACCTTTCCCTATAGAGATCTCTGCAAAACTAAGCCTCATTCCCCAGGCCCAAATCTGCCTTTCACATTTGAGCCAACAAAACATCATCAAATTCAATCAAACACCTCTGTACACATACCTAGCCTAAAATCAGTCATCTCAAGCTTTCATTGGCCATCATTTCTGAGATTGAAAAGGAGAGAGCCCTCTCTCGACCTGGTAGGGCTAGCTACCAGGTTAAGCGTGGTATGATGTTATCCTATATCCTACCTTTCTCAGCCTGAGGTAGATTTAGGCCCTAACATAGTGCTGACAATACTGGGGATACTCAAGATTTTTCGCTTGTTAGTGTTATTCGTTTTATAAACTACAGACGGAGCCTGAAGTTATGCCAGGTAGCCTTCGAACTGCACATTGCTTTGCAAGTGCATAAGTAGATAAACGCTGCTTCAGTCAATCTCTGGTCTAGATTTATAAACGTGACACCTGACTTGAAAATTTTCCCAGTACATCATATAATTCTATACTTTTGGATGATGAGTTTAGAATTTGATAGGCTGAACAAGTTTATTTTTTCTGTTTAATTTTTGGGAATATTCGACACACTGGCTTCCAGACGACACACCAGGGCAAATCCGGATCCTGATCCACCTCCTGTGTATGAAAATCCAAATCTTATTCCGAGAATCCTTCGTCGAGAAAGTTTTATGATTCCTGTGTTCAAATCTCGTTCATGTCCTCTTGTTTTTGAGTATCTTGAAGATCTTGAGTTTGACGAACAATTTGAGTTGTTATTGTTTGAGACCAAGTCCGAAAGTGTTGTTGGTTCTACTGCCCTAAATCCAGAGTTTGTCAAATATATTGAAATTGAAAAGGCCAATAGATCAATTGAAAATTATATCTTGAATCTTTAGACTTCCATTGTGGCTACAAACACTCCCAAATTCTTAGAGTTTTCATCTGTAACTCTTAGGTCATCCGCAATTGCATCTAGTTTAGAAATTCCTACCAAGCCTCCTTTCATTCCCACCATTCCCGTGCAGCCTTCTATCTCTAATCAAAAATATCCAGTGGTGTCACCTCCATCCACACCACATACACCTCATACATCAGCTGCTCTGACTCCTCCTACATCCCCAAGACTGGTTGTAAATCCACCTAGGGCAATGGCTGCCCGATTTGCACCCCTTGTGTTGCCTCAAAATTTGGATGACATGCCCGCCGATTATCAAAGAAAAATTCCATTTTTTGATGGCACTCCTAAAAGTTTTACAGCTCAGCAACATGTGGATAGGATGGTAGATTTCTTTGACCTTCATGAGATTAATGCGGAAAATGTGACAATGATATTGTTTGTACAAACCTTTGGAGGTGAAGTGAGGAAGTGGTTCAGAGCTTTGTTGGCTGCAAGTATTACTACATTGACTAATCTTCAGAGACAATTCTTGGATCAATGGGAAGTGAAGAAAAACCCTCTTCAGATCCTTTCCGAATATGAGAATATCAAGCGGAACGTTGGTGATTCTGTTCAAGATTATTGTATTAGATTCAATTATGTTTACAATGCAACTACTGCTGATATAAAGCCACCTATGGGGTTTTCTTTGATTAATTTTCCGGATGGTTTCAATCTTGATATGGCTTATCAATTAAGAGAAAGAGATCTGGCCACTTTGGAAGACATGCAGAACATTGCAGTCAGCGTTGAAGCAAACCTGCTTGCCAAGAGAGCTAGAGCGAATGCTGAAAAGAAGGTAACAAAAAGGAAGAGGTTTCCACTTCAGATCAAGTGCTCTGTAAGATGGAAAAGATGTTTGACAGATTAACAATTGACAAGTCTGAACCGCAAGTCATAAATCCTAACTTCCGTGGCCAGCAGCAACCATAATTTAGAATCAAGAAAAGAGAGCAACGAGCACAAGAACAAGCATTATAGCAGCAAGTAATTTGAAAATTTCGATGAAACAACAAGTTTGAAATTCATGTGAAGCATCGCCTGGCTCTCCCTGACAATCAAAGGTATTGGCAAGTGTTTCAAGATGATAAAGAAATCAATGGATTACTGCAAAATGAAGGTAAATTCAAAGACACTTCTATTGATGGGGAGCATGATGATGGTGAGGCGGATATAGAAGTCAATCAGATGGAATTTTTGCAGCTGAAGGACAATGTAATTCCTAAAGGTCTAATACATTTAGAGGAGCTTTTTGACCAAGATGATGTAGCTCGAAAATAGAGCTTGCTACCAACCGAGAAAGGAGTTGAGGATGTGAACATTGGATCAGCAAAAAATCCTAAAATGGTGAAATTATCAAAGGCGTTGCCCCCACAGGTAAAAGCAAATTATATCATTTTATTATCTTCGTTTTCTGATGTATTTTCTTGGGATTATTCAGATTTTAAAGCATATGACACAAGCATAATTCAGCATATCATCCCAATCAAGCCAAATCAAAAGCCCTTTCGACAAAATTTAAGAAGAATAAATCCAAATTTGTTTCTCTCAATAGAGAAGGAAGTGAATTGGTTGTACAAAGCTGGTATCATCGTCCCCATAAGATTTTCATATTGGATTTCTAATTTGGTTCCCGTGCGCAAGAAAAAAGGTGAGATTCGCTTATGTATTGATTTTAGAAATCTCAATAAGGTATCTTTGAAAGATAACTATCCATTGCCCAAGATGGATCACATACTTCAGCAATTAGTTGGAGTATCCTGCATGTCGCTACTTGATGGTTATTCTAGTTATAACCAAATTATGGTCCATGAGGATGACAGAGATAAAACAGCGTTCACCACTCCGTGGGGAACTTTTCACTATGCCAAAATGCCTTTCGGATTGAAGAATGCTGGTGTGAACTTTTAGCGGGCAATGGATATTGCATTTGATAATGAAAAATATGTCTTTATAGTTGTTTATCTTGATGACTTGACAGTTTTTTCTAATTTAGATGAAGAGCACCTTTATCATTTGAAGATTGTATTTCAGTGGTGTAGAAAATATGGTATATCTCTCAATCCAAAGGAGAGTCTATTTTCCATGGATGAAGGCAAGCTTCTCAGTCGTATTATATCAAAGGATGGCATCCGCATTGATCCAGCTTGAGTGGAAGACATTCAGCAAATTTATTTTCCTCGAAGTAAAAAGGAGATCCAATCATTCAACGGTAAGATGAATTTATTACGTCGCTTTGTGCCCAATCTTGCAGAACATTTAAGGGAAATCACAAACATGCTCAAGAAATATAGTGTAGTGAAGTGGACTGAGGAAACAATAAAGTCTTTCAATTTGGTGAAATTAGCCCTTTCTTCAGCTCCGGTTTTGATCAGCCTGGACTATACTCAATATTTCATTTTGTTTTCATTTGCCTCGGATCATACTATGGCAGCAGTCTTGATGCAGAAAAGAGACCAGCTTGAGAAACCAATTGCATTTTTCAGCATAACCATAAGAGATGTAGCTTTAAAGTATAATATTATTGAAAAGAAAGCTCTTTCCTTGGTAAAGGCATTGAAATATTTTCGAGTTTATATTATGCATTCTCACATCCTTGCTTATGTTCCTAATGTTGTTGTTAAAGATGTCTTAGTGCAAACAGATCCAGAAGGGAGACGAGGCAAATGGATTGCTGCCTTGTTGGAATATGACGTGGAGATCAAACCAACAAAGCTCATCAAAGGACAGGGGCTGTCCAAACTAATGGCTGAGTCAAATTTGCATGCCTTGGACATTAATCTCATTGCTGCTATGTCCAAGGAAAATGAAGAAAGTTCGTCTGCTCAGGTATTAGAAATTTTTCTTCTTTCTCCTTGGTATTCTAACATTGTTTATGTACTCCAAAATCTGTCACCACTGCCTGGAATGGCTAAGAACAAAAGTAGGACACTGAAATTGAAGGCTGCCAAGTTTTGTATCATGAATAATGCGCTCTATTGGAAAGATCATGGTGGTGTCTTGATTAATTGTTTGGTTGAAGAAGAGGAAAAATAGGTTATGGAAGAGTTTCACAAGGGACATTGAGGAGGTCATCTTTTCTGGAAGACAACAGCCAACAAAATTTTGAGAGAAGGATATTATTGGCCAACTCTCTTTTCTGATGTGTACAAAATTGTTACAAGCTGCCACGAATGTCAGATTTTTCAAGGTAGGATAAAATTGCAGCCTTTACTGCTCAAGCCCATTGAAGTGCTCCATTTCAGTAGTGGGGTTTGGAATACATTGGCGAGATCCATCCTACTTCTTCAGCGCAGCATAAATGGATCCTTACAGCGACGGACTATTTTACCAAATGGATTGAGGTGATTCCCACTAGGCAGGCCACTGATTCGGTAATCATTTCATTTCTTGAAAACAATATTTTTTCTCATTTTCGCTGTCCAAAAAAGCTGATCACTGATAATGCAGCAGCCTTTAAATCTAAAAGAATGATTTACTTTTGTAATAAGTATCAAATTACTTTGGGGCACTCAACTGCATATTATCCACAAGGCAATGGATTGGCCGAATCCTCAAATAAATCCTTGGTCAATATTATCAAAAAGCTACTGAAAAGGAAAAATAAGAGTTGGCACAAGAAACTGGTTAATGCACTTTGGGCAAACAGAGTAACTCAAAATAAATCTATAGGCATGTCCCCTTTTAAGCTCGTGTATGGTGTTGACATTGTATTCCTGACCTCTCTCGCAGTTCCGGTGGTTAAACTTCTGCAGGAAGCTGGCAGCGAGGATGATCAATTGCAACGAAGAATCAATCAAATGATCCATTTACAGCAGACTAGAGAGGAGGTTTTTCAGAACACTTTCAGGCTGCAAGAGAGAATCGAGAAGATATATGATCGAAAGGAAAAGGTGGACAAGTTTCAAATAGAAGATGTAGTGCTAAAATGGGACACGAGAAACGAAGATAAAGATAGGCATGGTGTTGCGAAAAATACTGAGAGGGAGGGGTGAATCAGTATTTAGGGCATACTCAAAACTTTTTACTTTTCCTTACTTCAAAACCCATACGCTACTTTGTTGAAGCCAACTAGCGTATACACGTGGATCTTCTTCATTAAAATCGCGTATACACAGAGATATTATTATGAAATTAAATCTTTACTTAGATCTATGCAACATTCATTCTTCTGATGTTTAGTTAACAGTAAACATGTGCAGTAACAACAGAATAAATCATCACACATAAGCATCACACATGGACACCAGGATTTTAGGTGGAAACCCAAGTCGGGAGAAAACCACCGCTGCCGTTGTCTCAGCCTTCAATATTTTATTATAGAGAAAACATCTTACAACAATGTCTTGTGTGAGACTCCTACCGGCACCTGGCTCACTGTAGCCTGGATTTACCTGCTCTCTGGAAGGGAGCACCGACCCCTGCTCTCGTTTGACCTCATCTGGAAGGAGCTACTACCCCACGGCGAAGGCTACAACCCTCGGCACCTCTATGGACCACGTTTCATCAATTTTCCTGCTTGGATCCAACAACTTCAATAGAGCACAACTTGGGTGTTTCATCAATTTTCACACTGGACCCATTCCACACATTTAAGCTCAAACTTAACAATTCAGACAACCCAGATCAGAAGAATTTATCATCATGAGATAGCAGTAACACAGCAGAACAGATCAGACATTTTATACTTCAGACTTAGAAAACCCTAGCTTTTCATACGCGCTTTCCTTTCACTAATATCGCGTATATACGCGCTTCCATTCACATAAACCCACGTATACATCTGAACAAACTTCAGAACTAACTTCACAACACATACACGCTTTCTCTTTATCAAATCCGCGTATATATGCACTTCCGTTGTTCCAAACCAGCGTATAGATCTTCAGACATTATAGAGCAGCATTAACCCTTCACGTTAGACAGATGTTCGCCTCATTTTAGATCTAGACATTTCATAAACAGATCTAGAAGATACATTTTAGATCTAGATAGCCTTCTTCATCATTTCTTCATAGTTGCATCAAAGATTCAGATCTATCATTAAACTGTTACTCATTCCATACAGATATACTTCAGAGAGAAGTATTCATTCAAACCCAGTCATCTTGCGCCCTTTGCACAATGATCTTCTTCTCCTTATATAGATTAGCCTTTTTCAATACCATGAGTCAAAACCACTCAACCTCCGATGGTGTACAGATATTCCTGGGACGGATCAATTTTCAATTAGATAATCCGGCGCTCAATACAATGGGCCAATATCATGGTAATGCCTTAGTATCATAATTTTAGAGCGCAAAGGGCATACGTGACTTTGAGCGTTCGATTAAATTATTATCATAATATCCATAAAAACTGCGTATATGCCTTTTGAATCAATACACGAGGTTCCCTTCACAACAATGCGTATACATTATATGTATACGCGGGTTAACACTTCACAAATAGCGTATACATTGTGACATATTATATTTATCATTTTTACATTAGTTACTGAATTTTTTCTCTGTCACATACGAATGATGTAGATACATCATTCTTACATCTTTGACACATAGGTTGCTTATCATAGGCAACTCATCAAGCGAGCTTCCATCAAGAACATCTTCATCAAGTAGGTTGCCATCAAGGATAACACATTGCATCATATATCCAACAATCTCATTTTCACCAAGTTGCCATCAACTTTATGAAGTGGAGTTGCCATGGACCAACACTCTGCATCATATTTCCAACAATCTCCCCCTTTGGACTTGATGGAAACCACGATGGTGTTTGATCACTACAACAGATAGATACATTAAGAATACAATGACACCATGTCACTCTCCTCATTCAAACACCATGTCACTCTCCCCCTTTGACATCAAGGGCAAAGGGCGGATCAAAACCAAGACAAGGTTTTGCTTTCCATGCAGATCTGATGTGTATTGAAGTGACCATGCTCCCCCTGAGTTCACGCCTTATTTTCAATGAAGTACATGACTCTATGACTTTTCCTAGCACCAAGGACTCATACATACACAAATATCCAACCAAGTGGATTTACATATGAAACTCAAATGCCCAAACAAGTGGGTTTACACATTTTGACTCAGCTACCCAACCAAGTGGGTTTACATATTTTGACTCAACTACCCAACCAAGTGGGTTTACAAATTTGACAAGTCCTTACATGAATGAATATAACAATTTTACATCATGGGTCTCAACATGACCTTTTCATCAAATTACAAATATGACTTTCATGACCAATACTAGAAAGACCTCAAGAGAGATCATATATCAGAACCATCATAATGCCAACAATGCATTATACTAGGGCTCCCCCTGAAAATGTGCATCCAATGCATCCTTTTCATATGGCCAAGGCTCCTCCTTAACTTGTGCAACCTGAACACCTTCAACAGTAAGTCATCAGCAACAAACTCTGCATGATCTGTCCACATCTCTGAATCATAAGATTTCCATCTCATCCAACAGATACGCTTCATCAAGTAACAATCCGGGCTCATCCATGATCTTCAACATAAGTAACCAAGTATCATTTCATCATTATTTGGAACTGAGAAAATAAGATGATACAGATTCAATAATGCAGTTATTAACAGTCAGACTGATGCTCCCCCTGAACCTCTGCTCCAAATCTTCAGCTATCATATAAATTCTCTTATCAGCAATGAATACGCGACTATGTCTACTGGAACTCGCGTGTATACGCGACTTTTGTTCATGTAACCCACGTATGGAAAGTGAAGCATAGAAATTTTTCACATTCCTTCATCACCCCCTGAACTTGTACTTCCCGTACCTGTCTTCTTCATATCAGATGCTCTGTCAGAAATACATATAACCAGAATAATCAAATCAACCATGAGAATCATCATACATTGCTCCCCTTGTGATGATACATCCTCATAATGTATCTCACATTACTTCTGCAATCATTCAGAGAAGTAAGCTTTAGAAGCGGATGACTGCAGTAGGGTCAATATTCCCTACATTTCTGATCGGTCCTCCATCTTTTTCCAGATTTGTTTGATCTTTCTATTTGTGTGCTGGAAGTTATCCAATTTCTCATATCTGATCAACCTGCATTCCTTTTCTACATGTCCATACTTGTTACAAGAATAACATCTCATATGTCCAGAAAAATAAGCATAAGAATCATAATGAGTATTTCTAATCTTCCTCCTATTGCCATCTTCAATTTTGCTTAGTGACCATACTTGTTGCATGAAAAACAATATCCCTTAAACTGGCGAGTACCTTTCTATGAGATCTCGTTAGTTTGTAGGTGAAACAATATGATCACGCAGTGCGGCTACAACATTCCCATAATCATGACAATTAAAGCATTCAACATTATTGAATGATTTCCTTTGAGGAATTCATGATTGTAGGTTGACTTTTAGTTTCTTTCAACACTTCAGCACTTCCTTGTGAACTAGATTCTCCTTTAACAGTTTCATGAAAACCAAGACCAAGTTTGATAGCAGGAGACCTTTGATTACTCAGAATATTGTCCAAAATCTTAGTGCTATCTTGAAACCTCAAAAGTTTAACCTTTTCTCCTAATTTACCTTTAAGAATGTTTACCTCCACCTCCAAGGCTTGGCATTTCTTCTTCATGCTTTCTTCTTTCCTTCTTCCATCTTCTACTTGATTATTCAGATTTATAATTTCTTCTTTCAACCCATTTTCTTGTTCTGCAAAAGTTTGTAAGAGTTATTCATTCTTCTTATTCGATGCTTCGAGATCTGTTTTCAGAGAGATGTTTTCTGCTTCAAGTCCTGCATTCTTCTTATTTGATTTATCCAGATCTTCTTTGAGGGAGATGATTTCTGCTTCAAGACCTTCCTTTTCAAATGATTGTAGAGGTTCCTCATTCTTCTTACTTGATGCTTCAAGATCTGCTTGTAGAGAGATGATTCCAGCTTCAAGACCTTCATTCTTTCTTTTTGATTTTTCGAGATCTGCATTTAGATCATTGATTTCTGATTCTAGTCTTTTCATTTGATTGGATGCATAAGTATGAAACCTTTGATACTTGTCTATAGATTCACTCTCCTTAGATGATTTTTTCTGATCTTCAACTTTAATCTTGACGACTTCTTCTAGATCCATACTGTTACTTTCACTATATTTACCTTTGCATGCACAAGAGAGTAAAATACAAGAACAGTGATCAATACCTATTTCATCTTCTTCAGTTTCTACTATACAAGATTTCTGAGGTATCTCCTTTCCTTGAGTAACCTTCTTCTTTTGCTTCTTTGCCATGAGTACTTGTAGAACTTGGTCAGAATCTTCTTCATCTTCATTGGACACTTCATCATCATCTTCATTTGCATAATAACTCTTCCTCTTTTCAAATTGTTTCCCTTTACCATGTTTTTCTTTATAAGGGCATTTAGCAGCATAGTGACCAACTTTTCCACACTCAAAACATTTGAAGGGAAGCTTACCTTTGAATATTCCAGTACCTAGTTGGAGTTTTCTCACGAAATTCGCTTCTTCTTCATCGGATATATAGCGGGATTCTTTGACAACTTCCTTTTCTTTTCCTCTTGCAGATACCTTAAAAGCAGCTTCTCTGATTTGAGAAGGTCCTCCTTGTCTCATTTCAAAAGCAGTCAGAATACCATGTAATTGAACAATAGTAAGAGTTTGTAGATCTTTCCTTTCTTCAATAGCTGAAACTTTAGAGTCAAATTTTAAAGTCAAGGATCTTAAGACTTTTTCCACGAGTAGTATCGGTTATGGTTTCACCCAAATTTCTCATTCCTTGAACATTATCCCAGACGAAGAAAGCATGGGATGCCATCACTATGCATCCTTAAATTTTCAAATTCAATTCGAGAGTTTGAAGTTTTACACTTTTACCTTTGTGTCTCCTTCATAGCTCGGGAATGATTTTGTCCCATATTTCTTTTGCTGAATTTAGCTGCATCACTTTAGCAAATTCGAAGTTCAGACATGCTTCCTAATAAGACATTCAACGCTTTGGCATTGATATACTTCTTGTGTTCGAACGCATCGAGTAGGAGAATTTGTCGGATATTGATAGCCTTCTTCCACGATTGCCCATAATTCTGCACCAAGACTTTGCAGATATGCTTTTGTTCATACCTTCTAGAATATCAAATTGATTCCATTGAATATAGGTGGCTTTATAGACATTACTCCTTCATGACTTCCCATTGCGACGGATCTCCTTCAAGCGATCAAGCTACAACGAAGGGACACGCTCACAGGAAACCAATTGTTGGGAAAAATGCGAGGGGTGAATCAGTATTTAGGGCATACTCAAAAAATTTTACTTTTCCTTACTTCAAAACCCATACACTATTTTGCTGAAGCCAACTAGCGTATACACGTGGATCTCCTTCATTAAACTCACGTATACACAGAGATATTATTATGCAATTTAAATCTTTACTTAGATCTATGCAACATTTATTCTTCTGATGTTTATTTAACAGTAAACATGTGCAGTAACAACAGAATGAATCATCACACATAAGCATCACACATGAACACCAATATTTTAGGTGGAAACCCAAGTCGGGAGAAAACCACCACTGCCGTTGTCTCAACCTTCAATATTTTATTATAGAGAAAACATCTTACAACAATGTGCTAGCGCAGACTCCTACTAGCACGTAGGCACCCACCTGCGCTCATTTACCAGCCTCTCCTCGAAGGGGCTGCACATGACTTGCTCTAGTTTGACCTCATCAAGAAGGGAGCTACAACCCCACGTTTGAAAGGCTACAACCCTCAGCACCTCTATGGACCACGTTTCATCAATTTTCACACTGGATCCAACAACTTCAATAGAGCACAACTTGCAGGTCACGTTTCATCATATTTTCAGACTGGACCCACTCCACACATTTAAGCTCAAACTTAACAATTCACACAACCCAGATCAGAAGAATTTATCATCATCAGATAGCAGTAACACAGCAGAACAGATCAGACATTTTATACTTCAGACTTCAGCAAACCCTAGCTTTTCATACGCACTTTCCTTTCACTAATATCGTGTATATACGTGCTTCCATTCACATAAACCCGCATATATATCTGCACAAACTTCAGAACTAACTTCACAACACATACGTGCTTTCTCTTTATCAAATCCGCGTATATACACGCTTTCGCTATTCCAAACCAGCGTATAGATCTTCAGACATTATAGAGAAGCATTCTTCTTTAGATCAGATATTCAATTTAGATTTAACCCTTCACTTTAGACAGATGTTCACCTCATTTCAGATCTAGAAATTTCATAAACAGGTCTAGAAGATACATTTCAGATCTAGATAGCCTTCTTCATCATTTCTTCATAGTTGCATCACAGATTCATATCTATCATTAAACTGTTACTCATTCCATACAGATATACTTCAGAGAGAAGTATTCATTCAAACCCAAACATCTTGCCCACTTTTCACAATGATCTTCTTCTCCTTATATAGATTAGCCTTTTTCAATACCATGAGTCAAAACCACTCAACCTCCGATGGTATTCCTGGACGGGATCAATTAGATAATCCAGTGCTCAATACAATGGGCCAATATCATGGTAATTCCCCTTGGTATCATAATTTTAGAGCGCAAAAGGGCATACGCGACTTTGAGCGTTCGATTCCGCGTGTATACGCAACTTCGCCTCATAAAAACTGCGTATATTCTAACCCTGAATGTATACGCGGGTTCCCTTCACAAAATTAGCGTATACATTACATGTATACGTGAGTTTCCTTCACAAAAGTAGCGTATACATTGTGACATATTATATTTATCATTTTTCTGGTACTTACTGGAATTGTTTTCTCTGTCACATCTGAACTGATCTGTAGATACATCATTCTTACATCTTTGACACATAGGTTTATTATCATAGGCAACTCATCAAGCAGGCTTCCATCAAGAACATCTTCATCAAGTAGGTTGCCATCAAGGACAACACATTGCATCATATAGCCAACAATCTCATTTCACCAAGTTGCCATCAACTTTATCAAGTGGGTTGCCATCAAGGACAACACTCTGCATCATATTGCCAACACATGGAAAGTTTGAGAATATTTGGAAAGGACCTTTCAGAATTGCTGCATATCAAGGCCAAAATTCTTTCCTTTTGAAATAAATGAATGGAGAAGATTGTCCAGGTGGGCCGGTCAATGGTCAGCTACTCAAACGGTACTACTTTTGAAATGTTTTCTGCTGTCATATGTATCACTGTACATACTGATTTGTTTAAATTTCATTGCAAGTGTTTTCTGTCATCATTCTTTCAGTTTGGGGCCCGAGGTGAAGGCTATAAAACTTAAGGTTGATTTCAGTTTTGGTTTGGTTTGTTTGAGTCAAGTCTTTCAGTTGATTTTAGTCTTGAAATTGAGTCAGTTTTGAGTCAGATTTTAGTCCTGAAATTGAGTCAAGAGTTTGGTTTTAGTTTGTCAAAGTTATTGACTCCATAGCCCAATGGACAAAGGCACTGCCTGCTTTCGCAGAGATCTGTAGTTCTTAGCACCTCCAAGGAGCTACCATCCCCATTGGAGCCAATGTTAGTGTCGGTATCTTCATCCCTCCGTCAGTGATCAAATTCTCTTGTTGCATTGCATGTTAGGTGTCTCGCTCAGTCAGCTGCATTCCATTAGGATCACGGATCATCTGAAAGTAGTGTCTTGTTGTACCTTTTCCCTCATGCCCTTTACCTGCTGGCACATTTCCATTCATCTATCTCATTTGCAAGAGTCATTTTTAGGGTTTTCGCTTTATTAGGTCTATGGTTTCATCAAAAAGGTCTTCAAAATGTTCAACAACAGTCAACAGGTGCATGAGGAGATCGAATAAAGTTTCAGTACCAATAAATTCCATAATCACATGCTCAGAGACTTATTTTTCCTCAAAACCCTATTTTGAGGAAAAATAGAGTATTCTATGTTTTCATGTATAAAATTTGATGTAATTTCAATTTTTCCTATGTAAGCAACTTTAGTGGAAACCCTGGTCACCTTACCAAGCTTCAGCAACTCCATCCCCTGCAAGGAAAACCAAAACAAAAATCAAATCATTCAGTTCATCAAAGGTAAAAATGAATTAAACTGCCCAAAAACAGAGTTGAAAAAGTAAGTTACAATGCAAACATTATAAAAGTGGGTTTTATGAGTGAAAAATAAAAAGCTCTTGTATATAAACTCATTGGTCATATTCAAAGAGCTCATATGCATTCAAAGGAGAAAATTTGAGCAAGAGAAGGTCATGTTGGATAAAGGGAGCAAGTTTGAAGTAAAACTGTGCAAGTTCAAGGGCGCGGCGCATTGGGCTGCCCTCCACAGTGTAAAAAATACACTGGCGCGACGCATATAGAAGGCGTGGCGCGTTGGGTTTGTGGCACGACGCATAGAGCTGCAAGCCTGATTTCACCATAAAATCCCTCAAATTTCCAAATTTTCTCAATCCCATGGTCTACAAGTAAGTCAAGATTCCTTCCATTGCTAGTGAAAAAAATTTTCTTAAAATTTATGGTGGTTTAGTGTGATCAAACTCAAACCCTACCTCTTTGCAATTTTGGCTCAAAAACAATTTCCTAGGGTTTACATTTGTGTTTTTTCTACCAATTCCACTCCATCACTCCTTCACTCTTTCACTCCTCCATTCATTTTTCACTTTCATCCACTCATTCCCTAATTCCCATATTCCAAAAATTCCCTAAATCCCATATCCCTAACTCCCACTATCCCAAACCCTAGTTACAAATCCTAAACCCTAATTTTTGTCCCTAAGCCTACATACTATTCCATAAACCCCCTATTCCCAAAACAAAACTTTTCCATATCATTCCCAAAACCCCTCATACCCTTTCCCTCCACAATCCCTCATACATTCTCATCCTTGGTAGCAGAAAACTAAAAACACCATAAATCTCTTCATACTCATCAAGAAAACTCACACATTAGCAAACATGGAGTCTGATCCCTCCTATGATTGAGATGAGGAGACACACCGTGATTCTCCTACAGAAATGCATGCACCAAGGAGACCTCACAAGGGTGGTAAACATATACGAGAGGAGCCTACTTCACTTGTCGAGCTGCAGGCCTGCCCTCTTGCTATCACATGCTTTCAACACCAATCCTGTTATCATTTTTGTGAGATGGTAGAGAGAGTTCAATACCATCATGAGTTAGCCACGTTTTTTGTGCTTCATCTTCAAAATGGCCAAGTCACTCTAGCAGGTGTGACATTTACCTTGACACCAGAGTCCATTTCTCTAGCAACTAGCATTCTAATGTTAGCCTATTTCATAAAGGCAATTATAAATCCAAAAGAACATAAATTGAAATTTAAAGTTAGGATAAATATATTTATTAAATTAGAATATTTAATAAATATTAGAGATATTTAGAAATAGAAATTTGTTAATAAAAATTAGGACTCTAGAAAAGAGTCGTTTCCTAGGCTCTAAGTTAGGAGTGAAGTTAGTAGAGTGGCTAGAAACTCATTTATTGTAAATGGACACTTGTTGATTTTCCAAGTGATCCATAACTAGATTAAGTTAGAACATAGAGCTTATAAATAGGATTGTTTCCTATTTCATTGTGTAATGTGAGAGTAGTGTGAGAATGAGAGTTTACGTCTGTAAACTCCCGCAGTTTTGCAATGTAATATTTTTCCATGATTAATAAAGTATGTGTCTGAGGACACTTTTGAATCTACATGTGGTATCGGAGCCACAGTAGTGAGAGCTCAGAGTTCAGTGCTGTGTTGTGAATGTGAAGAAATAGTGCGAGCTGCATGTGAAACAGAGCTTGCATGCTGAGAGCGCGTGATATGGAGCTGGTGATTTAGTGCAGAGTGTTTAATTGGCATCAAAAGCATCGACTTCATGCTCTTTCAACGTTTGACAACGGTGTTAAATCCAGCATTTGACAGCATATTTGGATCGCTTTCTACACTTTGAACCAGCGCTGAAACCAAGTTTTTGCAATATATCATTGAAATCTGTTGAAATCTGTTTGACATCATTTCTGCAAATAATTGGAACAACGTTTTTTAGCATTTTGAAAGCAACGCATTCAAAACAGCCTTTTTAAAATAGTTTTCCAACGTTTACATTACATATAAATCGATTTTTGTGGCTCTGCCCAGGCCCTTGATATAGCGCTGTATATTTTAATTGTTTTTAAAATCCTTTCAAAACATTCAAATGGATTCTGCAAATTGATTCTTGATTGCCTCCTCCAGTTGTTTGCGCTCAACCTCAACTTCTTCAACATCTCTTCCAACTATATTATTCACAACATGACAACATTTTCCATAAACCCCACGTTGTTTTGCACAGGCTGAGCAAAGGTTGTGGTAGGCTTGTCGAACTGCTCGTTTACCACAATGATTACATTTTGTTGGTTCTTTTAGAACCTTGTATTTCCCATATTTGCGCTTCCATTCAATCTGAAATTGAAGCATTCTGCACTTTGAACGCTGCCCAATGCACCATCAATCCAACGTTTTTTGTGGCATCATATTTGATTGATTCTAGCGTTGAATAGATGAATAGAACCAACGTTCATTTGTTTCATGAAAACTTCGATTCTGCTCAACAGCATTTTAAAATATTAGGATCTGCATTTATTGGGGCATCGATTCTGCTCTTTCATCATTTCTGCACTTTCATTGATTAGATGGAGAAAGATTTCCATGCCTGTGAACAATTGATTCTGCAAATCCAGTGTTTTAAAGGCGTTCGTTCCAACATGTTTGATAGCATTTGAAAGGCTTCAATTTAGCGTTTTAAAGGCGTTCATTCCAGCATGTTTGATAGCGTTTGAAAGGCTTCAATCCAGCGTTTTAAAGGCATTCATTCCACCGTGTTTGACAGCGTTTGAAAGGCTTGAATCTAGTGTTTGAAAGGTGTTCATTACAATATATTGAAACAACGTTTAGAACTGCCAACGTTCTGCAAATAATTGATATAGCGTTTAGAATATGCACTTGAAAGCATTTAGATTCTGCAAAATATTGGAGATGCAACATGGGCGCCTGTTAATTGAATATCAAAGGTTCACCAGCATTTTTAACCAGTCAACTTTACTCCAACATTTGACAGCTTGGATCGTTTTCATGCGAAGGTCATTCCGCAACATTTGTCATGTAAGTATCGTTGAACTGAAATGCTTCCCTCCTCCAAAGAATATTGCCTTGTTCTTAGTCAAAGCATCGATCAATGGGGCGATGTGATTGGGTTCATCCTTTATGCCATTTAAAGGAGGACATGAATTTTTTTGATCGATATTGTTTAAATTGAAGTGGCACCCACCATGGGGCACTCCATTGGAAAGTGGCACCCAAATTTTTATTAAAAAATGGAAGAATAAGTTGAATTTATTTAGAGGAATAAGTAGGAATTTTTTTTGAGCATTGTGATGCTTTTTTAATCTTTTTGAATCATAAGGGTGATGTTTTAAATCCTTGGAGTGATAAGTTGTAATTTGGAGAGCTTAGGAGAGTTTCCATTTGTATTTGGAGTGATAAGGGAAAGTTGTTGTAATTCAAAGTATTGTTTACTTTGAGAGAGATCGTGTCACTATCCATTGAAGGCGAGTTGTTTCAAAGGGTTGTCAGCTTGGCATTATCATTGCTTCAGATGTACTTAGTGATTAATAAAGATATCATTTTTTTGGTGTTGATGTGTCCTAGATCCGCCCGAAATTGAATAAGGGGATCTAAGGTACACTATGTGTGTTTTATGGTGCATGTTTTTTATGGCTTCATGTTGTTGTTTTTGATATGTGTCTAGTTGTGACACATCAATAATTTCATCACATACATGAAATTCAATATCAGCAAGCACAACACATAACAAAATAGCTGAAAGATCAACACATGCATCTGCATAAATCGAAGATTGTCTACATCAACATTTTAAATCAACAAGCCAATTCACTTAATCAAGTTCATGTACCTGCACACTCAAAAGTATTCATCAGCGTTCTTGCAAATCCCTTTAAAGGACTTGTAATCAAATTCATTGATTTAAGTGATTCATTAAAAATTCATTGTTCATGAATTTTTAAGAGGACAAGTGAATTCATTATTTTAAAATCATTGTAAGCTTTCTTGGGTGCATTATCGACAGTGTTCGACACCCTTCCTTTACACAAAATCAATTGAGTGCATGAGTTTTCAAATCAAACAAGCAACAAGTTTACATCTCCAAGCGAGCGTGATTTCAAGCAATTTGCGTCAAGACAGTACAAAGATCAAACCATCAAGCGAGCCAGAGTGAAGTTTATTGCAGTAATCATCAAAAAAGTTAAAACAATCTGAGATCGACATCAAGCAAGCATGGCTATTCATTGAAGTGAGCATAAAATCATCAAGTAAGTCAAGTAAAGCAATCATCATCAAGCGAGCGTGAATTCCAAATTTTAAGCGAGACAATTTTACAACTCTAGCAAGTGCAATCAGCAACAAATCAAGCGAGTGTGCCATTCACGCCACATTCAAGCGAGCCTGTCATTCAAGTGAAATAGTTCAAAGTACGACATCTACAACAAGAGAGCCTGATTTCAAGTGCAAAAGTTCAGATTGCACAACATATTCAGTTGTTAAACATTCTTCACAATTTGATCATCTCCAGTGATGACGACATGGTGCACGTCAGCAAAGACACTCTTGCTGATCTTTCACGGCATCTACAACAAACACATGAAACTATTGATTTTCTTCAACTTGAGTCACAACTTCAAAGGATTGAATTGCAAGAAAAGAATGATACTTTCAAGTCTTTGAACCATCCAGATGATAAGTCTTTGCACAATCCAGATGATAAGTCATTCATTCAGCCAGCTTCAAGTGTCGCAATTGTTCTAGATCCAATTTCTTCCAATCCCATCATCAGGCCCTGGGAAGACATTCAGAATAACAAGAATCGACGAGGCTTAGGATATGTCCAAGATGATGCCAACTTACATATGCCCGATTATTCCAAGCCCATTCGGTTCGTCAGTGCGAGATTTCTTGAACAGATCCCCTCAGCACATTCAGAGATAGTTGTAGAAAACCAGTAGTGCATGCAACCCAAAGTTGCCGAAAAAGAGAATTCCCCACAACCTGACGTTGAAGTCAAACCGAAATGTTCTCATTGTCAGATAACCGATCATATGGAAGATCAGTGTTTTGATCTCCATCCTTGTCACCATTGTGGCAAGTGCAATCATTCTTCCGAAAAATGTCACAATCAGCACAAATCAGAGAGATTGAAGATACATTATGAATGGATTGACCCTTGGGAATGGTCATCCACAGTTAAAATATTGCTTCAGTTCTACAACCGCATACGATCACACATTGTGCAGCCAACACTGAAAAGATGATGGTACTCTCATGCAGTTGAATGGGGGAGTACAACAGTGTAAAACTCCTACACGTGAAGGGGGGGAGTTCAAGAATATTTTACAGAGAAGTGTCTCTCCTTTCAGCTGACAAAGGGGGGAAAATGTCAATGAGATTGACAGTGGTTGTCAGACTGAAAGTCTCGACACAACTAGCAAAAGCAGCCAGTGGGCATCTTCAACAGCCAGTGGGCATCAAAAAATTTTCTAGTGGGCATCAACAATTTTCCAGTGGGCAGTCGACAGCACAAAAGCAGTGAACAATTTTCAGCATAACAAAAGCAACAGTGAGTTTTTTTTTACATCATCAGCCAGTGGGCTTTGAACAAAATTTTGATGTTGATTTCATGCAAAGGATAGATGGATCCTTTTGCAACTTGGCACCTGATGGCATTGTCAAGAAACATTCAGAGATGAATCAGACATACAGCTAATTCATGTTCTCTTGATATTGAAGATTTTTTTTCAGCATCAACTTGAGAACTTGGAAGATGGTTCCTCATTCTTCTTTTGGATTTATCCTTGAAGGGGGGAATGTTAGCCTATTTCATAAAGGCAATTATAAATCCAAAAGAACATAAATTTAATAATGTAAAGTTAGGATAAATATATTTATTAAATTAGAATATTTAATAAATATTAGAGATATTTAGAAATAGAAATTTGTTAATAAAAATTAGGACTCTAGAAAAGAGTTGTTTCCTAGGCTCTAAGTTAGGAGTGAAGTTAGTAGAGTGGTTAGAAACTCATTTATTGTAAATGGACACTTTTTTATTTTCCAAGTGATCCATAACTAGATTAAGTTAGAACATAGAGCTTATAAATAGGATTGTTTCCTATTTCATTGTGTAATGTGAGAGTAGTGTGAGAATGAGAGTTTACGTCTGTAAACTCCTGCAGTTTTGCAATGTAATCTTCTCCATGATCAATAAAGTTATGTGTCAAAGACACTTCTGAATCTACATCCAAGTGTTGGTGAGTAGTGGAAAAAAAGGCAGCAGATTGACAGAGAACAGTATGAGCCTTACATCAAGGCTGGTTATCAGAGACATCTCAGCAGAGTTTTTCCTTTCCAGTATCTGAAAGACTCATATGATCCCTTGATGAAACTCATAATTAAGTATTTCAGTTGTGAGGTCCGGTTTTCTCGCCTATATGCTTATCACATCAGATTGTTTATGCACTTTACTAGGGTGATAATGATGAATCTCCCCTACTTTATTTGCCGGAACATTGAGAATATGACCACCTTAGTGCACAAGAAGACTCCCCAGCAGCAGTATAACAACATATATCATTTTGCACTAATCAAGATTGTGGTCATGCATCAGCTTGATTTACAGAACATCTCATGGGAGGATTTCATTTCACATGAGGTCTTCACCGCTCCTCAAGTACCTCTATCAGCTTTTCATGAGACAGGTGGGCCTTCACTTCATCAGGAGCTTCATGAGACACAAACTTCTAGTGTGCCAACATTTGTCACCTACCAAAAGGGCACTAGAAGGTTGTTTGCAGCAGTAAAGCGAGTATTATCTCCAGCTGGGGTGGAAGGGGTATTGCTTCCTCCATCAGTAGAGCAGGTACAGGACAAGGACAAGCGGCCGTTACATGATTAAGGGCCTTCAGAAGGGCAGGAAACATATTTCATTCTTATTCAAGATGATGACACCGATTTGGGCTCACAAAGCTCAAATCTTAAAGAGATCATTCAGGAGCAGCAAGAGGACATCCATGGTTTGTCTCTCAATCTAGAAAGAGCCAAATGGATAATTAACTATTTGGAGCAAAGAAACAAGCAGCTAGAGGATCAGAAAACCATTATGGAGCTACAAAACATACGAGAAAACCGGCAAGCTACCAAGAGGAGGAAAACCAAGTTGACACCACTTGAACAAGAAATTGAAGCTGATCGTGAATCTTGGCTTGAAAGGATAAACATACATTTGGAAAAGATGCTGGAGAAGGCTAACAAAGAGAAAAACATGTTGAGGCACATGGCCTACCATTACTGGGCGAGAAACCAGGTGTACAAAGCAAGAATCAGGAACTTGAAGGCCAAATTGAAGAAGGCATCAAAGAGGCAAAAACAGAGTAATAGACTTCAGATCTTGGCTGAGGCTTCCTTGGCCCAACATAACTCTTAAGGGAGGACACTCGGCCCAAATTTCAAAAAAATTGGGATACTTTTTGTAATTTTTGAATTTTTGGCTCAAAAAACAAACTTTTCTACCCAATGTGCCACGCCACCTGGCGCTCGCTTTTGATGGAGGCATCCTTTTAAGGAAAACTCAACATATTTGGATTTTTCATGAAAACATATGCATGCTCACAAATGGCCAAGAAATTGTGACAAGTTTTGGGCTTCCAAAAAAGTCAAAAACACCCCAAGAATGACCCTTCTACCCCTTTTTTAACACACAGGAAGCAGTCTTGGGAGAACTCAGTTTTGGAGGGGAAAATGGAGTCCAAATTAAAAAAATCCACTTGTGATGGAAAGTAGACAGGAAAAAATTTCCAACAAGCCCACTTGGAGAAAATTTGGACACAGGGAAGGCCTCCAAAAGCAGCTGCAAAAGGGCACTATGTATAGGGAAATCAACGCAGCACATTGGAGGAAATTTGCTCAGTTTGACCAAAAATACTCTGTTTTTCGCCTAATTTCTTGACAATTTGACTTTTCTCCTTATAATTGTCAAACTTATGATGTAATTTAATGTGACTTGATGGATTTTGATGTAATTATGCTGAATTTTCACTCATAGAGGTAGATTCATCAATGAAGTTTACAACTGAATGAATCAGTTCCCTAGTTTTTAGAGGGAAGTTGTTCCACTGCCTAATTTTTAGTTTCTCAGTTTAGAATTTGTTGGAATAGATCCTAAACTCATGAGCTTTACCCCTAAAGGATAGGATGAATTGTTGTTTTCCTATATCTTATGTTTTTTCAATCATTAGCATGGTTGGATTTTTGGGAAAGCTTGGAGCTTATTGTATACTCATTTCAGCAGTTTTGCTAAGGAATAGACCAGTGGTTTGCAACACTTTATGGGATTCATGTGGCATCTTGCTTTGCTATCGTGTTTTCTTCTGTAATTGTAAGTTTACATGTGTTTTATGTATTCCATATTTCTCTTTATTTCATATTAACTAAATCAAACAAAGATAAAGGTAGAATACACTAAAAGTGCAGTGCTCTCCTTAGGGTTTGCTTAGTTATCTATGTTTTCAACTGATTGAAAAGGATCCCTAAGTTCTTCATGCCCTTTTCAACTCCTCATATATCTAAAACCTCTCCATCTCACTCAATTTGAAGTACCAAATCACTTGCCTACCTTGCCCCATAAATATCTCTACAAAACTGAGCCTCATTCCCCAGGCCCAAATCTGCCTTTCACATTTGAGCCAACAAAACATCATCAAATTCAATCAAACACCTCTTTACACATACCTAGCCTAAAATAATTCATCACATCAGTCATCTCAAGCTTTCATTGGCCATCTTTTCTGAGATTTACAAGGAGAGAACCCTCTCCCGACCTGGTAGGGCTAGCTACCAAGTTAAGCGTGGTATGATGTTATCCTAGATCGTACCTTTCTCAGCCTGAGGTATATTTATGCCCTAACAGAGCCTAACAGGGGAGCTAGACTCCCTCTGAACATTAATTGTACCAATACCGATCGCGCTATACCTCCCATCATCTCCCATTTCGATGTGCATATAGAGGTATTTCTCCTCCAAGTCACTGAAAAAATATACGTTCCCCATCATATGTAATGTGGCACCACTGTCTAGATACCAAAAACTTCCCATCATTGTGCTTTCCATGCATGTAATGAGGGTAAAATCGAGCTTGAATTTTGAATCTAGTGCTTCACCTACCACTCCTCCTGAGGCCTTCTTGCTTGTCTTCTTATATGGGAATTTCATGGCATAGTGCCTGAATTCATGAAAACGAAAGCACTTGATCTTGGAAAAGTTTGTCTTCTTTCCCCCTTTACTAGATTCTTCTTTGGATTGGGATTTATTCCCTTTTCCTTTCTTTTCCTTTCCATCCAAGTCACAATTCTCCTCATCCTTGACCTTGGATTAAGTCTCTTCTCTGTTGTTCCACCTTATTTCTTCTTGCACTATATTGAACCATAATCTCTCCCATTCTGGTAGTTTCCCTCTACTATTACCGAATATTGATAACTATGCCAGCCCTTAGGAATGCCTAAGAGGGCTAGAGATACTAGATCTTCTTTAATCAAAATAACACTCATCCCACCAAGTTCATCATGACACTATGTAAAACTACTAAAGTGTTGTGTAATTGTTTCATTCTTTTGCATCTTAATACTTCAAAGCTTGTCCTTGAGCGCCAGCTTCTTGTGGTCACTATTATTCTCAAAAACCTTTGCCATTGTTTTCCACATCGTGAAAAAATTCTATTTCCCATGGATATTCAAGAAAATATGATCTCGAACTCCCTCTAATATGATCATCCTCGCTTTGGCCACATCCTTCTTCCGCTGGGAGAGACCATGGGCATCATATGCTTAGGGTTTGCTCCATATGTATTGATGTATTCTAGCATTCCATTGTCATCCAATATTACCTCCATGTGGATATTCCATGCCACAAAATTTGTGGTTCCTTACAAATCATACTCGAGTCTAAGTCCATTGAAATCCATCTTGTTAGACCTAGAGAAAACCTGCAACATTGATCTTAAAATTTGAACCTCCTGCAATGACAAATTTGAATTATCTTCTCTATTGTGAATCTAGCTCTGATACCATGTAGAAAATAATGTGCAGATCCTAAACTGCTCATGAAATTTTCTAAATCACAAGACTATAATCTACTTTATGGATATGTGGAAGTAAATTCATGATCGAGAACAAAAATCATTAACTTGCATCAAAATTAAACACACATACATGGAGAAATTTCTAGGGGAAAAAAAAATTCTCAAAACCCCTTACTATAATTATTGAATTATTCAAAGAATATGGATGAATATAATATGATATGCTTGACAAACTTGATCTCAACCTACACATGTATCTTCTATCCTTTTCCTAATTTACTAACCTTGGCTTATACTTAGAAAAAATTTCGAGCCACCAAGCCCCTATTTCCTTGTGTTGTTACTCAAGGAATTAGCCCCTATTATTTAGGAAATTCCCAATCTGGATTGTGTAATTCCATTAGGTCCTTCTTTGACTGCATCCATGACATGTACAACTTGGAATAGTTTACAAGTGATATTACACTTCCCTTAAACTCCAATCTCAACTAGGTAACTCGAATTTTATGCATGCATGAGTTAATTTAGGTTGATTGATTAGTTAACTAGTTAAACACTGAAGTTACACCCCACTTATAGACCTTCCACTAGTTCCTCCAATAGTTGGAACTAGTTTAATTGACCATAACTCAATTTAACTAAATTGGATTGTTACAACTGAAATTAACTCAACCTAGGATCCTAAAATTTACAAATCATTGTACATAACTCAAGTTCATGCCCCCAACTCGAATTAACTAAGCTAACTGAGTGAGCCTTTGTTAACTCATTCAAGTTTTATGTTGATGTGGAATTTTTAATTTATCCTAATTTAATCAAGGGAAAATTTAAATTAGAAATTTCTTGTTCCATTTTCAATAGGATGAATTGAATGCAAATACGAATGCACTTAAAGCAGAGAATGCCAAACTTAGGGAGAATTTCACCGAGTATAGGGAGATTTATGACGAACTGAAGGTGTGATATGAGTATCTTGAATGGAGATACGATCAAACCATGAGTGAAGTCAAATAACTTGAAGCTGCGAAGGCCCACGGCATCGATGAGATCACAAATATGCATAAGATCCTTTCCAAATCTATGAATGAGATTTTGATTTTGAGGAAGGAAGTAGGGTAGGGATTGATTGGTGGAGCTATCCACATCAATATTAAAAAATCAAATTCATATGATGGAATGAGAAGTGTGAAAACACTTGGAAACTTTATATTGGATATAGAGGACTACCTTGAATGGTTGGAGATTGCATCGGAAGAGGCCTAGCTGAAGGTTGTTGCACAATTCCTTATGAATTATTCCAAGATGTCGTGGAGGTGAAGAGCATATCAGATTTCCCATGGAGATGTTGAGGACATCTCGACTTGGCAAGAAATGAAGGAAGCACTGTTGGCTAATTTCAGTCCACAAGATGAGACTTGGGATGCACGTATGAAGATTAAGTACACCAAGAAAACGAGAAGTCTGTAAGGTTATCAATGGGAAATTCCAATGTGATATTAGAGCTACCTGACATGGCAGAGAAAGGCAACGTTTTCACATTCATCATTGGATTGAAGCCTTCGGCACACAATGAGGTTAAGATAAAAATGATCAAAACATTTGAAGATGCATTTTTTGTGATTGATAGGTTGGTGGACCATCATGAAGAAAGGCTAGAAGACAAGAATAAGAATTCTAATTAACTAGGAGAGAAATCTTAAAAGGAAGATGAGTTGAAGGGAAGTGATAAACCAAAGTCAAAGAAATGTTTCAAGTGTTGGTTGTGAGAAGGAAACCATACGATGAATAATTTTCCTTCAAGACCGAGAGTCACGACTATGACATAGTCAGATGGAAAGAGGGAAGAGGAACCATCGATTGGGATGATGCATATTTTGGGTGTTGCAGTAGCGACGGAGGTTGTCCTAAAACATGATCTCGAGAGAAACAAATTGGAGTATGTTGAGATGAAGGTTGGCTAGGGCACATTACTCACCATGATGGACAATGATGTGACCCATAAATTCATGAGAGAGGAGGTAGCGAGGAAGGGTAGGTTGAATTTTTTTCCAACTCAAGATCATCTCAAAGAAGTGAACTCTCCACCATACCAAGAGATTGGAATGGCATAGGACGTATAAGTGAATATTGTTGAATGGTAAGGAAAATTTGACTTCATGATCATACGTATGGATGATTATGAATAAATTTTGGGGATAGAGTTCATAAAGCAATTTGAAGCGATGATCATGCAACATTTGAAGAAGTTATATATATATATATATATATATATATATATATATATATATATATATATGATGGAAGGGATTATGTATCATCAATGGGTGTTCCGATCGTGACAACCATAAAAGGTGAGTGTAATATAACAATGATGAGTGTAGAGGAAGATCAAAAAAATAAATAATTTTGTGAAAGGTTGAACCGAATAGAGGAGAAACTCATGGAACAAGCATAAATCATAAGGGCGTTGTCAAATGGAATTTTGGGCTTGACAGGCTGGCTATAGGCAATGGAAGATTGCAAGGATGTAAAATCGGATAACCAACGAAAGGCTGACCGAGAGACATACATGTAGAGGTTAGAAGAAGAGTATGTTGACACATGTATTCAAGTGTTGGAGCAATATGAAGATGGGGACGGAAGGCCATCAACCTTCACATACCCACCATTATTCTTAACTTAGAATGAATATGGGCTCATTATCATCTGATCAAGGCAATGAGACACTTTAAATTATTATCATACCATGCAGGTGAGATAGATAGGACAAACATATGACAGCAGGATGTGATGACAGTTGTGATGATGTTAGTTGCATGCATTCTTTTGTAGGAGATTCTACGGTAAAATTAGCTACCCAACTAGTCAACAACACAAGGGGATCTAGCACATGACGTTCTTTTAGAGCTGCGACAAAATATGGGCATGGAGAATGTCATAGGAAATTCTATCTATTTTTCGCGATTGAGGATGATGGTCTTAGCAATGGAATTTTTTGGGATGGTGTTATCGAGGGCAACAACCTTTTTAGAGTGAGGGAGGATGTTAGGGCCCCAAGTTGGTACCAAGTCCAAAAGGCACCCATGACCTCCCAAAGACACTAGAAGAGTCCAAAAACCGAAGTTGGACTGAGTCAGGAAATATCGCACGATGGGCACACCCGCACAGAGGCAGGGAGCCCACCTATGCGACGAGGGTAAATTTCTAGTGACTTGTTAAAGAGCATGTGTAGAAGGGTGAGTTGAGAGGCACATATGTTCTATAGAGGAGGGCACCCACACAACTCGGGCAAGGAACATGTCGCAAACTTATAGCGACCAACTTGTGGACCCATTCCCACAGGCGCGCTCACACCAAGGGGCGTTGAGTGCCAAGGTAGTGCGATGCGACAAGCGGTTGGTATGGGTCGAACAAGTGAAAATGATGTGAATTTAAATGTAAGAAAGTGAAAGAAGAGGAGGTAGCATAAACGTTAAGGAAGGTGAAATTCCCAAGAAAAGGTGCGCCAGTCCAGTAGGGGCACCCGCCTACCCATTGGTAGGTCAGCCTAGGGGCGCAACCACCCACGAAGGGGCGCCCACCTACCCAACGACAAGTCGGCCAGGGGAATTCAACACTATTGTTGGGTCGGCTCAAGGACATGAAGGGGTATTGACCAAACCTAAATCAACTTGGAAAAAGGAGTGTAAATATAAAAGTGGAGTTCAACCAAAATGAATCCAAGCAAGGAAATTATACCAAGGAGATCCCAGAGGAAACACACGAGGAAAGTCCACGATATCGAAGAAAATTGAAATCCGCACAAGGCAGAAAGGGATGCAGTAGTAGAGAAATGAGCAGAGTGAGGCTCGCCCAGCGAGCCTGCATGAGAAAGTTGAAAAAGTCTTTGTTTCTGGGTAGGCTTTCAGGGTTCCTTGAGCAAGTCACACTATGTTGGTAAGGCTACAGGTTTCAGGTAGAGGTGTAGGATGGCTTGCACGACTCAGGCCAAATGTGCAGGGTGAGTTGCACGACTTGAGCAGAATTAGGTGGACAAGTTGTTGGTGCAACGAGGAAACTACCACGCCTTGTAACTTGTAAAATATATTTCTTTTATATTTGTTGAAGTAACATACTAGTTGGGACGAACTTGTTTTGGGGGGTTTCCCCCTCCCATCATAATTTTTTTTTATGTATTATAACACATTTTTCTACATTTGAATTATTGTTTGGTTATCGCACATTACTATTGCACATTTATATAATTATTGAATGATAAAATAAGTTTTAATTTTTATTTCACATTAAATAATTGAAGAATAAATAGAAAATTGAATAAGTGTTGAAAGTAGGCATAGTCTGGGTGAAAGTAATTCTAAAAGTGAAATTATATCGATGTTGCACAATGCCCATGATGGGCGAACTTGCCATAGCATGGGAATGTGACAGTGTGTGTGCCACTATGATGGGATATGTTTTTTTTGGGGACAACTAACTTATCCATATATAAAAAAATAATTAAGAACAATGGAACAACATATAGAAAACAACTAAGGAGGCTGCAAAGCAGCAAGTCGATGCTTGTAGATCTTAGGAATAGGAATCCTACCTACAAATCCTTGTTTTTAGGAATAGGCTCTCTACTTAGAGATCCTAAAATACCACTACAAAAGATTGCTTCTTATTCATTTTAAGGGAATATGTTGTACTTACTAAATGAGCAAGTTTCATTCTGTAAAAATGAGCAAATTGTGTTTTGTAAAATGCAGATGATACATAGCCACCTCAATATTTTGTATTCTCCCATTACCCTAGATTAAAAAGATACATATATTTGACTTGTGCAACGAAATACTCCCTCCATGGAAGCAAATTCAGAAGCTAAATGTCTCTATGTTTGGAATCACTAAAAAATAGATTGGAATCTCTATGTATCTTGTTGGGACAATATTCATTTCTAATAGTTATTGCTTTAATGGCCATCGGCCACCGAAAAACTAATTTCAACTTATTATTGTTTCTTTAATGTTCATGTTGTGCTATAGCTCTTGGCTCTATTTTTCTTGGGGAAGCGAGGGAATATAATTTGTTTCATGTCTCAATTTTCTTATAGCTCCATATTCACCAAATGTATCAATAAATAGCAAGATACCCTATCTCTGAACAGTATGAAAATGGATTGAAAAACACATATGTCATCGCTACAAAACTAGATCAAGAACAACTGAATCTACATATGCACCTATCTATGCTACTAGATATGTTGAGGCGGTCTTTGGTCTACTATCATTGCTTCATCTACACTAGTCGTTGTCTTTATGCCCACAAAAATAAAAACAAATATGTTTAAGTCTTGAATAGATTATGTTGTGAGGGATGACTGTTAAGAGATGTCCGTAAATATAGTTGGTGGATTACTCAATTCGGCAGTTGGGTGTTTAGGTAACTTTGGTCAGGGTGGAGAGTTAGGGAGTTGTAATATCGACTAACATGTGGTAATTGATACCAAACACATGATAACTACACAAAAATACTGAATAAGAGGTGGTAACTTATACGAAACATGTGATAACTACACACAAATACTGACTAACATGTGGTAACTGATATGAAACATGTGATAACTACACACAAATACTAACTAACAAGTGGTAACCGGTACATGACATATTGTGAGTAACATTAGGAGCAACATATATTTAATATATTTCTAGTAATGAGGTGAGAGCATAATACAATAACTCTAGCATGCCATGTGGAGTGTCTACAATTTCCACATCACTTAGTGGACTTCTTGGCCTTTGTAGCAACATTTATGTATCTTTCCGCTCTTTTAACCTGTTAGGGTCCTATATTCTAGGAATCAAAGTGCTTTCCTATCTTACTATTCATTTTGGGGGTCTATTTGTCAAAGTATAGCCTATGAGTCACTATGTTTCATATTCTAGGGAGTTTCTTATGTAAAAAGGTCAAAATAATCAAATGCTTGTAAATATATGGGTCATGAAGGGGGTATTTAGCCCTATTTTGAATTTTTAAAATTTTAATAGTCCATGAGGGGTCATGTCATGGGTTTGTTAGTAGTTTATACTTCTCATACCTCCATGATTTCAAACTTCAACATCATGACATGAGAGGAATTTTGGTGACATAAAACTCAAATTTTTCAAGAACTATCTACATTTATCCTTCATCCAAAGTGAAATCCAAGCTCTGGATTAGTGTCAAGGAGACAGAAAGTTTCAAAAAGTTGAAGGGGAAAATTCAAATCTTGAGGGAAATCATCGTTGCACAACTGCTGCACAAGTGGGTATCAGCCATCTAGGAGGACTCAAAGCATTGGATAGCCTACTTAAAGATTTCTCCACCATCACACAGCAATTTCAAGCCTACCCATTTTATCCATTTCCAGAGGAGGTGTGCAACCATACAGAGCATGGAAGGCTACTTCGACTTGCTACGAATTTGCTGCAAAACTGACTGTTTTAGACATCATTTTCAAAATTTGTATTCAACAACATGGAGATGAATTTTGGAAAAAAAAAGAGGTTTCTATCTAGAACAAAACAAGGCACAATAACCTCTTCCATTGTTTGTACAGGTGTCATATATCGGGATTTTTGAATGCATCTTGTTATCACCAAAATTTGGTCATCTAACCATTTACAATTAAATGGATCAAAATACACAATGTAAGACCAATTTTACCATAGTAAAATTTCTTTCACTATAATAAATAATTTAATAAACCATATTTATATAAGTTATTTCTGGTTTAAACAAGAAACCCCGTGAGGAATAATTAAATAAATCCTTATTTATTTGATTTTCCTCTAAGAATAATTAATTAAACCATTGTTTAAATAATATTCTTGGTCATATTTAACACAATTATGAGAAATAATTAGATAAATCATTATTTTTCTTATTTTTCTCTAGGAATGATTAATTAAATCATTATTTAGTTATTATTCCTTGTTAAATTTGACTAAATCACCTACGAATAGTTTTAAAAACCATTATTTGTTAATTATTCCTTAACCACATTCTTGAAATGATAAATAAATTATTTATTTTTTTATTATTTCTAAATAAAGGTATTTAACCAATTTAAATATATTTTCCCTTCAAAAAAATATAATAAAATATTCCAAGCGGTTAGATCTAGATCTTGGTTAATAATATTTTATTATTCGCCATTATTGAGGATAACTCAATATTTTGTTATAAATAGAAGGGTTTTCCATTCATTATTCACTTTGCTCGCTTTCATTGTCACACTTTGATCAGTCTCATTGTTGCTACTATTTTCTTTTGCTTCTTGAGCTCCCATAGAGTTCAATACATTTTGGGTTTTATGCACCATTGAGAGAGGAAAACTTCTAGAACTGAAGCATTGAGGAAAACCAAGAACCTATCCCATTGAGGGGGAATGATAGCTTTTATTTGTTCGCTTCACCAGGTGTTATTATATATATGAAATAATTATTTAAATATTGTCTTTTCTGTTGGATGCATGGAGTAATTACTATTTATTTTCATTGTTTAACTGCTTTTACTGCATGGATATGGATTTTTGCAGCATTTTTTCTAACTATCGATTTTAGATCTAAAGAAGTTAAGAAACCATTTCTGTTGTTAGGGTTTTTTGTCACACACAGCTAAATTAAGCTTTTTTCCTACACTTGCATTAAGGATTTACACTAACAAATGGTGACTCCACTGTTGTAATTCAGATTCCTGCATGACTAGAAGCTTCAGTAACAAGGGTTTTTCTTCAGCTATTTTCAGTCTCTTGATGTTGTTTTTTAAATTTTATGCCCTAAATCAGTCAAAATTCTAGCTTCTTGCTATTTTCGAGTGTTTTCCATAGGTAACAAGTATAGTCATGCTAGAGATGGCAACTTTTCCGCAACCTGCCGCCCGAAAATTCAAAAATAGGAACTCGTGATTTTTGGCTCAAAATCCATGATTTCTCATAGAACTCGCACCTATCTTCTCAGAAACTCTGATTTCCATAGCCCACATGTCAGTACCTATGATCCGGAACTTTTTTTTCTGAATCTTTTATGTGTCTACCATGGTTTGTCGAGAGCGTTGTTTTGGGTTGTCTGGCCTCTATCTCAGCCTGTCTTAGGACTAGATATGCTTAGTTTGTCTCCTTAATGTAGAACTGAGCCCCCTATGGTTTCAGTACATTTCCACCTTTTAAGGAGGGTTCAAGCTGAGTAGGTAGTTTGAGATTTGCAGCTCTTTCAGCTATTGTTTTAGGGTATGATCTATCCTTCTTTTGATAGGTTATTATTCCATCCAAAACCCCCTCTTGATTTTTGTTTGGTCTTTCCCATAGGGTTTTAACCTTTCGCCTTCCATTTTGCAGCAGTTTTCCCCTTCGATTTCTTGTTGTTTTCTGCGTCATTTCCAGAAGATCTGAGTCATTAGATCCCTATCCCTTAGAACTTAGATCTTTCTATGGTCATCTTGTATGTTTTGAGTCAATTTCACCCACCTTTTAGACTAGTTGTTTGGGAAACCTTCTTTTGGGTTGAATTTATGAATTATTAGCTATTTATTTTATTTTCATTTTAGTTTTATTTACAATCCTTCAAAAAAAAATTCTTTACACTACTATATGGGCTTAATTAAAATTAACACATGGCTTGCACACACTCACACCTAAAGAAAAGAACGCTTGGTTTACCCCGCCAATCCAAGACATAAACGTCGTAATTAATTAATCTGCCTCACAGAGCCTTTGTTTATCACTCTTCAACATTTTCGTGTCATTTCTGACTTGCCATCATTGTGCCCCCAAGGCGTTTATCGCAGAGACTCTAAGGCCTTCACCCTCAGTTTTTGTTAATAATACTTAATCCACTGTGTAGGGTCTGATTTAGTCCTCCACCGAGTCCCCATACCAACTCGGATTCTGGTTCATCGGGTTCTTCCTCTGATTCTAAACCCGGCTACCCTCACCCTCAAATTGTCACCATGTTAGATGCCAATGTAGGTGTTAGTCCTCAATATGGTGGTGTCCCCAGCCCTAATGTTGGAGCTGCTACTAGTAGAACTGCTACTGGAACCATTCCAGATACTCCTTTGCAGGTTTAAGCCTTCACAATTTTAGCCAGTTAATCAATGACCCTATACTCCATAATGCAGGTTGGCCAGCTATGCCAACTAAGCTTCCTTTGGAAATTCCTAAGTTTGAAGGAAACACTAGAGAGGACCTTATTAATCATGTCCACTCCTTTCATATGTGGTGTTCATCTTATTCCATTACCGATGACTCAATTCGCCTTTGGTTGTTCCAACGTACGCTCACTAGAGAAGCTCCGAAGTGGTTTGTTGACCAGACTGCTGCATCTCATTCCACTTTTGTGACTATTTCTAAAGCGTTTATATCCTACTTCTAGCTACCCCTCCCTTATGATACCGAGTTTGATTTGTTGACCATATTCCATCAAATTTCTACCACCCGCCATTCTAACCATATCCAAGAATGGCATAGAAGGAAGAGCTTATGTCGAGCTCCTACATTCGGCGACCGTATCTATATGGATTGTTTTCTTAGAATGCTTTTTCCTTCCATTGGTAAAGATGTCGAGTTTCATTTTCCTCAAACAGAAGAAGAATATCTCTAAGTCGCTTTAAAATATGACTTGATCTACGCCCAATCTGGTTATGTTTATACCATTTTACCAGATCTTCCTAGACCTGGTGGTTCCAATGCACTGGGACATCTCATTCCACCAGCAGTATCGTTGGATATCTTTCACATCCATATACTCATCCTTCCATGGGTTATGGTTACCCCTAAGGGGGGACTGGATCCTCCAGCACCTATACCCCTCCCAGCAACATGTATCCCAGTCCAAGCATGCCTTATGCATTTTCCCAACTACATCAATAGATATCAGGGCCAGCTTTTTCTCAACATGTTTACCCAAATGCTTCCCCTCCTCATTTCTATCCTTATGCACATCCCGATGCTCCATACCCTCTGGCATCAGCTCCCTAGCTTTTCGTGCCTTCTCAACCTCTGCCACAGCAGCCACCACCTTTGCAAGGTCAGGTGTATGTGCAAAAGAGCACAACTAATCCTCCTAATTCAAAGAAAAAGAATAAGGGTAAAGGCAACTAGAACCAAAAAGCGTAGGGTAACCAGGGTCACCAAGGTAATCATCCGAACACACCCCAAGGTAACTAGTCTAACACTACAAACCAGCAACATGGCGATCAACTGAAGCATAACAAGCCTCTTCATATGAATAGACCTTGTTCATGTTGTGGTTTCCATGGCCATTATACTCATGATTTTCCCCTTTTACCCCATATGTTCTAGTTGTGGGAAGCATAATCAGCGTTTAGAGGACAACAAGCCACCACTTCACTTCCTCCAAATATTGCACTAGCTCAACCGGATCTGTTCACTAATCCTTTCCCTTAGAAAGGATATGTTGCTTCCTAACCACCTCAAGGTCAGGTTGCTCCTCAACCTCCACAATCTAGTACCCCTGATTACCATATTATCATGATGAATTCTAAAGAGGTCAATACCGGTGATGTCAACCTTCAAACCCAGTCACGCCAATATGACAAGAAACCTTCTACATCTCGAACCGAGTCCCAAAACAAAGTTCCCATAGAGTCCATTTCGACACCAAATGTTCCCTTACAGATCCCTCCGCCTAAGGCAGAGGTCATTCACAATATTCCCAAAGGGAAATTACACCGAAATGTTTCTTCTGCCAAAGCTGCCCACATCTATAGCATTGTAGATGACTTGGTGCAGTGGCCTGCTACCATGTCAATTTTGGAAGTCCTCCATTCATTCCCATCTCAACGAAAAGCTCTATTATCTTCTTTGGGCGTTGTGGATCCTTCAAATGATCATTTGATTGTCTTTTATGTTTCCAACTTAGAACATCCTCCTTTACCTTCATCTGTAAAGCCCATGTTCATAGATGTATCATTGACGATGGTGAATCCACCTATGTGATGTCCGCCTATGTTTGGAATAAGCTTGGATCATGTGACTTAGCCCCATCCACCATCACTTTATGTGCATGGGATGGTCACCTTTCTCATCCCCTTAGCATGTTCCAAAATTTTCTGGTCACACTTGCGGGCAAGACTATTTGTATTGACATAGAATTCATTGATGCCCACTTATATTAAAATATCCTCTAGAGTTGTAGCTACACCTATGTGATTTCAGCTATCGCATCTGCAGTTCACCACGAGATGTTATTTCCTCACTCGTCACCATCAATCAATTGACATATTACGAACCAAAGTCTCATACCTCCCCTGAGTCCATCATGTCTTCAGTGGCCGATAACCAATCTGTCTCACCTCTCACCAGTGTTTCACCAGGAGTCTATAAATATTACACCTTACTTAGTTCATTCCCTAGCCCCCCCCCCCGCCTCCCCCCTCTTATCATTGAGCCCACCTCATCGAGTGTTTTCTCTTGCAAGCGTCTCGGCCTAACCAAAAGCGGCCCGGTTCGACTAGCCAGCAACCAACACCTTCTCAACCTGTTTTTATTCACTTGACACAGCCTTCAGGACCTTCTCCTTCTGTTGGTGTCTCTCCCAATATTTTTCAACCAGGAATGGTTCCCCCAAACTTTAACCATTTGGGAGCCATTCCTCCAAGCCATTACCCTTCCATTTAGATATTGTTTTTAGCTCCCCCCTATGGAGTCTTTTCGGTGTCCTTTATGGCTATGTTGAGTCTACCTAATTTGACCGTGGGAATCCCTCCAGAAAACACTCCACCTGATCAACTCAAACCGTATACTGCTTTGACCCAGGTTCAACTAGTCGCTATGACCCCTCCCTTTGCTTCAGTTCCACAACCACTTCAACAGGAACCTACTCCTATTGCGAAAGTATCCAATGAGGGGGGGAAAGACAAAAATAAGGAACCTAAGGAAAAGGCCCCACAAATAGCTCCTGCTCCTCCTAAGCCTCCAAGTAGTCACCTCCATGTGCTTTTTGTGATGTTGTTGGGCATGCCACCCATAATTGTCCTAAGCTTTCTCATCTCAAACCTATGGTAAACGCGATGTTTCCTAAACCTAACATCCCAGAGGTCCATGTTGCCTTACTTGATTCATCTAATAAACTCAAATCATTGTGCACGAACCACCCTTGTGCTTTGTGCGACATTTATGGCCACTATTCTCATCATTTTCCCCGTATCGACAAATTTCGTGATACCCTTAATGCAATTCATGAAATAGATACCGATCGTAGTGGATCATGTACTCCTCTACTTGTGAGTTCTACTTCAGGAGAACCAAAGGAAATTTCTGCACCCATTATGATACCTCCCCTTAATTTCGAGATGATGAACTCTTCGGTCGTTAGTCTCTACCTGTCATCATCCATCAGCTCCATGGTGGAAGACCCCTTGGGGGCACCCCCTTCTGTTTCAGTCCCACCTCCCTTGGCGAACACCATGGTCTCAACATCGATATATGCTTCATCTACTATCTCTTCATCTACCCTTAGTAGCGATGCATATGTGAACTATATTTCTCATGATGACGTGTAAGGTAGCCCCACCACATCATGTGGTCTCTCTTCTGCCAGTCCTCCCATATTCCATTATGATGAAGACATTATGGAAGCCATGACCACCCCTCATTTTCCCTAGGATTATATGCACCATCGTGCGTACATCCTTCTACAACAGTCCCATGACCAGTATGTTTTGGAGTCGAAATATTTCATTCATGATGAATTTTATTGGTTTATAAATACCATTCCTACACCAGATGCTTTCAAAGAAGGAAACATGTCCAACATCTCTCCTACCATTAAAATAAACATTTTCAATAAACGAGGGATAGAAGAAAAGATTACCTTTGGGGAACATTGCACCCCAGAAGAAATTTATGCTTACACCAAGCTATTCAAAGAATTATGTGATTTTTTCGTGTGGTCTTATTCAGAGATGCCTGGACTTGATCCCGCCATTGTCGAACACCATATCGATACATGGCCTTATGCCAATCCTATCCATAAAAATTTGATACCCATCAATCCTTCCATAAGAGAGGCTATCAAAGCCAAAATCGATGGTTGGTTTTATATATCCCATTGAATAAACCACATGGGTTTCCAACCCAGTTCCCGTTATCAAGAAATAAGGCAGCATTCAAGTTTGCACTAACTTTCACAATCTAAACAAAGCTTGTTCCAAAGACAACTTCCCCACACGATTTATTGACCAAATCATTGATGAGTGTGTGGGGCATGAGGTTCTATCCTTTATGGATGGTATCTCCGAGTATAACCAGATTACTATACGTCGTGATGATTAGTTAAAAATTGCATACATTAGTCCGTGGGGAACTTTTTCTTATAGGGCCATGCCTTTTGGCCTAAAGAATGTTGGAGCCACCTTCCAGCGAGCCATGTTATACTTCTTCCATGACTTCTCCCATATTATCCTTTCTTACCTCGATGACCTCACCGCTCATTCTAGGCATCAGGCGCAACAGATTTGTGATTTGTGTACCATTTTTCTTTGATGTCACAAGTATATTATCCACCTCAACCCTTTGAAGTGTGTCTTTTTCGATCCTGTCGGTCGTCTCTTAGGATTCATTGTATCCAAATATGGTATAAATCTTGATCCCCTCAAATTTCAAGTCATTCTTGAGCTTCCCATTTCTCGTACCTTGCGCCAGTTACAAAGCCTTCAAGGCAAAGCCAACTTCCTTCATCGGTTCATCCCTGACTATGCCACCACTTCGCATGGGTTTATAAGACTCCTTAGATATAACATTCCATTTTTTTGGGAGGACCATTCTCAACAATTATTTTGATGCCACGAAACATGCCCTCACTTCCACTCCCTTGATTAGTCCTCCTAACTTTGAGAGGGATTTTATCTTGTACATCTCAGCCTCCACCCACTCGGTCATTGGGGTCCTCATACAGGAAGATGACACCAGAAGTGAACATGTTAGCTATTATGTTACTAAGAAAATTGTGGGACCCCTGTGTCATACTCACATGAATATAATTTACCGTTGGTCGTTGTATTCTCGGTCCAAAAACTTCGTCATTATATCCTTACGCATTCCACCAAGTTCGTGACCAATTCCAACCCTATGGCTTTCCTATTGAGTGGATGGATCATCAATGGGAAATATTCTTGTTGGATCATTATCCTCCAGGAATTAAATCTTGAATTTTTCACACCCAAGAGTAAGAAAGGTTTAGCAATTACTGAACTCATTTCTGAATTTCCTACTGGTACACGTGATCCGTCGCTTAATGATGATTTAATCGATGAGCACTTGTTTGCCATTACTTTGGATAATCCTTGGTATGGAAACATCCTTACTTAATTTCAAACCCAGAAGTTCACTTCCCATCTTGGTCGTGATGCTCAATGACATATCTGACGCCAAGCCCCCCACAACCTTCTCATTAGTGACGATATTTATCATCACGGTGTTGATTATGCCCTTCGTCATTGTTTCATGCACGCTGAAGCTGAGAAAGTCCTTAATTCCTACCATAGTGGTGCTTGTGGTGGTCACCTCTTTGGTTTGGCCACTACCCAGAAAATCATGCGCGCTGGGTATTTTTTGCCTTCTCTCTTTGGTGATTATATTGAAGCAGTCAAACACCATTCCAATTATCAACTATTCACCCCCAAGGCATGATATCCACCTGCTCCCCTTCATTATGTCTTATCATTCGGTCCCTTCTATAAGTGGGCCATTAAATTTATGAAGTGTTGACTTCCATCTATTGGTAACCACAAATATATCATCATGGTAGTCGACTATTTCACCAAATGAGCTGAGGCCATGCCAATGTTCAATAATACGTTGGCTACCACAACTCTCTTTTTCTTTAACCATGTTATCGCTCGATTCAGGGTTACGACAAAATCAATCTCTTACCATGTCTGACATTTCAAATATGAGATATGGCATTATATATCCTCTCTCTTGGGATTTGAGAACCAATATTCATTGTCTTATTATCGCCAAGGTAATGGAAAAGTCGAAGCAGTCAATAAAATCCTTAAAAATATGCTTCTACGGGCAGTGAACAAGCACAAAACCAACTAGTACCTTATGCTCTTCCTTCTTTATGGGCCTATAGAACTTTTGTTAAAACCACCACCGATTTTACTCCTTTCCACCTTGTTTTCTGCGAGGAGGCATTCTTACTGATCAAGTGTGAAATCCCCTCCCTTCACCTAGCCTTCGAACTTCTCCCTGACACCCAACCTTTAGAACAAATACTTATCATGCTTTAGTGTGATTTCGAAGACCATGGTGTTGCATTGCAGACCATTGAAGCGGCCAAGAAGCGCACCAAAGCTCAATATGACCAAAAATTCCACCTGCGTACCTTCCACAAAGGTGATCTTGTTCTAGTGTATGACCAGGTTCATGATGTCCTCGGTCATGGGAATTTTGACTCATTATGGCTAGGACCTTACATCATTAGTAAGGATTTGGGAAAGGGGGCATACCATCTAGGGGATTTTGAAGGCAAACTCCTTCCCAACCCTTGCAATGCACTTTACCTCAATAAATTTTACCCATAGCATCTCCCATTGACATGTGTGTATTTATTTCTATCATGCACTTAGGTAGTTTTCATTGTTCACCGTCATCTCATTTGTTTTCTTGTGGTGCCTTTCAGATGGATCCATCAACCACACTTTATTTTGACTATGCCGACGATGGAAGTCACTTCTCCCGGAATCTAGCCTCGGCAGCTTGGTCCATTTTTACCCCCTTCCATGTGTTGGTCCTGTCCAATGGCATATGCATTGTATCTGCCACCAATAACCAGGCTGAATATGATGCATTGATAGGTTTGTTAGTCGATGCCCTTGCTCATCGCATCCTTCATCTTCATTTTCATTTAGATTCCTTGTTGATTTTCATGCAATTGAATGGTGTGTATCCTATGAATAACCATGTCCTTTTTAGAAGATATTTGTGAGTGAAGCTCTTAGTGCATGAATTCGAATCCATTACATTCAGTCATGTACCTAGAGACTAGAATCACTATGTAGATAGCATTGCAAACAATATTCTAGATTTGAATTTATCACATGCATTTAACACAATAGAATAATAAAACAAATGGTGAACCATATACTCGTCATATATAAAAATATGCATATCCATATCATGTATCGACAAATCATAAAATGTTTGGTGTCAACTACTCTAAATACATCTGACATGCCCATAACATGTTAAAAAAATCAAAATTGGGGGCACCACATGCCCCTACATCTAATCACTATCTAGAGGGTCTCGTGCTAATGGCACGGCTCGTAGATCCCGAACTGTCTGCCCAGTTATCTCCATGCACCGCATGACCCCTCGCCACTCAAAGGGTAGCCCTATGCATCCCTCGATGTACTGGTCCTCAATATCATGCCACCCACACTCTGATACACCGGTTAGCATCAGCTCACACATGCGACAAACATCCTCTAGCAAAGCCTCATAGTTAGGTCTCTGGTATCCTCTCGCTCCACTAGATCTCACAGCCCCTAGTACTGTAGGTCGTCCCATATACCCTGTTAGCTTCACTGGTGCTATATCTACATACCAAAAGTCACGAACCGATACCACATACATATTCTAAAAACTTTAAATGCACCATAATATATAGAAAATTTCACTTACCATCTAGTCCCCATGGTCGACTTGGCGCAAGTGGCAAGTCAGGGTCCCCTAAAAGTTCATACCATTGTAAGTATGGTCGTGTATGTACAGCGGCATCTGATCCCAATGTGTGAAAAAATTGGATTGGAACACCAATCCGACTCCCCCTCCTCCTCTTCATAGTGTCTACCCCTAGCGGTGCATCTTGGGCTCCTGTGGTCCCATATCTCAGATCTGCACATGAGGTCGACGTGTCGGGATCTTCTAAAAGAAGAACAACCACAACACCATACCAAAAGTAAAATCTTGGTTCACCTGTTGCTTACATAGTGACAATTTTTGTTTCACCAATGACAGCATCATCTACGACCACCCATAGTAGGTCCCTTTCAAAACACTCTCTACCAACATCATCTTCCCCCCAGTGATGTGATGGAATGCCTCATTGCCCAGGATCTACAGTACTATTGCGACGACAACCCATGTCTCTAGTCGCTCTAGATCACTAATCAAAATTGTCGTGCCCTTAGCACGAGCATCTAGTCTACAATGGTGCTCCATAAACTCGGCTATATTTCACCCACACGGTAAAATTGGATGTATGTTTCCTACCACCCCTAGTGGTGGGAGTCCGGTCAAAAAATTGATGTCCTGGATGGTAAGCTTGATCCTGTGCCCCTGAACGATGAAGGCCTCCTAGTCTGGATCACAATATCTCACTATCTTCGATAGTAAGAGATCAGCTTTTCTCATCAATGGGTTCTCAACCAACTTGTGAACCCCATATCTAGTAAGTGCTCCTTGTACCACATGATCCCCCTTGGATCTCAGCCCAAAGAGCATCCAAATCTCTCTAACACTATTTGATCCTCAAATCTGCCATACCTATACAATAACATCATGTTTCTCAGTTTAGAGAAGGACACCTGCATCATAAACATTCAAGTCTCAGTCCTCAGCCAACAAGCTAACCAAACCTCAACTCGCATTTTTCCACCCCTAGAACTATGAGATCGTGGTTTTTCTCCTTGCAAACTACGAGCCAAGTCACATTTCAGGCCCAGGATAGTGCGAGTCGGCTGTGAGGAGAGGCAGGGGTCTCTTACTAAACCTCGAGCACCTAATCTGAAATACTAAATGGATGAAAATGTAGAGTAAGGTTATGCCACCTACCTGAAACTAACGAAAACAGATTCCAATTGTCGGTTTGTCTGCTACGATCACCGCAAGATTTAGGGCCTTCTCCTCCTCTCCAAATTCACCACAAATCATTTAGCAAATGAATCAAATTAGAGGGAAATCGCCCTATTAAAGGAAAAACCCTAAACTTCCCTTCGCCAATTGTGACCAAATCGTATATCGGTTTGACAAACCTTCAACACCATTGGAAGGCTCTCATCAAGCACTATAATGGGTCTTCCTTTGTTTTTGGTAATTTGGCACTTCACCAAGAAGCCATTTTTCCAAGAAGGGTCACTTTGTCACCTCTTAAAAATCTAATTTCTTCACATGCATCACTTGTACTTGGGGCACCACTTTGCCTTCATACTTTTCAATGCATGTGTTGATTTTCGTCATGAGTAACCATATTTTTCTCATGTTTTTATGGTCCCCTCTTGGCCTGTTCTGTGTGGCAGCACCATCGATTTACCCTTGTTCATAGCATCTGAGTCCACTCATCATCGCATTCTTGGAGTCTGTACAGAGTCCCTTCGCCTCCTTTTACAGTCCACCATCCATTTTTTCCTTGTATCTCTCTCGTGTCGCCCATTTTGGCTATTATGAGGAATTATAATCTACGAATAAACTAGTCTTCCCTGAGTGTGGTATTCCTTCACTCAAAAAAACGAAATAAAGTTAAATGTTATTTTCTCTAAAATAGATAGAAAGATAGAAAGTATAAACACCTACTTGTGATCCTTCGCTCTCGTTCCTTTGCTATTATCATTCCTGTCGCTCTCGATCTAGCTGAAACCTGCTTGATCAACACCAGCAATCAAAGACAAAATAAGGCAACAAACGAAATACAGATATGCATTCTATCTACCTTAACCAAATTGAACCAATTAAATTTGAGAATACATACACATTTGAGAATACATTCACAAGATATAGGTGCATATATGATAGAAAGAACAAATATATTTATTGAAATAATAGGAGGAGTAGGTTATAACCAGTGGATCAGTTCATTGTCAACCTTCTCCAACTTCATTTCATCCCCATCACACCAAGAATCATCTCAGATGGATAACAGTACTCTAGCTCTCATCAATTGAGAATCCAACAGCATAACATTACACAAATTTCTTCCTCCCTTGCACTTACATGAGTGTTCAATTTATAGGGAAATTGTAGGTAGTTTCTCAATAAATGATATTGAACGGCTTTATAATAATAGATGAGACATGTTTCCAGGTTCAATGGTGATGGATGAACACATGTATTCGAAGTATGACACCTATGAGCTCTTCTAGAAGGCATTGTACATGTGGAGATCCCCAAAACAATGATGATTTCGTTCCCATGAGACCAATGCACCCTTACATGTTAGGAAGTGCTTTGCATAACCCCCTTGCATGGGGGTAAGTTCTTTGCAATGCACTTAGGCCCATTCAGACGAGCTTCAATGATTCAATCGGTCATTTTAACTATACTTCAAACATTGAAACTCTCATGAATTAAAGCCATCATTGGAATGACTTCTCTAGGGCATGTAGAAATTGAATTAGCGGATGATAGACCATGTTTGTATTGAATTAGGGGATGATAGACCCTGTTCATACTGGTCTTAGGGATGATTCCCAAATTGACCTATAACAGCTACCCTTTAAAGCATGATGTCAAAATAATGATAATATTTGGATGAAATGCTTTACGGTGTGATGAGTAGGATCTGAAGCGGATGGTGTCTTGCATTAATTTGAAATACATTACATCATGATATCTTGTACATCTTAGACATGAATTTCTGGGGGAATCATACCCATGCTCATCACATAAACTATCATAACATGTACATAAATCAGAAAGTCATCCACAGATATAGACATGCCTACAGATATAGGCCTATGATAGGATGGTCATTTGTATGTAAATCCATCGTATGGATGATGTGGTACAATTCCTGAAATCACAGCCCGGATGGATGAAACTAGACCCAGGGTCTTCTATCTAATTCACTCAATCGTTCGAAGTACAATTCTAACCATGCGAATTTGTGATTTGAAGTCAAACATGGGAAGACATCGTCTGATTACTAGCCATTGATGTATGTCGTTAACAGACGTGAGAGAAACCACTACTAATGTTAATGGCTCTCAAGGTACTACAATAAAATTTGAAAGGTTTGAATAGATGATTTGATTTCGAACGCCAAACAAAATCTTTCGATCGAAGGTCTGTGATGTCAACCTATCATCGGAAGCGAGAAACTTGTCATTGATGTAAGAAACTTCCAAGGTACTGGAAAGATGTTTCTAAGTCAACTTCCTTTATGATGAGCTGATGTCGATAGGAAGAAAATCATCGCAGATACGAAATGAAATGGGAGTAATGATTTTGGAGACAAAATGTGACTTTATGAAGCAATGTTCAAGGATGACGGTCATGAAAATGAAGGTTTATGATTATTGCAGAAGATGAAGAATTACTGGATGACTTCTCCTGAACATATTGGCGACATTGAATGGATTGGTAGCATTCACCCAAAACTGAAGTCATGGATGGTATGACAGACCATAGGTATGATAGACCATCAAGAATATTACCCAACCCAAAGCCATGGAGATGAAGTGAAAGTGTCATGTTCAAGAGCAACCTACAAACATAAAGTGTTTTTTTATTTTTCCCAAAATTTCCCCTGTTGTTAGTATGAATCCTTTGTCGAAGTGTACGAAAAAAGACCACTTTAGCTACGCATAACTAATAGCCAGAACAAAAAATGTGGCTGCCAATATCTTCAGATCTGCAGTTATTTAATCAAGACAAGAGCTACAACAAACTAGATCTATGCATAGAAAGACATTAAGTAGTAAAAAATAAGGGTTTGCTCCATATATCCAATAGACAAGACAAGAACAATTTTTGAAAAAAAATTGTATTAAGGGCACCTGGGAGGAAAACAAGAAGATGTTTCCTATTCTCCTCAATGGGAAGGGTTCTTGGAAGTCCTCAGCACTTTAGATCTAGCATTTCTCTCTCCTGTTGGTGTAGAAAACCCATACAAAGAATAGAACTCAAAAGGGAGCTCACACAGCAAATAGTGGAAAAATGTGACCAAGTGTATAGATCCAGAGTGATCTAATAGGCAACAAAAGGTGAAGAATGGTAGGAAAAACCCTCCTATTTATAACAAAATATTGGGTCATTCTAGATCTTGGTGCATGATTAAAATAATGTTAACCAAATCTAGATCCACCTTTTATGGAATATTTTATTATATTTGTTGGAGGAAAAAGTATTTGACTTGGGTCAAATCCCTTTATTTGTTAATAATAAATAAATAAATGATTTATTTATCTTTTTAAGGAAGTGGTTGAAGGATAATCAAATAAATAATGATTTATTTAATTATTGGTGGGTGATTTGGTCATATTTAACAAGGAATATTATCTAAATAAGATTTAAATAATTATTCCTAGAAAATAATAAGATAAATAAAGGTTTATCTAATTAATTTCTTTGTTTTGGGTTAAACATGACTAGGAATAATAATTAAATTGTGGTTTAATTAATTATTCCATGAGGAAAATCAAACAAATATAGGTTTGTTTAATATTTCCTTTTGGGGTTTCCTGTTTAGACCATAAACAACCTTATAAATGTGGTTTACTAAGTTATTTTACATAGTTAAAGCAATTTTACTTAGGGTAAAATTGGTCTTACATGGTGTACTTGGGTCCATCTAATGATAATAGGTTAGATGACCAAAAAATGGTGTAACACCTGTCATTGTTGACCAGTACCTCATTATTTTTTAACAAGATTGAGGAGGGTAATATATGCTTGATCTATAATTCGACCCTTCTAGTGAATCCATCGTTATTTGATGATTTAACGAGTCTAGCGATAATGAAACTCGATATTGTCATGATCGGACAATTCCGTCCCTGTTTGATATTTTAACGAGTCTAATGACATTGAAAACTCAGTCCTTTTTCATGTTTAGAGAGTTTGAAAAAGGGACGAAAAGAAAATTCCATGAGTCCTTTTTCGTAAATTTGTCACTCATGTCTAAAAAAGTGTAAAATGATACCTGATAAAACCTCTTAGCCATGTTCAACTAAGGTGTTCCTTTTTCATAAATAATCTATCTCGGACCGGAAAAGGGTTAAAATTATACTGAGTAGATGTCGTTTCATTTCCTTTTACGAGCTCAAAAAGATAAGTTCTTGGCAATATTTTCACATTAACAGAGTCTGAAAAGAGTTAAAAGAAGACTCTAGGGGGGTTCCTTTTTCGCGTTTAACAAAGCTCGAAAATTAGATAAAAGTATGCTTTGTGGTCAAATCATTTTTGGATAATTGTGCAATTATAACTCACTATATTAGTTGTAAACATGTTCAAAAAACTATCAAACAGATTAAAAATACCTTTTTATAGTAAAAATGAACAAAAACTATAGTCACATCATTAAATATGATTAAAATAATAAAAAGGACTAATAAAATGAAGTTTCTACCATTCCATAGTTACCATTTGAAATTTAGGAGCTTTGAACCTGTTTTTCCCTCGAACTTCAGCTGTCGATTGCGACAATTTCAGTGGACGATTTCTCGCGACATTTCATCTAGGTTGGAGATATGAACCTTCTCTTTCTTTTAGTGTCATTTTTGTTTCATTTCATGCTAAATTTCCAGTTTTTTGAGCCCCTAGGGTAAATTTATTGCATTATGAGGGAAACACACCCTTGCATGTTGAAAAGTGCGTTGTAGAGCACTGAATTGAAGCTCAAATTCTATGCAATGCTCTATCTATAGACCAGGGGTGTGTTGGGCGCATTTCACAAATTTGTTTCTTGTTCTGTGCTCAAAACTTCCCAAATTTGTTGCATGAAATAGATCCTAATGAAGCTTATGGTTAGCTTTCAGGTATTTATCGGATAAAAATGACCATTACATGGTGAGAAAGAGAACATGAAGAAAAATAGATGATTTCCTTAAATGATCCTGGCACTGTAAGAGCCCTCAAAGATTGTGGGTTGCTTAAGTATTTCAGATTATCAGGGATGAGACAGCATCTTGAACTATTAGAGTTCCTGGTTCATTCATGGGATCTGCCATCTCAAGCATTTCATATTGGGGACAAAGTGCTCCCAATAATAGTTGAGCATGTTTAATTTCTTACTGGATTATCGAGACATTTTTCTCCTGTTTCCCCTGCGGGATATGCTCTTGGAGGCGAGATAGTGAAGGACTACATATGCCATCATTGTCAACCAGGTACTGAACCTAGAAAATATGGAAAGATAAGCATTCATGATGTGCGTGATTTTCCTCTAAGAACTATCCTTTTCACTATTTGCAAAACTTGTTGGCTCTATGACACTACATGTTGCAAACCGATCATATATGCAGTATGCTCTCTAGTGTCTAAAACCGACAGTTTTCAACAGGGTTGAAACAGTAATCTTTCAAATGAAAGAAAAACTGACTAAAGCAAAGGGTGGAAAAAAAAATAATTTCAGTTATGGCTCGATCCTGATTTCCTTTATTTTAGAGTGAGTTCCATTGATGTAGCTACAACATGTGACACTGAGCATTAATGGTTCTAGAGATCCTCGGATGCAGAGATGTGTCGAATTGATGGCTAGGCATGTTGTTCAATCGACTATCATATTTTCTACTGCATTCTCTTCCTGGCTCCAATGATAGATTATCGCCATAGAGGATTATCCATATGCAGGTGTAGATTTCCGCAGAGATCCAGATTTGATATTACTAGATGGCGCTCAATGGGGTGCAATGGGTAAAAATATTTTGACCGTATTTTTTATTTTAAGGTTTCTACATGTTTTTGTATTTTTTATTTTTTCCAAGACTAAACTAAATTTTTTATGTACACAAATGTGGGTCGCATTCGACCATTGGGTTGACCAGAGTAGACAATAGATGAACCAACAGAGAGGACTATCGAGAGAGAAGCCCTTCGAGATTTATATTTGACCGAGACTCTTGCTGAGTTGCAGCAGCATGTTGATGAATTGACTCTTGGATACCGGATGTCTAGATGGAGGAGTTACCTATGAGGCTGCAGCGCCATACTATTAGTGTTCTTAGTCGTTGTATGAGGCTATTTCACAGGATACTTAGAGCAGTTGCTTCTTATCATGAGCATCACTAGTTTTACTTTTGGCATTTCTGTATACATTTTGAGGTCAGATGACCAATGTGTCTTGGGCACAAATTTTGTAAAAACCTAAACTATATATCTATTTTCCTTTAAAGGTTTCTAATGTTTAATGTGTAATCATAGTCAATTGTATGATGTGAATTGAAAATGTATCTTTACATGTGTTGCAAATGTGTGTTTAAAACATAATTTTCTAGAGAATCAGTTAATGCATTCAAGTTTCTGGAAATGTGTTGATATTGAATGTAATCAAAATGTCTTTCCAAAAGTCAAATTTTGAGTAACATACGATGAATTGTTGGATTTAGGATGGTATAGATGCTAGTAAGTTGTAGTATGACAAGTTGTGAGTCTAACTTAATGATGATGTCGTTAATACCAAGTGAAATGGAATCAGAGAGAAGTTCGATCAATGCACTATACTCAGTGATATTTTTTGTTGATATCCCGATACAAATCCCTTAAAAAATCACTAACTCGCCACCTGGAGTGAAAATGACCCATGCTGCAAAGGATAGGTTCTGCGTACTACGACTAGCACCATCAGCGTACCCAATGAATAGTTCCAAAGATTTAGTCATCTACGATGAAATGTAAAGTGGATTACTAACTTCAAGAAAACTTTGAAAAGTAAACTAAGACAATTAATGCAATCAAATCATATACACAATATGATACAAAATTTTACTACGCTCAATTAAGCATAGTAATGTTTAAGATATAGCCCATTTCGAGGTTGCGCCAATGGAATTCCATCATAATCAACTAACTCATAGGTGCCCTTAGCCATAACTCTTTTGAAAATGTAGAGGTCATGCCATAGTGGCTCAAATTTTCCTGTTCCTATCAAATCATCTTCCTGATCATAAAGCAAGACTAGGTCTCCCTCTGAGAAAATGTGAGGCTTGACATTGTGGTCATATTACGCCTTGATTCATCTCTCATGTGATTCATTGTCCAATGCGGCTTCATGACGTGTTTCATCTAGACGGATGAGGTTTAAAAGACGCACTTCTTCATTAGAGGTGTTAGGTAACAAGTCAATAGCAAGTTTTAAAGATGGAATTTCACATTGGATTGGTAAGATATCTTCCAGACCATACACCAACTGAAAGGGAGTAAATCTGGTTGTGTTTCTCATCGAGGTTAGATATGCACATAAAGGCGAGTACATGATTAAATTCCAATTTCGTTTGTGAACCCCTATCATTCGTTGAAGCATTCGCTTAAGGATCTTGTTAATGGATTCAACTTGTAATATTCCTTAAGTCAGATGAAGTGGAAGATATCATGTGGCAGGTCTCTATATTTTAAATTTCCACCGACGTCGCGGGCCGCAATAATTAAAAGGTGCCCATTAGGGAAGAATCTTTAAAGAGACCAACACCAATGTTTTTAAGTGCTAGTTGGGGCATGTGAACTAACATAATGCTTCCAAATACTTGGGAATTAGAGGCAAATAAGGAGATTTGATTAATGACTTTGATAGCACATTTATGAGGGAAGGCGATCATTTGAAAGTAAGTAGAAACGATTGCAGTCATAGCATAAACCCATAGCCTTCCAAGTAAAATGTTGTAGTCAATGGGTCCGTCAACGACCTCAACTTCAAAAGTTACAATTTCCCCCCTAGTTCGACATGTAGGTTATTGATGATACCATAAGGCTTATATGTACGACCGTCAAAAGCTTTCAACATCGTAGGCGATTGAGATAATTGAGGCAAGCCAAATGACTTCAGCAATTGATAGACATAATACAAGTAGATTATCCCTCATCAATAATAGAGTGATGAATGAGGTGATTTAGAACATTTACTTGGATTGAAAATGATAATTCGGCTGGTAATTGTGGCACATAGCCCGTGTGATTAAAGACTACACGATTAGAATATGTCGGGTCGATTCCACCAATTGCGGACAACAAAGCCTAGTTCTTGGAGGGACAATTTTGAAGTACCTCAAGAGTCAACATAGCTTAAGATGACTAAGCCAGATCTTCAACTATATTGTAATTTTGAGTTGCACAAGCTCAAGGATCGAACGTCGATTTGTGGATGACTCCCTTTGGTGGCTTTATTGTTACCTCTTGAATAGCAGGTGGCAGAATTGATTCAGTGGACAGATTCATAGTCGAGGTAGTAGGTTGATCAGTAGACTGACTATCGTAATATTTATTTCACATAGACACCATAACATCAGTTTTTGGCTTTGTGACAGATAGCATAAGCACTTGGGAACTAGAAGCGGGATCCGTAGCAACCATGTTTATGTCTGGATTCAGAAAAGGATATGTCAACATAGCAGATGTAGGTGAACTCTTAATAAATTTTGAGACTTCAGAGTGGTGAGGACAGTCTCGCGCAAAGTGATCCTCATTACATATCAAGAAAGGGTAATGAGGTTTCTAAGAATTTCCATATTGTTGATCAGATGATCGTTCTTTTGGGGGTGAATTTTTCTTTTTCTTTGCTTTCCCCTTTTTCTTGCTTCCGGGTTTCTTGTCACTTTTTCCTTTGTCATATGACATAGCGTATTTCAGAAGAAGGTGTGGAATCACATGATGTAGAGGTGTGAGTGTTTGCAGAACCAATCATACCGTCGTCGGCATGAGATTCCTTTCCAGATGGAGGAGAAACAGTAAAATGTGATCGCGGCACGTTTGGAATTTTCTCATAGAGCGTCCCATACTAAGTATAAATAAAATCTAAGTACTGGGCATGAGAAATGACTTACTCTTTAGTGAAAATTCCACCTTTAGCTACATACTCAGTGATATATGGCAGTAAGGACTTAATAAACCACTCAACGAAGAGCTGATCAGGAACAAATGTTTTGACCATTCTACCATGACAATTCCACTCATGAATATCATCAGAAATGTCAGTAGTATTTATCTGTTTAAATTTGGTCAACAGTTCCGTTCCAGTTTCATATCGTATGGGTAACTGGAAGTGGTTTAAAAAGGTATTGGCTAAGGCAATGAAGTTATCAAATGAAGCTCATGGTAATTCAATATACCACTTCATAACCGGACCAGTAAGTGTATACTGGAAAAGACGTAGTCCAAAAGAGTTATAATTTAAGGATTTTTATGAGAACCACAAATGATAAGTCATAACATGCATTGACGGTTCTTCTCCAGGGTTTACATTGAATTTATGAATTTCGAAGGGTAATTTGTGTGGAATCACTGGCCACCAAGGAGAATAGATGATGGGATCATTGGTAAGCTGGTTTAAATCAGGTAATTCTAATGTTGTGACAAAGGGCAATTGTCGATTCAAGTCAGGTTAAGCATAACCAGGATAGGATGGAATTTCTTGGGCAAGAGGCCTTTGTGCACCAGCATAAGGCATTTTTTGTTGGAAACCCAGATAGGGGTTATTTTGATGACCAAATGTTTGAGGGATGTTGACCAAACCAAAATTATAGCCCAAACCAAAATAGACTGGACCCGGTTGTGAATAAGTAAGACCGGTAGGTGCCTATGACATCCCATAAAATGTTAATCCAACCTGTGGTTGTAATATTCCAGATATAGGTTGTTGTTGTAAACCAGTTGAAGGAGGTGGAGTCTAGAGGCCCAAGACTTGAGGGTAATGGGTTGAAGGAAACGCCTGAGATAGTTGACGTACATGAAACTGAACCTGTAAATGGGGTAATGAAGTATTAACATGTGTGGTAGATGTAGGCGCAACAGGTTGGACTGGTTGGTGTTATCACTCTATTGAATTCTCAAGCTGTGGGATTTTGAGTTTTTAGTCAAAGAACACTAGAGGTAACCACAAACCTACTTAAAACTCTAGGATCTAGCCTTCCTAGGGTTCAGATAGGGCTCTCTCTTTAAAGTTTAACTTTGTTTTAATTTGTGAATATTAGGCTAGTTATGAAAGTACAATTTGGTTTTGGTTTTAAATGATTTGGTGGGAAAAAATCACTTGGAGGTAAGATAGAGAGAAATATAATTGTCCATTGGGCTATGGGGTCTAAATCAAGCTAGCAGCACTAGAAATCAAGGAAAAAAAGGTACAAATATATTCAGGGCAAGATATATAACCCTCAGATATTTGGGAAAGTGGTTTTTTGTGAGGTGGTATGATCGGGATAAAGGGAACTTAGGGATCTTTTGATCCGGAAAATGGAAGTAGAAGGCAGAGGTCAAACGAGAGAAGGAGAAATTAAGGGTTCCTTGCACTGGAAATCAGAAGAAAACATTAAAATGGCAACTAGTTAAAGACAAGGAGCACTTGACTAATCCTGTAGTAATACTCCTAGTTACACATTCAGACAGAACCAACATAAAATGAATGCATGAAACTTAGAAAAGGAAACAGTGACAAGTAGGAAGTACTTCACTCATCAGCTTATCATAGGGATCCTGAATTATGATGCCAGTCATCTTGTCCAGTCTGCTACTTCGAATTCAAACACACACTAGCCTCCAATGTTCAACAAAACTGTCTATAGTAAGTCCAGAAATTTTATTCCACATTGAATACTTCTAATGTAGAAGTATTTATACAAAAAAAAATTACAAATATCCTAGAATATTTCTAGGAATTATCTTAGGAAAAAGAAAATATCATTACATAAAAAAAGGGACAGCTACTTAACAAACAGCAAGCTGTCCTTTTTATCCAAAATAAATAGAATTGTTTAGCTAAGAAGGAGTTGTTGACTGTCTAGGTGTCCTTCTTGATGGCTGCTAGAAAATATCTTGCTTTTGACTTGCCTTCGCTGATACTCTTTCATCTGATACTATTTAACCTGCTGCTTTTTAAAGTTGATACTCTTTGACCCTTAGTTTCACTGATTTACTGCTATAAAATATCTTTTTGGCAGTAAAAACCAGCAAACTGTCAATTTATTTCAACTATTTCTTTTGACTGTTTTTTAAGGTAATCTTATTTCACTGTTTTACCTCTCATCTTTACATCCAATCAATAAAAAATTTCTACTCTTCTGCCTTGGGAATTTGCACATTTCTCAACTTCCTGAAATTCTCAGCAGCCTCTGTATATCTAGCAAAGGTAGGCTTGATGATAAAGAGATGCTTAATCTCATTCTGTAAAAAGAATAGATCTTCAAAATACTGAAGGAGAACTTTGCCTGTAGGGGTTCCTTGTGAAAGTGGCTTGTTTATTTGATCTTTAGAAAAATCCTTGATCTTGTTATCATAGTATTTCTGTGGCATAAGCTTTTCATTAAAAACATGTATGTCTGGTAAGCCCCTCTGTCTTAAATTTGTGTATTTCACCATAAATCTAGTTATGGACAAGTTCATTGCTTCACATTTTTCTTCAAGATTTTTCATTAAGTTATTTTTAGTGATAACCTTTTTTATTTGTAAGATGGTTTCTGTCTTGTCTAAGACTTGCAATTCTTCAAGTTCTTCCATGTTCTTGTTGTTCAGAAATGTAATAAGTTTTAAAGCCTGAGCAAGCTTATAAGTCAACTCATCTTTTGTCTTTTGTATCTCTGTCTCGGCTGCCAACAACAATTTTTTCTGCTAATAGATAACCTGAATTGAAGGCCATTGATTATGAATGGCTTCAATTATGTTAGTCCAGAGATGGTCTTTAACATATGAGATCTGCTCTGTGAAAGTCAACTCTTTTTGTAAATTCTTGAGCTGCTCTCCCAATCTGATTGCTTTCTGCTCATGAGTTTTGACATTGATCTGTGATGTCTTATTTTCCCTATCAAGATTTTCAATTATTTTATTCAGTCTGTTTATTTCACCTATCTTTAAAGACATATCTTCCATGGCCTTGATAATCTGGCTAGTTTCATCAGTGTGCTGAACATATGTAGTAGAATTTTCTATAGCTGAAGTAGTGGTTGAAGTCACTAGCACTGCAATTGCCAGTGGAACCTTCGGTGCTAATTTCTCTCCTAAAGTAGAGGGCACTGCTGTAGTAATTACAGGGATGACTGTAGGAATTGTAGGAATTGTAGGCATTTCTGGCTCTGTTACAGTGTCTTTCTCTTGGACAAGCTGGTCCATTTGTGTTTCCATCTCTTTGATTTGTGTTGTCAATTTTAGTATGAGCTCCATCATTTCTTCTTTCTCATTCTGATCCTGGAGGATTTCCTTTATTTTTGGATGCTCGCTTTGAAGAAGCTTGAGTTGTTTCCTCAAATATGCTATGTCTTCATTCTTCTTCTTGATTAATAGTTCTATTTCTTGAATTTTCAAGGGATCATATCCCACCTGTAAAACTAGTTCCTCTAAGGCTTTAATCCTTAGGTCCTTGGCATATAAGGATGCTTTATCCATTTTCATCTCATATTGCATATTAAGGATAGTATTCCATAGCTTAGTAACACTCATTGCTTTAGTTACCACTGTAGAATACAAAATTTCAGAGCTATGCCTATGAAATTCAATCTGGCCCAGCTCATGAATATTTTCTATGTCTACCTCAAAGTCCACCTTTTTATAGTCTACTACTGTTTTGGGTGCTGAGGTAGTAGGTTGCAGGAATGACATGATCATTTTGTTGGTAGAATAATCAAAGGCTGATAATAGCCTATTCTGATTTCCAGGCTTTTGTTTCAGGAATTGAGAATATATATTAGTGTTTATCTCCTCATTCTTCTGCTTAATCTGCTTGTATTTCTCCTTGATGTCCAAATCCTTTTCCTCAGCTGGCTGTGAGGAAGAGGCTTCCATGTTGTGTTGCTTCTTAATCAACTGTGTGTCATGTTGATTGAATGTTGTTTCCTTTTCTATTTCCATAAGTGTTTCATTAATTATGGTTGTAGCTATATCATCATTATTTGCTGGATCATATGTCACATCAACATCAATTGTCACTTTTTCCTTATCAAATGAACTGATTTTAAGACTTTTGTTATAGATTATTTTGAATTTGGTCTCAGTTGTTGTCTCTACTGTATAACCTCCTTTTTCCCTACTTCTCTTTGTTAATGCTTCTGGTTTTTTGACAACTTCTAGAGCTTGTGTTGTATCAATTTTATTTGTTGTATCAGTCAATGTGTTTTCCAGCCATTCACTTTGATCTGCAAACTTTTCTATGTCAGGCTTGGCTACATGGATAAAGGGTGTCAACTTGCACTTTACCCTTAGCTTACTCAAAATCCCTTGAGGATAATAATTCCATTAAAAAATTTCCTCAAATCTGTACTCTGATAGTTTCTTGGTAATCTCCTTTTCTGCACCTCTGTTGTTGATTATGAATGAGCCAAATTGATTCTTTAAATTAAACTGAGTCTTCTTTTTGGCAGCCATAAAGTTAACTGAATCTGAGTTTAGAATTTTTCTAAGATATTCTAATGAAAAAATTCTCATACACATGTGCCTGGGCAACTTATAGGGTAATAAGTTACACCCAAAAATCCTTAACCGTCAGTGTATTTTTTATAGAGATACCAATCTCCAACCTTATTCTATTCTGAGAGCTGTAGAATCCTTTTCATCTCCTCACTGAGCCTGGGTTGTTCTGTTTTATTCAATATGTTCACTGCTGGATATAAAAAGAGCTCTGAAAAATCTGAATATGTAAAATCACTGCCCTCTTTTCTAAGTAGTGAGGTCCAAAAAATTATAGAAAGACACTTTCCTTCTATATCCATTTTTTTAATGAAATAGGAAACTTCTCTTCCTGAAAGAATAGAAACAAGTGGAAAATAAAATATGAATATCTAAAGACTCTTTTTGTGGGTAACTTAGTCAGCTTGTGATGGATGGTGTCTGCTATAAAACCAGCATAGTCAAAGATGACTGTTGGCGATTGACCAGGGGACATAGTAGACAGGAAACCTAGAATGGAATGATCAGTATGTTCATCTGTAAAATAACCAAGGACAAAAGAAAGCATAGAAATGATATGTCTTGAAACTTTAGGAAATTTAGCTGTGGAGTATGGAGGGTTTAATTTGGGGATTTCCACATGAGAGTGCATGAATTTTTGGAAGATCATGAACCTCTTAGGGAATTCTATGCATAGATATAGTTATGTCAAAGCTTCTATAGATAAGGGAACTGCCTGGGGATCAGGTTGTAATTGAAGCATTTGATTAATTGACTGGGCTGTAATTGTGAAAAGTATTTCTTTTTCTGCATTTACTATAGCCCTCTGATCTGGCTCATAGTATCTTTTACATATTCTGACGAGTTCTTGGCCAGGATGATTCAAAGGGACTACATACTTAGGCAAATGAGTTTCCCAGTTAGGAATATCATCTTTGTCTAGATATTTCTCATAACACCAATTGTGTATATCCATCAAATTAAACTCAACAATAGGATCTGCAATTTTATATTCAAGATCAGTCAAAGGGATGTTTTTAGTAGCAACCACAGGTGGTTGAAGGGGATTTACTGTTTTAGTAGATTTAGAAGAGATGACTGGGGTAGGTTTAGGAGCTTTGGATACCTCTGGTTTGCCTTTGCTCTATTTTTTAGTCATTTTGAATAACTGCTGCCAGATTAGACTATTTGCAGGAGTTTTTAATTTTAACAAAGATGAAACTGAGCAATTTAGATTAAGGATGACTTCTTTTAGGCTTTTGGCTCAATTATTTTTATCTAAGGATGTAAAACTGGCATAAAACAGAAAACAGGGATTTTTTGAGTGGGTTTAATTGAAAAAAGGATTTCTATGGTATATTCAGCAGTTTTAACCCTTTAGGTGCTTTAAATTTGGTATTTAAGCTTTGGAAACTGGGATTTTGGCTTCAAAAAGGCTTTTCATGTGAAACAGGGTTTCCTGGGAAAAATTGGCCAGATTTTGGCCTCCTTTTTGGTGTTTTTAAGCAATTTAGTCCGGTGAAATCTCTTAATTAAAGGCCTGGTTTAATTACTGATGGTTTAGAATTGAATTTGTAGGCTTCAATTTGTCAAAAAAATACCTTAAGATGCAGGTATTCAGCGTCATGAAGGTTTTGAGAGCACCATGGTTGATTCTAAGGTCTGGCCCGGCTTACTAGTGCAGTGAATAGCTCTTGGTCAATCTTTAATGGTGGAATTGTGGTCGAATTCATAACTTCTAGGCGTAATTTGACAATCGGGGCTAAAAAGGCTTTTACACAGTCAAGCAAAGCTATTCAAAGTTCATAACGCACAGATAAACATAAACAATGGTGTATCAAAGGTTTTAACCCTTGATATTAATCATCTTAAATGTTTATTAAATGAAGGTCTCGTCAATGGTGGGAGCGGTTTCAGGTTTGAAACAAAACAAGAGAGTGGTTATCGTGTGCAGATTAGGCATTAAGTGCTTTATTCTCAAATGAATGTAATTGAATAAGAAATCGCCACATCACAGAGAGAGAAATGGGAAATAGCGCCCATTTCGCGTCCATTTTTTATTTGGGCGGACGATTATGTTTTCCACGTGATATTGATCTGGGGTCATTGGATCTGGGACTCAAGCGTGAAGGGTTAAGATCTATTCAAAAGGTGCGGTCAAAGGAATGGTGGGACCCGGGTTTGCATTAGCACTGGCAGTTAAAAAAACCTTTATATAAAATATACATTGGATTTAAAGGTTTTATATACATAAAAGGGTTTTGTGGATACAAAATGGAGAAAAAGCATGTTTTGAATATATCATGGGTTAGTTATATAAAGCGTGAGGCTTTACATAACATGGAGGAATATGGATAGGAGTGGGTTTAATGTTTAATTCACTAGAGAATTTGGCAGAAATTCCGACGGCCAATTCGTCGCTATTCCGACACATATTCGTCGCAAGAGCGACAGATCGGCGGCGGACAAACCGTGGTTTTTCCTTCCGTCGCCGTTCCGACGCAAGCAAAAAGTGTCGCACTATCGACACTTCTTCCGACGTTCCGAACCGGCGTCACTCTTCCGACGTCTCACAAACCGTCGCGCCTCCGACGTTTGTAAACTGTCGCACTTCCAGTGAAATGTGGTTCGACGTTTTTGACGTCGTTCTTCCGACGCTCATAAACCGTCGCAGTTCCGACTAAACGTGGTCCGACGTTTTGGCGTTGCTCTTCCGACGCTCGTAAACTGTCGCAATTCCGACTAAATGTGGTCCGACGTTTCAGACGTCACTCTTCCGACGTCTGGAAGATGTCGTAATTCCGACGATATGTGGTCCGACGTTTGGAATGTCGCTCTTCCGACGTTTTCATGCTGTCTCTCCTCCGACGTTTCTGGGTTGTCGCAGTTCCGACGTCTACAAGGCGTCGGTAGACCGACGGAGGGTTCAATTTTTTTAAAAAAAATTAAAATTTTAAAAGTCGAGAAACGCTGTTTTGAAGATATTATATGAAGTAAAACAGTCCATGAAAGTGAAATAGCAGTATGTAGAATAGTAATGCAACATATAGAGTACCGACGTCCATTGTTCCAAATACAAATTAAAGTACCCAAAACCCTACAACAGTGAAGTAAAACAGTCCATGAAAGTGAAGATATTATATGAAGTAAAACAGTCCATGAAAGTGAAGATATTATATGAAATAAAATAGTCCATGAAAGTGAAGATATTATATGAAGTAAAACAGTCCATGAAAGTGAAGATATTATATGAAGTAAAACAGTCCATGAAAGTGAAATAGCAGTATGTAGAATAGTAAAGCAACAGATAGAGTACTGACGTCCATTGTTCCAAATACAAATTAAAGTACCAAAAACCCTACAACAGTGAAGTAAAACAGTCCATGAAAGTGAAATAGCGGTATGTAGAATAGTAATTTAAGCATGGAATGAAATGCAGAGCATCAAAGTGTTTCAAATACAAATTAAAGTACCCCGAAACCCTACAGCAGTGAAATGAAACAGTCCATGAAAGTGAAGATATTAATAAGAAGTAAACGGTCCATGAAAGTGAAGATATTATATGATAAGCAGTCCATGAAAGTGAAGATATTATATGAAGTAAAACAGTCAGTCCATGAAAGTGAAATAGCAGTATGTAGAATAGTAAAGCAACATATAGAGTACCGACGTCCATTGTTCCAAATACAAATTAAAGTACCCAAAACCCTACAACAGTGAAGTAAAACATTCCATGAAAGTGAAGATATTATATGAAGTAAAACAGTCCATGAAAGTGAAGATATTATATGAAGTAAAACCGTCCATGAAAGTGAAGATATTATATGAAGTAAAACAGTCCATGAAAGTGAAATAGCAGTATGTAGAATAGTAAAGCAACAGATAGAGTACCGATTTCCATTGTTCCAAATTCAAATTAAAGTACCCAAAACCCTACAACAGTGAAGTAAAACAGTCCATGAAAGTGAAATAGCAGTATGTAGAATAGTAAAGCAACAGATAGAGTACCGACGTCCATTGTTCCAAATACAAATTAAAGTACCCAAGACCCTACAACAATGAAGTAAAACAGTCCATGAAAGTGAAGATATTATATAAAGTAAAACAGTCCATGAAAGAGAAATAGCAGTATGTAGAATAGTAAAGCAACAGATAGAGTACCGACGTCCATTGTTCCAAATACAAATTAAAGTACCCAAAACCCTGCAACAGAGAAAAACGCTAATCATAATCATGTGAGGAGTGTGATATGTCCAAAATATAAAAAGACCATCCGACCATATCAATAAACCAGCAACATAGACCAGCATCGCTAGTTTTGAAGGCAGAGTGATAAACATTAATCATTTTTTTTTCACAAGAGAAAAAACGTTGTTTTGAATATATTATATGAAGTAAAATAGTCCATGAAGTCATTACATTTTCACATCCGAAGATTGGAACCCAAATATCCATCCAGAAAAGTGGAAGTCCCACCCCAGACAATGATAGAAAAATACCCCATGTCACATACAGGGACATGATATAAAACCCAGTAACGGTCCACATGGAGATTATCTACAAATCCGAGAAAGCATCCAAATATGCCCGAGGCATCTATAAGAAAGTGAAATAGCAGTATGTAGAATAGTAAAGCAACAGATAGAGTACCGACGTCCATTGTTCCAAATACAAATTAAAGTACCCAAAATCCTTGAACAGAGAAAACGCTAATCATGTGAGGAGTGTGATATGTCCAAAATATAAAAATACCATCAGACCATATCAATAAACCAGCAACATAGACCAGCATCGCTAGTTTTGAAGGCAGAGTGATAAACATTAATCATTTTTTTTTTCACAAGAGAAAAAACGATGTTTTCAATATATTGTATGAAGTAAAACAGTCCATGAAGTCATTACATTTACATTTTCACATCTTAAGATTGGAACCCAAATATCCATCCAGAAAAGTGGAAGTCCCACCCCAGACAATGATAGAAAAATACCCCATGTCACATACAGGGACTTGATATAAAACCCAATAACGGTCCACATGGAGATTATCTACAATATGAAAAAGCATCCAAATATGCCCGAGGCATCTATAAGAAAGTGAAATAGCAATATGTAGAATAGTAAAGCAACAGATAGAGTACCGACGTCCATTGTTCCAAATACAAATTAAAGTACCCAAAATCCTTGAACAGAGAAAAATGCTAATCATGTGAGGAGTGTGATATATCCAAAATATAAAAAGACCATCAGACCATATCAATAAACCAGCAACATAGACCAACATCGCTAGTTTTGAAGGCAGAATGATAAACATTAATCATTTTTTTTTCAAAAGAGAAAAAATGCTATTTTGAATATATTATATGAAGTAAAACAGTCCATGAAGTCATTACATTTTCACGTCTGAAGATTGGAACCCAAATATCCATCAAGAAAAGTGGAAGTACCACCCCAGACAATGATAGAAAAATACCCCATACAGGGACATGATATAAAATCCAGTAACGATCCACATGGAGATTATCGACAATCTGAGAAAGCATTCAAATATGCCCGAGGCATCTATAAGAAAGTGAAATAGTAGTATGTAGAACAGTAAAGCAACAGATAGAGTACCGACGCCCATTGTTCCAAATACAAATTAAAGTACCCAAAATCCTTGAACAGATCAAGAAAAACGCTAATCATGTGAGAATTCAAAGTAAAGTTAATCTATTAACATTGCGAATAAAATTACACCGAAGTCAAAAACATTGCCTGGCCATACTCATGGCAAATTTGTCATCAAAAAATCAAAAAATTAAGAAGACCGCCCTCATACGGGGAAACCAGTCTTGAACGTTTAATTTACAGAATTCAAAAATATTACTTAAAGGTCCAGCACAGTAAAATAAACTAAAAGCAGCCCAATTAACTGGGCCTGCTAAGCAAGAAAAACAAATTAACCAAACTAATCCTCCGCTGGTTCCTCCACGATTCGGCACCATCCTAATTCGAAAGGTCCAGGATCGCTAGGTGCTACCTCCACATGCATTGCACGGCTCCCCTCCTGAAGGCCCGAATGCTGGCCGGCTTTTTCCGAGCTTGGACCCGCCGGACGGGTGCATTCTTCCTCCGTTTGGGCCTCCTCGCGGAAGACCACAGTGACTACAGCTGTGATTCGCGGGCGGTTGAGAGTGCAATCAAAGGAAAATTGCGCAGTGCGCGTCGTGGGAGAAGGTGAACTAGCGGTGGGGAAGCCAGGAGCAGGGGAATCCATACGGTGGCCAGATGCTACAAGCCGACCCCACCCACTCCTAGTATTTGGATATCTACCTAAGTAATAATCACTGGACTGGCCGGAGGTCATCTCTGTTGAGGTGCTGGAGGGAGCGCGCCGGGATTGACCTCTAGTGCTCCCCCTGCGGCAACGCATCCTATGACGCACGCGAGGCATGGGTGCAATCTCAGGCGCAGTGGGCATAAGAGACGAAGAAGCAGAATTCCAATTAACAGAGGAAGACAGACAGAGACAGAACCGAGAGAAATGGAAATATGCAGCAAAGTCTAGGCAGAAGTTCCGCTGGCCACTTCTACTTATAGTCGCAGTTACCAGACAGTGTAATCCAGCAACCGGCTTGTCTGAAAAACCATGGCTAAACGCCATTTTTTATGTCGACCCGTCTGCAATGCAATCAAAGGACGGCCGTCATAATGAATCTCTGATCATTAATAATGAGAGCCGAAGGCCGGATCAAATTGGAGCATGCGGAATCGCTCAGAGGAGTGGAGGTCCGATCTTGAACTGTGTTAAAAATTAATTAATGTAGATTTGATGTGAAAACTTAATTGAACAACGTTAAATGTTAATGCGAATGATATGAAATCGCCATATCCATGTCCCATCACCTTAAACGCCATCGAATGCACCCGCAGCCGGGAGCAGGGCAAGTTTTATTGAGGACACGTGGCAAAAATTGATTGGAGCGGATCTTTGTTTGGGCCGCTCGCGCAGTGGAAATCCGGACCCGTAAAATATTAGGGAAAATTTGATAAGAAATTCGCGTCACAAAATTGGCCGACGTCAGCAGGCTATTTTGGAACGCGAATTTGGTTTGAATTATGGTTTATCGCCGTTTGAAATCCGGCGGGCTCGACTTTTGAACAATTTTCTTATAAAATTTGTGTTGGTTTTCTTTGATAATACACATATTAAAATCCCGCTTAGTAAAGAGACAAAATTGTTGTGCTTTCGGAACCTGACCCGAGGATTGGACATGAGTTAACAAACAAAAGGATAGAGGAACCAGACATGCACCCGTGGTCAAGCCCTCTACCAAAACCACGAGCGGAATCACAAAAGCGGGTTGCCCATATCGCACCGCTTTTGCGGAGTAGGCGGTATTTCCTATTCGCGAGCAATTCCATAGGGAAAGCGACACGTGGCGAAGTGACCCCCGGAAAACCACCGTTTAACCCGCGCCATCACACGTTAAAGCCCGACGCTGGAAGCCGAGCGAAATTTCCAAGAGTCGTTGATTTGGAGAAGGGCCATCGGACGGTGGTCGCACGTTGAACTTGCCCGGAGGTTAACTAAGGTGTGTGGAGGATAGCCAGGTACGATACGAGTGTTTGATTGGTTATTGATATATATAGGTGGGGCTGGAGTATAATGAAATTGTTTAATTAAACGATTGGCGGATAATTAGCATAAGTCTGGAGCGTGATTGTTGTAAGGCTGGGTGGTGAAATATAGAGCCGAAAGTTCATTACAAGTTATTTATTTAAAAAGAAACGTGGAGTATAAATACAAATTGTTGAAAGTTAAACATTGGTTATAAGGCTTGGAGATAATATAAAGTCGGGAATATAAATTAAATTCCAACCATTGTGGATAGTATTTATTTATCAAATTCTACGAATTTGATAAATAAACCCGAAGAAAGAAGAAGTCAATTAAGACTCAGGCTGGAGGAAAAGAACGGGGTACACCAAGGGAAAATGCTGACACAGCGATTGTAGACACTAGCTCTCCTTGGGGGTCCAATTTCAGTTTTGTTGCGTCACACGATGATCTCTCTTCTCTGGCATTTACTTGTATTGAAGATCACTATTCTAGGAATAAGGAGTTATTTTCTCCAAAATAACCCTAGCCAAACATTGACAATGCATCAAGGATATCTTTCTATGCTTCATAAGTACATATGTTCTACTTCTAAATCATGTCTTGGAAGTGGTTGTTTTGCTGGAAATTATTCACCCGCTGGTTTCATACCAAAGTCTTTTTCACATTTTCAGCATCCAATACATGAAAAAGATAATGGTTTAAAACAACATAAATATTTGAAATTTTGCAAGAATTGTCCGGCACACTTTGAATATGAATTTTGAAGTCAAGTGCATGATGCTGTATAGGATCAAGTGTCATTTTGAATACCAAATGTTTCACAAGAAACTTCTCAACATGCTACCCCGCAGTAAGGATTAAATGACAATATTGCATCAACTATTTCCATAATAAAAGTGCACCTCGGCCATAAGACTAAAAAACTACAAATGTTGTAGATCTAACAAGACCACACAATCAAATGTATTCCACAAGGCCAATATTGTATGAAAAATGAAAAGGAGTTTGCAACCAAAAATACCTTAGGCAACTAATTCAATTAGATACACCAAACCATCAGCAAAAAGGAAAACCAGCCTACTCAAAAGGCAAGCGTTTACCTCCTTTGACAAAAATTTGAGTTCCGAAACAAGGGCCTTTATTGTCTTGTCAATGTCCCTAGTAATTTGAATGGGGTTTGCACCTGCTGCAACAACCTAAACAAAAAGGTTTCATTTCAAATTATTTTCCACAAATTTAAGATACAACCATTGTCAGTTTTGTATTTCCCAACAAGCTCATAAATTTTGACAAAAGAACCAAAATTTTTTAATACCTGATAGCAATTTTTTCACTCAAAAACTATCTTAGACTCAATAAGCCCAACCCAAAACTAAAAAACCAAACACCATAAGACCCCACAAAAATGAATAGATGATCTTAATCCAGTACTATCGACAAAAAGTTACCTTTACACCCTCACTTATTAAACCCTGTGCTGTTGAATTTTAACTTCAACTGCTGCAGCAGAAGGACGGATGCAGCAGCAACATTTTTTTTTCGAGGTTGCTTGCATGCCATCCAGAAATTTAATTCAGCATTTAAAATTCCTGCAAGTTTTTTTTGTAGACGGCCACAGCCATATTTCTGTACAGGATTGTATTTAAACACAACAGCCAGCATTAACGCAATTCACCAACCAGAAATTAAACAAACATAAATTTACCCGATAGTTTTGTAAATTCAAAAGGAGGACACGTGGAGCATTAATATTGGATCGCATGAAATTGAAGGGAATCTGAAAACCTGAAAACCGGACCCGAATTTTTTATATGGCACATTGGATTGAGAATTCGAGTTAAAATTAGGCAGACGTCAGCATCCCATTTTGGAACGCGAATTTGGTTTGAAATTCAATCTATTTAGACTTTTGAAGTCCGACGGAAAGGGTTCTTTAATGTTTTGATAGTTTAATATATGACGGAAAGGGTTCTTTAATGTTTTGATAGTTTAATATATACATATGTTATATATATATCATATGCGAAATGAAAGGTGGGCCATAGAATTTAGTTTTAATTTTATTTTTTTTAAAAGAGGGTTTATTATAATATGTTTTATATGTTCCCGCATATAAAAATAAAAAGGTCGAAAAAGCTTGGTAGTTTTTTTTATAGACAGTACGTAAATTTTTTATTACATAGCAGTGTGTAAAAAGTGAAAAACTGAGTGTAAATTTTTAAGTGTGTATGCACAGCAGTGCGAAAGGGAAAAACACAACAGAGTGTCTTAGAGACAGAGTATGTTTGTTTTGAACAGACAGTGAGTTGGTTTTATGCACTGCGTTTTGTAGCCGTCATAATTTTGTAATCCCTCTCAGTGAGGAAGTAGTGTAATAGTTTTTTTTTGAGTTATTGAAGGGAATAGAAGTTTGTTTTCAAAGTATTGAAACTCTGTCTCCTGTCAAAGAAATTTTTATTTTCTGTGTGTTAGAGGAAGGGAGATTTAAGGGTGGTTCTTATGAATCAACCAACCATTCAGAACATGCTCATCAATCCAAACCATAAGTATTATGTGACAATATTCAAGCAGGCACTCAATCGGATTTCTGAAGCTATGTTAGAGAAACCCTAAACTCTCACTGAAAATAGGTGAAATGTGGCACCACTCAGAGATGGACATGTGCCAATTGGTACAAGTGGTAGACAATTGGCATGCTCAAACAACGAGGTGATGCAGGAATGACATGAGGGAGAAAATATCAGAAAAGCCCCAAAACTGGAGAACTAAAGCTCATCACCAACCTGAGATTGACAACTTTACATGATGTAACCTATGAAATCGTAAATGGAGAAATCATAGTAACAATAAAGTAACCTATGTAACAATAAAATCGGATTCATCCTGGGAGTGGTAATGGGAGAAATCATAGTGAACAACAGGAAACATGCATAGTTGCTTACAATCAAATAGATGAAAAAACACATACAAAAAACCTAGATAATAATCGTGCACAAGCTTAATATTGAATTATGAACTGTAAAGGAACTTACAAAATGAGACATTACGAACCTGGTCAAGCGCACAAGCAAAAATATCCTGGACATGACCCTGGTTGACAAGTTGTATTGCTCATGATGCAAGAGGATTTGTACCTGCACCGCCAAGTCAATCAAAATCCATCATTATCTATACAATAAATACAAGTAATTGATGTAGTATTTTTTACTCTAAGATGCATTCTTATGATAATGTTAGAACATATGTTGAAAATGTCAAAACATACCTGAAGAAGCTCCTCTTCGTTTCAAGAAAAATTTATTGGAGTCACATGAACTTGGAACAAGCCTCCCACGATCTCAAAGAGCAGCAACTAAGTCAACAGTGACTTTTTTGTTGCTACGCTGGATCAAGGGAGGTTTGCTCCAAGATTAAATCGCTCCAATAAATTATTCTCTACTAAACAGGGCCAACCATGTGAAGGTGGAAGCTCTTATGGCCCCTCCCCCCCCCCTCACATCACTCTCAATTCCCCAATACCCAATCTATATTTCAATTTTTACTTTCATGAGCATTAAAAAAAATATTCAATAACTAGTAAAAAAACAATTCAACAAAAAGTACACAAGGAAACATTGCAATTAATGCTTGACATAAAAATAGTATGATAAATGAGTTTTTTATATAACGCAAAAAAATGTTCCAAGTATGGTAACGTTTGCCTTATAATAATACAATATTTTACATTGTCAAATTTTCTTTTTCTTCTTCCTATTTTTAAAGCTCCTAATTACATCATCAATATCATCGTGCTCTGCTCCTGTTTCGTGCCTTTCAACCCGCACTGCTGACCTAGTTGCGTATTCACGATGTCGGGGCTCATCCAGTGACGGGGCATCGCCTACAAAAACAGATAATATTAAATTTTAATTGTCAGTTTTTAAATATCATTGAACTAGTTCGGTAATATTAATAAAAAAAATTGCAATGAGATTATTTACCTGGTGCACTAGTTGTCGCCGCTGACCTAGTTGCATTGTCACGATGTCTGGTCTCATCCAGTGACGGGGCATCGCCTCCAAAAACAGATAATAATTAAATTTTAATTATCAGCTTTTAAATATCATTGAACTAGTTCGGTAATATTAATAAAAAAAATTGCAATGAGATTATTTACCTGGTGCACCAGTTGTCGCCGTTGGGACTGTTGCCCTGTCTTCCTCTCTGGTGGTAAGATCCTCAAGGGAAACATTCTCTGTCATTTAAACAAAAAACGTTATAAGGACAACCATCAAGGTATAATTAGAAAAAAATTATAAGTGGAAATTAATTACCATCACGGCCCTCACTGATAGCAGCATTGTCGGCCTGGTCCCCACTACAATGATCAGGTTGCACGAGAGGATCATCTACATCTGGCTCTAAAACTGGGTTATTTACCTCGTCGGTAGTGTTGCTCCCCCGATTTAAACAAAGTTGTTAGACATTAAATTTATGGACGAAAACAAAAATATTGAAAGGTTAATGTTTTACCTTATCAGGCATTGTAGATCTTGGGACCTACCCCAAGCTTCTGCGACGTTCAACTACAGCTTGATAGCCAAAACGGGAAGCAATATTTTTATCTTCCTCTGTAGTTATTGTTCCAAAGTCATCACCCTACATTATATATGATTGTGTATTTTTAATCATATCTGATAGGATTACAAAAACGTTGTAAGGCGATACAATTAATTATAAGATGTTTAGCTACTTAATTACAATTCTTGCAGCTAATTTCAAGTAGCCACCCTGGCCGAGCTTGTGATGGCCCTTTTTCTCTATCCTAGCTTTGGTTGCCTTTGAGGTGTCAGGCAACCTAGCATCAAAAGATTGAAGTTATATATGACGTAGCACACTTTTATTTTAGACATAAAGAAAATTAAAGCTATTGAATTAAAGTTGTAATTTACCTTGCGGGTCCAGTTGGCATTTTTCCTTCTTTCTTTGCCCTTTTCTCTTTTCCGTCATGGATGAGTGCTCTCCACTCACTCTCTGAAACTGCGAGAGGACTCTCATATCTAGGGTTAAATTGCAATTGCTTCCTATAGGTGTCCCTGGTATATTTCAAATATTTGCCGGCTACCTGAGCCACCGCTTTTCTGTCAAATGTGCCGACCCCAAAAAGGGCTTCTAGATAATCTAAAAGTTCTTTTTTCAGGTTGGAATTCTGGGAATTCCACCCCGTACGTATGGTTGGGCCAAAAATTACCAACGCATGGCTCTCCAGAATCCTGTAGAACTCATTGTTTCCTACACAGAATAAAACCAAAAGAAAAAGAAGATATTATCATTAATTTAAAAATAAAAATCATGATAAATATGTTTTAGATAAAGTACATGAAATACTTAAAATATTAAAATTTACCTGGGAGTTGTACATGATTTATAGGGACACCCTCATCGTTCACCAACAACGTGCCATTAATGGTCCCTGTGGAGCTGACACGTGTAGCTCCAGGAAACGCAATAATGTAGCTGGCCATATCAGCCTCATCATTGCCAACACGTTCAGCAGTTGGCTGGGTGTCAGCTTGGGCAGGGTGTGTTTCTTGGCTAGCACCTAAAGGAGTAGAAGGTGTATGAGAGGGTTGTTGGGCAATCTCTTGCCCTTGTGTCCCACTACCACCAACACCGGGTTCAGAAAATGCCAGAAGACGCTACATACAAAAGAACTTTTTGTTAGTTTAGTCAATGTAAAAATTAAAAATCAAACTATCACAATTCATCTCATGCAGAACAAAAAAAATATCCTTTTGACTTTTTATTATTACCTGATATCTATTTAGCTGCCTCATAAGATGTTGTATCCTCTCTTCTGTTTCAGGTGTTTGAGACGCATCTATCAAAGCATTAAATTCCGACGTTGCATCTCGTGCCTTTTTTTGCAACAACAACACTGGAGATAGGGATGAAAAAAGCTCTTCCTCAAAGAGGGAATCATCAGGCGTACCATGGCTAGGTGTCTGCATATTTGAACAAAATTAATATTATTTCAATTATGTAAATAACTAAAATACCTAAAGATAGAGCAATGTTGGCACTTTACATGTTCTTCCGCTGGCCTCTTTCCGCGATCATCCCGTCTCAGGGTTGTTCCTGTACTGCCCTGATCAGTCTGCCACATTGCAATAAAATTATAAATGTAAAAACTTGAAAACAATATCTAACTTGAAAACACAAAATGAAAACTGAAATAATTTCTTATAAGACACCGGAAGACAGAGTTAGAGTTTCAAATATGCCTTGCATTGAATTCAGTCCTGGAAACATGTCATTGCACATTAAGGCACCCAAACATTCAATCCACGAATGATATATTTAAGTAGGCTTCTCCTATTCTTGGAAAACACCATACCTATAATGCATTCACTTGCATGTATAAAGGGAAAGGAAAACATGTTTTCATACAACGGTGACAAAGGCATCTTGGGGAAAGGTATCTTCACTTTTTTATTTATGTTGTTCACCCACACCACTCTCGTGTTTTCACTAATCCTGTTTTGTCATTTTTGGATTCAAATTAAGTTAAGGCCTTAAGTATTTTTTGACCTTTCGGTGTAGTTTTTATAAGTGGCATGTATGGATTTTCCATTAATTCTGCACTTTTTCTCTTCATGCGCATGTTTCCCCGGAAATCAAATGCATGATTTAGTCCCATACATTTAACAAGTTGTTGGATCAACTCCATAGGAAATATCATGTTTCCTATTCAATCAAAATTTATCTCAGTTAGGGTGGGTAGGAAGGTTTTCCCTTTGTATTAATAGGGCACTTCTAGCTTGCATTTTTATTATATCTTTCAAATTTAGTGTCGTTTCAATTAGGGCATGATTTTTTTCAACTTTCAAGGTGAGAATGAACAAAGACAAATTTTTGTGATGGATGACTGTATATGACTCCATGGCCAGAGGAAAAGGCACTAATCTACTTCTTCAAATATCTATAGTTCTCATTCACCTCATGCGAAGATGGTCCCTGATTTTGAGCCAAATGTTGCAGCAAAAAGTTCCCCCCCTCCATAATTTGATATTCAATGGAAATTTCTTAAATTGATGATGGGGCATGATTATGGAACATTGGCACATACATATGTAATGAAATTCCAAGATCATGATATATGTTTGCATATGTTTATGGAAATGTTCCACCAAGTCCCCTGGATGTGGGAGCGAGGGGGCGAGGGAGCGCGGGAACGGCCTATGCAAAAGCTCCCTACCAATTTTCAGGAAACGTGGGGGGACGTCGGGGTCATAAAAATTATAAAATTTAATATTTAAAATGTAACTATATTTTTGCATGGAATGTATATACAGTCATCATACACTTGCATCATGAAAGATAAATCATAAATGATAAAATTACAAATCGATGAATGATGAATCATATAATTGAAACAAATTTAAAAGTTAAAAGTTAAAACATACATCATATAATCATGCATGTAAGTTTGTAAGTTTGTAACTATATAATCATTAATGTAACTACTAACAATGTACAACGAAAATAAAGTTTAAGATATCATATGACATATTATATCAAGATTCAAAATAGAGTTTAAACTGAAGTTTACAACTCAAGTCTGAAACATAAAACTTAAATGCAAATAAGTTATGTTTGAAACATAAAACATAAAACATAACATATGAATATCAAATGATATCATCATACTGATAAATGAGCATAAATGCTCAAGTTAATGCCCCACTAGTCTCTGCATCCAACTTCTGCACGAATATATCAAGATCAACCATGTTACCATCTGAATCAGAATCACTTGGATTCTCAAATATGCTAAGTGGCACATCAAATTTTAACATGAAACCATAAACTAAAAGGGGCGGTGAGGGGACGTGAGGGGGCGTGAGGGAAACATCCCCTAGAAGTCCCCAAGACCCCGGAGCGCGAGGGGGCGAGGAATCTAGACCCCTAGGTGGGGGGCGAGACCCCGTGTAACACTGGTTTATGGAGGTGGTGGAGCAAAAACGAGCTCAAATAGAGCTGAAATTTTTCACATAAAAAGGACTGTGGGCTTGACTAATGGTTCCATTTAAAAAATGATATCTAGACAGAGAATAAGTGTAGCATGCAAACATGCATTGAAAATCCATCTGAGTTTGAATTGTATTACTTATGATGGATTCAAATTTGGGTTTCAAAATGCCAGGTTATGGCATGATTTTGTCGAGAAACCCTTAGTTGGATTCTCATGTTGGTTTAATTTATATTTTAAGTTTGTTTTGCAATCTTTGGGTGATAGTAACTCATGAACTAGGTTACCAATGTGTAACAATCATATTTCAAGAATAAAGATGTGATTTTTTTTATATTATTATTATTATCTATTAGCTACGATTATTGACACCTAATGCCTGGAATTTTGACATCTTGATAGCATGGATAATTTCGAAAATGTTTCTAGTAATGTTAACATAATAACTATCATTACATGTCTTCACTTTTTTCACCATAATAGACCCGTGATATGGACTCATCACACAACTTCATATGCTATGTCCCAACAAGTTCAAACTGGTTGAACCTACCTCATAGTGTGGTTATTAAGGACAAGTTGCTTGATATATAACTCGATAGCATAGACCACGTTGCAGTTCTAAAAAGAATCCCCAAGTGTCAAAAAAACTTCACAATATGTTCTACTATAAAGCCTTTTGGGATACCTGAAATAATATATGTATCATTGATGACTTTTAAAGTATGACAAGATCCAGAGGGATAGGAAATCAATGGAAGAGTGATCCACCAATGAGAACCTAGAATTTAGCATCAGATGAGTTAGAGTCTAGGAAATTGAAAGCCTATAATTTTAATTAGTGATGAAGGACATCACATAGGTAATTATATTTTCATGTAGAATAATCCGTTAATTCAAATTTAAACTACATAATATGAAAGGCATACCATAAATTTTTCCACGTAAGTCCAAACAACCTATAAAAAGGGAAAACCTTCTTTTTCCATGGGAAATAATTTACCTTTCCTTTTTCAAGATAATCTAAATCACAAAAAATATGAACTATACTACACACATTCTTGGATAATGTGAAAGTGGAAAAGGAATACCTTACACAAGTGATGCACACATGTACATTTGAACACTAATAGATTTTTGTATTTGAAATGCAATGCTTGTTTTCATTTAAATGTAGGGTTTTTAAAGCAGGGAGAAATAATGGCTGCCAAATTAATAAGCGTTTCTTTGGGAAAAATTTAAATCTTGTATTGGGTGATGAAGATAATAGAGGGTATTGAATCTTGATTCTTGACATCTAGAGAGAACCCTACAGCCTAACACAATCCAATGGAATTGACCAAAAAAACCTAAATAGAGTCAACCCTACTATAGGAGGAAGGGCCTGCAGTAAGAACTTACCATTTTGCAAGAGCTGAGGGCGAATGTTGTTCTGCAAGAGCTGAGGCCGAACGCTGAGGGCGAATGTTGTCGGCAGAGCTCGAGGCTCAACTGAGCTTTGTGCATGTAGGCAAAGGTCGTTCCGCAATGCCTGAGGCGAATGCGGTGGCGACGTCGTTTCCGAAAGAGCCGAGGGCGAATCCAGGGCGAATGCCGTTCGTGCGATGTCTGTGGCTGCAACGCCGAGGGCGAACGTCGTTTCCGCAAGAGCTGTAGGCGAATGCTGAAGGCGAATGCTGTTCTGCAAGAGCTGAGGGCGAATGCTGAGGGCGAATGGTGTTCTGCAAGAGGGGAGGGCGAATGCGCGCGTGACATCAGACGTTAATGTAGCACACATGTACATTTGAACACTAATAGATTTTTGTAGTTGAAATGCAATGCTTGTTTTCATTTAAATGCAGGGTTTTTAAAGCAGGGAGAAATAATGGCTGCCAAATTAATAAGCGTTTCTTTGGGAAAAATTTAAATCTTGTATTGGGTGATGAAGATAATAGAGGGTATTGAATCTCGACTCTTGACATCTACAGAGAACCCTACAGCCTAACAAAATCCAATGGAATTGACCAAAAAAACCCAAATAGAGTCAAACCTACTATAGGAGGAAGGGCTCGCAGAAGAACTTACCATTTGCAAGACCCGAGGGCGTAATGTCAAGCTCGCAAGAGCCGAGGCTAATGGTGAGGGCGAATGCCGAGGCAAATGGCCGTTTCCGCAAGAGCCGAGCGAATGCCGAGGGGCAAATGCTATTCGCAAGAATGAGCGAATGCGCGCGTGATATCAAACGTAGCTATTATGTATAAATACGAAACATTTTTATGTAGCGCTGCATAAGTTTCCGAATTTTTATGTAGGCCCATATAAGTTTGGTATTTTTATGTAGCGCGAAATAATCGTTGCTATACCGACTGGCGAAAGGCGTCGCTATTAGACGGTGGAACAAACGTCGTAATGGCGACACTCAGATATTTATATCAGCCGTTGCGATTATGAATCGTCTCCCAATAGCGACGCCATGCTGCTGAATATAATTGCAACGTGTTTAAATTACTGCAATTGCGACACTAGTTTAAGTGTCGGTATTGAGACACTTTTCTATAGACGTCGGTATAGCGACGGTTTCGGGCGGGATGGAAAAAATTTGGGAAAATTTCCGACATTTGGTCAAAAGCGTCGGAAACAGGTGTCGGAATTTCCGCCAAATGTAGTAGTGATTGAAACAAACTTTAGTTATATTTCAATAAAAATTTGGGTTATGAATTTATGCGGGGAAGGATTAGTATATACATTGCAATGGGTTAAGTTTTTCGAACCTTATCAAAACGTTTAATCATATTCAAAAGACTTAGAATAAAAGTTTGATGAGCGAGGGAATATGTTTTGTTTTGAACATATGTATTGGCGCAACTTTTATTTTATTATATAGTTTTAAACTTGTTGAATGGTTTAATAACTATAGGGGGTGGGATATTTAATTAAAGTTAGCTTTAGACCAAAGAGTGCTTTATTTGGGTTTTATTTTGACATGTGGATAATAACTTTGGTCCAAAATCTTTGTAATAGTGGGTTTTTAGGGGTATTTAGATATAGGGAATTAGATAAAGGATAAGCTTTTATTTAAGGATTTAATAAACTAAGTTAAAATTTAATATGAAAAGGGGAATGTAACACAAAAATACACAATATGACTAAGTAAAGTGAACAAGTAAAGCAAAGCTTGTTTTTTCATCATTTCACCAATTTACTTAGGATAAAGCATTTTTGAGGGTTTTTGTATGTTTCTGAATGAAGGAAGTTAATTAGATGGGGTTTTATGTTTCATTTAGTAAGAATGAGTCTTTACTTATGAAAATAAGTTAAAATATATGAATGAGGGATAAATAATGGTAAATAGGGATTTAACATAAGAATTTAACATTTCCAACTAACCAGTCATCGAGCCTTGGGTCCGGTCCCAACAAAATTCAGAGAAATGCTCTGAGCCTGTTTGACTGATAGTCTAAAACACTAAATACTTACGGGGGAGGGGAAATTAGTGATTTTTTCCAGGTGATGAATATTACATGCTTTTCCCACTTCTTTCTACCTACCCAACATTACTCTAGCATTTTTTCTTCCTTTTGGCAAGTGCATTTAGGCTTGCAACCTTGAAACATTTATTCTTTTCAAAACATAAACTATATAACTCTACCTTATTTCATCCTAGGGCTCAGATTAAATTGTTGAGCTCCTCATTATTCTCTACCTATCTACTGATTTGTCAGGATTAAACTATATGGCAAATCTTTATTCACTATCTAAAACATGGAAATTGAAAACATGACAAGTCAATATTAAACATTTTAACTCGTCATGGATTATGGCATTTTTTGAGACTTTGCCATAATCATTTGCAAAAAGTAAAAAGTAGTGGCATTTGGACTTGCTCACTTTCATGTCTTATTTTCATCTTTTTTCTTTTTGGGGTCTATATTTTTCAAGTCCTTTGATCTTTCTTTTAGGACTTTTTACCCTCTTTTTTATTTTTATTATTTTTCATTTTTTTATTTTTTTATTTTCTTTCAAAATATGGGAAAACAACTTGCAGAAATCAAGGTATGTACATATTTTACAAGACTATCAAAAGTCAATTCAAAATTATGAATCATATATTTATAGGACCCTAACAGCGGCTTCACATTGGGATGGCATCTCCTTGTGAGATGTCAAGAACTCTAAGACTCGTAGCCTTCACTTTTGACCATGATGATCCAGTAATTGTATTTTGTTTTCTGCAATAATTCATATTTATGATATTTTACCCTGCAAAGCTTAGAGCCTTCTCTCCGAGCTTCAACTTTGTAAAGAAAATATCCAATCCAATCTAAAACTTCAATGGATATTTACAATGATGAAAAATTAAATGGGACTAACTATTGGTTAACTCAAAGGAATAGTAGTGTTTGAGCATTCTACCATTTACCGGTCCTTCATGTATATTTGTTCCATCCAAATATTTGATAAAGAAAGCATTGTTACCCCTATATCCATAATTACATAAGGTCCTTTCCATAGAAATTCAAACTTTCCATGTTTGCCTTTGTCTTCTCTCCTAGAATCCCATTTTAACACTTGGTCTCCAATGTAAAAGTCATCTTCTTTCTTTTATCAAAAATTTTCTTGATTTTGTCCTGAATGACTTGAGATTTCTCATAGACTTCTTCCCTCGTTTGTTGTAGATGAATAGTTTGATTAATCCTCCTTTGTATATCATTAGTTTCCACTTGTGATTCTTGAATGATCTTCATTACTGGAAAACCTAAGGATGATGGAAAAACTGCATCCATCCCATATACAATTTGGTAAGGGGAAGTGCCAATGGACTTTTTGGTAGTAAGTCTATCTGCCCATAAGGCATAGACTAACCTCTTATTCCAAGTCTTTTTGTTATCTTCAAGTAATTTTTTAATGATATTTACAAGATTTTTATTTGAGGATTCAGCTGTCCATTACCCTGAGGCTAATATACAGTTGAGTGGCCTAGGGTAACATGATATTTGTGACAAAAATCAATCATCCTTTTAGACTTAAATGCTGCTACATTATCAATAATTATTTTCTGAGGGCATCCAAATCTTGACAGAATGGTGTTTTCTACGAAAGAAATAATGACTACATTAGTGGCTTGTCTGGTAGGAATGGCTTCAATCCACTTTGTGAAGTGATCAGTGGAAGTCAAAATCCACTTATGTTGGTCAGAGGATGGGGGTGAATTTCTCCAATGAAGTCTAAACCCCATTGTTGAAATGGCTTTTCAGTTGAAATTGGCTTTAAAGGTAAGGGTAACAATTTCTTCTTGCCTTCAAAGATTTGACACTTATGACATGAAGTGACAAATTTTTTAACATCAGCAAATAAGGTAGGCCAGTAAAAACCATCTCTAAGAATCTTATCTGCAGTAGTTTTCCAATATAAATGTCCTCCACAATCACCTGCATGAAATTCTTCAAGTATTTTATCATCTTCTACTTTCAGTAAACAATTTAATAATATCCCACTATGATCTCTCCAAAAAAGTACATTATCTAAGATACAAAATCTCATTGCTTTAAGTTTTAGAAATCTAGCTTTATTCCTTGACAATTCAGGAGGAGCTTGTAAGTTTGTAAGTAAAAAGATGATATCTAAGTACCAAGGTGAATTTATAAAGGCTTCACTGATCATTGGAGTCACCATCTCTTCCTAGTCATCAACCTAAGCAATAAAATTTATGTCTAGTGCATTGCAATTAGATTCATCCATTAACTTGGCTAATCCTTGTCCTTTAATGAGTTTTGTTGGTTTAATTTCTATGTCATATTCTAGGATAATGGAAATCCACTTATCTCTTCTTCCATCAGGGCCATCCTGAGTAAGAATGTCTTTAACTACAAAATTAGGGACATAGGAAATTATGTGGGAGTAAAGAATGTAAACTTTGAAGTCTTTAATGGCCTTAACCAAAGCTAAGGCTTGTTTCTCCATTATTTTATATTTCAGAGGTGCATCTCTAAGGGTATTACTGAAAAAATCTATAGGTTGTTCAAATCCTTGATCATTCTTCTGCAGTAAAACTGCAGCAATGGTATGCTCTGAAGCAAATGAAAAAATTATAAAGTCTTTCTTGAAATCTGGATTGATTAGGACTGGTGTTTTATTTAAGGCCTGCTTGATGGTTTCAAATGATTGTTTAGCCTCAACAGTCCATTTTAATATTGAATCGTTTTTAAGCATATTGTTCAGTTCTCTAATGATTTCAGCTAAGTTAGAAAAAAATCTTCTTAAAAAATTAATTTTACCTAAAAATGCTTGTAATTATTTGATATTTCTAGGTGGATGAATGTTTAGAATTGCTTCTATCCTAGCAGGATCTATTCTAATTCCTTCTTTTGAAATTATATATCCTAGTAACTTACCTTCCTCTAATCCAAAAAGACTTTTCTTGGGATTTAAAGAGATGCCAAATTTCCTACATTTAATAAATACCTGTCTCAAATGATCCAAGTGTTCATTATCTGATCTGGAAAATACAGTAATTTCATCTAGATAAATTACCAAGAAGTCATGAATCTCTTTTGCAAAGGCTATGTCCATAGCCCTCTGAAAGTTTGCTCCTGCATTCATCAGACCAAAGGGCATTTTCACATACATGAAAGTGCCCCAAGGAGTGGTAAAAGTTGTTTTAGCCTGATCTTCCTTTTGGACAAGAATCTGGTTGTATCCTGAAAAACCATCTAACAAAGAAATTCTAGAGGAACCAACTACCCTTTTTAATATATGATCCATTTTAGGTAAAGGGTAGTTATCCTTCAAAGATACTTTGTTAACATTTCTAAAGTCGACACATAATCTAATTTCACCTGTTTTCTTTCTTGTTGGTACTAGGTTTGAAACCTAATCAGAATATCTCATTGGTACAATGATCTGAGCATCATACATGCGTTTTACTTCCTTTTCTATCAAAGGTAATAGAATAGGATTAATTCTCCTCAATTTTTGTTTGAATGGTTTTTTATCATCTTTTATGGGAATTTTGTGTTGGATTATGTTTGTGTCATAAGCTTTGAGATCTTCATAACTCCAAGAAAACACATCTTGATATTCCTTTAAAAGATCAATGTATTTTTCCTTTTCTTGTAGAGGTAAAGATTTAAACAGTTTAATCATTTTTTGTTTTAATTCTGTCCCAATGCTACATTCCTCAATGTCAGACCTAACTGGATCCATTTTTGGCTTTTTAGGCACATCATTGGAATCAAAAAGGTCTTCCAAAGGAGTTAAAGCTTTAGGAAAAAAATTATCTTTTAGATCTAACATGTCAATTTATTCTTCAATGATTTCCTCAATATCTACCCTCTCTAAGTTGTCTATGTCAGATTGAGTAAATATAGTAGGTTTATCAAACTTATGTATATTTATGTTATCTATTTCACAATCAAAATCTGAATCTATATTACAATCTGTATTTATTTTACAATTTTGAAATTCTTCCTCATTGTTTAAGAAATGGTAAATCTGTTCATCCTGAGAGAAAATATGCCAGTACTTGAGGTTGTCTGGGATAATTGGTCTATGTTTAACCTCAACAGTGTACCTATGAGTTGGTTGGAATGGTAAGTTACATGTACTAGCAAAAATTGCTAAATAGTGTGCTTGAATATTTTGTTTTCTGGATATAGCAGCAAACTTGCATTCCAATAAATCATCAGTTAAATCAGTCACTGTATCTCTGTATCTGGCTAGTCTAGGATTATAAACAGAATATACTGCATTTATTTGTTTTATGATTAATTCTGAATCTCCCATATTATTATTCTTTTTCCTCCTAAATTTCTAATGATTTGGAGGCCTAAAATGAGTGCCTCATACTCAGCCATATTATTTTTACATTTGAAGTTGAGTCTGAAGGCATGTCCTTCTGAATGATTAGTCTCCATGTTTGTAATCCATACTCCTACTCCTGCTCCTAAATTTTTTACAGAGCCATCAAAGTCTAAGTGCCAAAGGGATTCATGAAAGATTTTGTCATTGTTTGGTGTTGGCTTTTTATCAATTAATTCAGTTTGGATTTCATTGTTTTCAGAGTTACATAAAATAAAAGAGTCAAGGTCAGTTGGTGTAGATTAAATGGGATAATTTATGGATCTTTCAGCACTACTGACCATGAACTTCATTAATGTTTACCTATATAGCTTTTTAGGCTAACCAAACACTGATATAGTAGCATAACTCATGTCCAATTGTAGACATACCTGCAACTTTGCTCCCCATGAGTGAGAAAGAAGAATACCATATTTTGGTGAGATATCAGCTACTACAATTTCCATTAATATACTCTTACCACGGTACTGAACTAAAGTCACGAATAAGTCTTTGATTAATCCTAGGCATTTAACTTTGCTAGAGTCAAATGAAAACAAATCTTTGTAAGGCTTGGTTATTTCTAAATTAAGAGTTTCCATTATGGCTTTGGCCATTAAATTATGGGAAACTCCTGAATATAACATAGAGTTATGTAAAATTTGATCATGAATGGTAAAACTGATATAAAAAGGAGGAACTGATCCATCTGAATGCTCTCCATTCACATCAGGGCCAAAAATCGACTCGGGTTGATCATCATTCAAATTAATTGCATCTTCACCATCATTCATATTCAGTGTTTCAGTTATGGTTGATTTGTATAAGTAATTTTTAACCAATTCTATTAAAGGAATGGGTATTTTTAACTTAGCAATTTCAATCTGAATATTAAATGAGGGTTCAGATTTACTAATTTAAAGAATTCATCTTTATTAACTGTAGTTTGAGTTGGTTTTTCTTGATTTTCTACAGTTGTATTTCTATCTTCAATTGTTTTGATACTCTCTATCTGAGTTTCCTAAGTTTTGTTGCTTTTAACTTTATTTTCAGGGACAGTTTGTGTTGCATCAGAAGTTTTATCAGACTTAGAATTATCAGCAGATGTTCTTGAATTATCAGTTTCAGGATTTGCTGATTTAGAATCAGCAGAAAGCTTTTTAGGAACATAATTTGTTGATTTTACTAAATTAGAAGATTTAGCAGTATTAGCTTTCTGTGCATATTTAGAATATTGAGCTACTTCATCAATAATATCAACAATTTTGGGACTTGCTGATTTTTTAGGACTGGAAGGATTGGAATTTTGCTTATTTTCCCTTGGAAGAATTTGCAAAACTTTTGTTGTTGGTGCTTCTACATTTTTCTTGTTTTGATTTTTGGAATTGCTTTTTGTAGAAGACTCATTATTTTTCTTATGTCTAAGGTTATAATGACTATAATTTCATTTATAGCAAAGTCATAACCATGTTTGTAGTCAAAGGATTCATTGGATTCTAATTTGATTTTTTGAAGCTCAAATAGTTCCTGATCTTCCTGAGTGAGGAAAATGGTATTTTTTTCATCTATTCCCATTAGATGATTGATGTCATCCTCATCTTCATCATTATTTTGAGAACTTTCAGCATAGTTCTCCTAAAATGGGGGCCTAATGTTTTGGTCTGGAGCTGCTTCTTTATCTTTTCCAGAATTATTGTTTTTTTCTGAAATTGGGATTTCTAATCTGAGTTTGATTATCCCATTGAGGTTTTTTTTCTATATTATCTAATCTATCTACCACCCTTTCTAAATTTTTAGAAATTAAATCCATTTTAACATTTGAATTTGAACGTTCTTCTTTAATTGTAACTCTTCTTTCATTTCTAAGTCTAGCTTTCTTAGCTAAAATATTGATTTCTACACTGACAGCGTCTAATTGCATCTGTTCTAAGGTTTGCGCATCTCTTTCCCTTAATTGATAGGCCATATCTGCATCAAATCCATCAGGGAATTTGAGCAAAACAGAGTAAGGTGTAGGTTTAATATTTGCAGGTATTGTATTGTAGACACTATTGTACCTAGTGCAGTGGTTTTGGACAGACTCAGTAGGAGATCTTTTCATGGCATCAAACTCAAAAAAAAATTGAAGGGGGTTCTTTTTCTTTTCCCATTTATTTAAAAATATTCTATGAAATACAGCTAAATCAGCTACACTGCCAACAGCTAAATTTTTGAACTATTTTTAAACTTCTCCTGTTAAACTCTGGGCAAATAACCTCATCTAGACATCTAACTCATCAATTTCATAAATTTCACACAAATCTGTCATTTTAGTTACATGTTGTTGAGCAGTATATTGTGAAATGCCATCAAACAGTGGTACATTTTTTTGATAATCTTGAGGCATGTCATGGAGGTTTTGGGGTAAGACAAGGTGAGCATACCTAACAGCCACGGCTTGAAGTTTTGCTGAACTGGGAGGTATAGCAGTAGTGATAGGTGTAGTGATGGATATGGCAGCTGATGAATTGAAAACTGTAGTTGAAGAGTTGGGAAATTAAGCTGGTATGTAAATGGAATTGTTGTGAAATAAAGATGTGGTGCTTATAAAATCTGAATGTAAAGTAGTGGATGCAGGGGATAAACGAAATAATATCCTAGGCTGCAAAGGAAATATAGGAATGAAATGATCTGTAGATGAACTTGCAGTGGTAACTATACATGAAGTAACAACATACAAAGATTAATCTATTGTTGGTATTATTGTTGTATGCAATTGAGAAACCGGAGGTTTTATGTAAGACAACAAATGATCTAATTCAATAGCTTCATTAATATCTTTAATCAATGTAACATTTATCTTTTCAACTGCATTTTGATATTCAGATTTATTTGATTTTGTTCCTACTGAAATATTTTTCTGTTTTTCATTCAAAAATGAAATAAAAACAGGATCTATAACAGTATTTTTCAAGTCATTTTCAGATTTAGTTTTAAACAATGAATATTCAAACTTCAGATCAAAATCAATATCATTTAGACTCACTAACTCTTTGGGTAAAGAATTGGCTTTTCTTAATGGTACTTTAGTTTCTAAATTGACATCTTGTTTTTTATTTTTACCAATGTGATCTGGGTTATCTACTATAACTGCAGGTTTAGGATCAAGGTTAGACCTGGTATAGTAGGTTTTCCTAGAAGCCAGAATGACTTTTTTTGAATACCCACAACCTATAAAAGTAATCTTAAAGGGAAAGGATAATTGAAAGATTTTCCTTTAAGACTAAGTTTAAGACTGGAGATTGGTTAAGTTCCCCAGTATCGTTGCCAGTATGTTATCACTCTAGTAAATTCTCAAGTTGTGGGATTTTGAGTTTTTAATCAAAGAACACTAGAGGTAACCACAAACCTACTTCAAACTCTAGGATCTAGCCTTCCTAGGGTTCAGAGAGGGCTCTCTCTTTAAAGTTTAAATTTGTTTTAATTTGTGAATATTATGCTAGTTATGGAAGTACAATTTGGTTTTGGTTTTAGATTATTTGGTGGGAAAAAATAACTTGGAGGTAAGATAGAGAGAAATATACTTGTCCATTGGGCTATGGGGTCTAAATCAAGCTAGCAGCACTAGAAAGCAAGGCAAAAAAGGTACAAATATATTCAAGGAAAGATAGATAACCCTCAAAGATTTGGGAAAGTGGTTTTTTGTAAGGTGGTATGATCAAGATAAAGGGCACTTAAGGATCCTTTGATCCAGAAAATGGAAGTAGAAGGCAGAGGTCAAAGGGGAGAAGGAGCAATTAAGGGTTCCTTGCATCGGAAATCAGAAGAAAACATTAAAATGGAAACTAGTTAAAGACAGGGAGCACTTGACTAATCCTGTAGTAATACTCCTAGTTACACATTCAAAGAGAACAAACATAAAATGAATGCACGAAACTTAGAAAAGGAAATAGTGACAAGTAGGAATTACTTCACTCATCAGCTTATCACAGGGATCCTGACTTATGATGCCAGTCTGCTACTTCGAATTCAAACACACACTAGCCTCCAATGTTCAACAAAAATATCTATAGTAAGTCCGGCAATTTTATTCCACACTGAATACTTCTAATGTAGAAGTATTTACACAAAAAAAAATTACAAATATCCTAGAAGAGTTCTAGGAATTATCTTAGGAAAAATAAAATATCATTACATAATAAAAGGGACAGTTGCTTAACAAACAACAAGTTGTCATTTTTATCCAAAATAAATAGAATTGTTTAGCTAAGAAGGAGTTGTTGACTGTCTAGGTGTCCTGCTTGCTAGCTGCTAGAAAATATCTTGCCTTTGACTTGCCTTCGTTGATACTCTTTCATCTTATACTCTTTAACCTGCTGCTCTTTAACGCTGCTACTCTTTGACCCTTAGTTTCACTGATTTACTGCTGTAAAATATCTTTTTGGCAGTAAAAACCAGCAAACTGTCATTTTATTTCAACTGTTTCTTTTGACAGCTTTGTAAGGTAATCTTATTTCATTGTTTTACCTTTCATCTTTACATCCAATCAGTAAAATTTTGCCACTCTTCTGCCTTGGGAATTTGGAAATTCCTCAACTTCCTGAAATTCTTATCAGCCTCTATATATCTAGCAAAGGTAGGCTTGATGACAAAAAGATGCTTAATCTCATGTTGTACAAAGAATATATCTTCAAAATACTGAAGGAGAACTTTGCCTGTAGGGGTGCCTTGTGAAAGTGGCTTGTTTACTTTCTCTTTAGCAAACTCCCTGATCTTGTTATCATAGTCCTTTTGTGGCATAAGCTTTTCATTAAAAACATGTATGTTTGGTAAGCCCCTTCTGTCTTAAATTTGTGTATTTCACCATAAATCTAGTTATGGCCAAGTTCATTGCTTCACATTTTTATTCAAGATTGTTCATTAAGTTATTTTTAGTGATAACCTTTTTTATTTGTAAGATGTTTTTTGTCCTATCTAAGACTTGCAATTCTTCAAGTTCTTCCATGTTCTTGTTGTTCAGAAATGTAATGAGTTTTAAAGCCTGAGAAGGCTTATCAGTCAACTCATCTTTTGTCTTTTGTATCTTTGTCTGGGCTGCCAAAAACAATTATTTCTGCTCATAGATAACCTGAATTGAAGGCCATTGATTATGAATGGCTTCAATTATGTTAGTCCAAAGATGTTTTTTAACATATGAGATCTACTCTGTGAAAGTCAACTCTTTTTATAAATTCTTGAGCTGCTCTCCCAATCTGATTGCTTTCTGCGCATGAGTTCTAACATTGATCTGAGCTGTCTTATTTTCCCTCTCAAGATTTTCAATTATTTTATTCATTCTATTTATTTCACCTATCTTTAAAGACATCTCTTCCATGGCCTTGATAATCTGGCTAGCTTCATCAGTGTGCTGAACATTTGTAGTAGAAGAGTCTGTAGCTGAAGTAGTGGCTAAAGTCACTGGCACTACAGTTGCCAGTGGGCCCTTTGGTGCTAATTTCTCTCCTAAAGTAGAGGGCACTGTTGTAGTAATTACTGGGATGACTATAGGAATTGTAGGAATTGTAGGAGTTTCTAGCTATGTTACGAACTCTTTCTCTTGGACAAGCTGGTCCATTTGTGTTTCCATCTCTTTGATTTGTGCTGTCAATTTTAGTATGAGCTCCATCATTTCTTCTTTCTCATTCTAATCCTGGAGGATTTCCTTTGTTTGTAGATGCTCACTTTGAGGAAGCTTGAGCTGTTTCCTCAAGGATTCTATGTCCTCATTCTTCTTCTTGATTAATAGTTCTACTTCTTGAATGTTCAAGGGATCATATCCCACCTGTAAAACTAGTTACTCTAAGGCTTTAATCCTTAGGTCCTTGGCATATAAGGATTCTTTATCCATTTTCATCTGATCTTGCATATTAAGGATAGTATTCTGTAGCTTAGTAGCACTCATTCCTTTAGTTACCACTGTAGAATACAAAATTTCAAAGCTATGCCTATGAAATTCAATCTGATCCAACTCATGAATATTTTTTGTGTCTACCTCAAAGTCCATCTTTTTATAGTCTTCTACTGTTTTGGGTGCTGAGGTAGTAGGTTGCAAGAATGACATGATCATATTGTTGGTAGAATAATCAAAGGCTGATAATAGCCTATTCTGATTTCCAAGCTTTTGTTTCAGGAATTGAGAATATATCTCAGTCTTTATCTCCTCATTCTTCTGCTTAATTTGCTTGTATTTCTCCTTGATGTCCAAATCCTTTTCCTCAGCTGGTTGTGATGAAGAGGCTTCCATGTTGTGTTGCTTCTTAATCAACTATGTGTCATGTTGATTGGTTGTTGTTTCCTTTTCTATTTCCATAAGTGTTTCATTAATTATGGTTGTAGCTATATCATCATTAGTTACTGGATCATATGTCTCATCAACATCAATTGTCACTTTTTCCTTATCAACTGAACTGATTTTAAGCCTTTTGTTATAGATTATTTTGAATTTGGTCTCAGTTGTTGTCTCTGATGTATAACCTCCTTCTTCCCTGCTTCTCTTTGCTGATGCTTCTGGTTTTTTGACAACTTCTAGAGCTTTTGTTGTATCATTTTTATTTGTTGTATCAGTCAATGTTTTTTCCAGCCATTCAATTTGATTTGCAAACTTTTCTATGTCAGGCTTGGCTTCATAGATAAAGGGTGTCAACTTTCACTTTACCCTTAGCTTACTTAATATCCCTTGAGGATCATAATTCCATGAAAAACTTTCCTCAAATCTGTACTCTGATAGTTTCTTGGTAATCTCCTTTTCTGCATCTCTGTTGTTGATTATGAATGGGCCAACTTGACTCTTTAACTTAAACTGAGTCTTCTTTTTGGCAGCCATAAAGTTAATTGAATATGAGTTTAGAATTTTTCTAAGATATTCTAATGAAAAAATTCTCATAAACATGTGCTTGGGCAACTTATAGGGTAATAAGTTACACCCAAAAATCCTTAACTCGGTGTATTTTTGATAAAGATACAATCTCCAACCTTATTCTGTTTTGAGAGCCGTAGAATCATTTTCATCTCCTCACTGATCCTGGGCTTCTTTGTTTTATTCAATATGTTTACTGCTAAATATAAAAAGAGCTCTAAAAATTTTGAATATGTAAAATCACTGCCCTCTTTTCTAAGTAGTGAGGTCCAAAAAATTATATAAAGAGGCTTTCCTTCTATATCCATATTTTGTAATGAAATAGGAAACTTCTCTGCTTGAAAGAATAGAAAAAAGTGGAAAATATAAGATGAATATCTAAAGACTCCTTCTGTGGGTAACTTAGTCAGCTGGTGATGGATGGTGTCTACTATAAAACCAGCATAGTCAAAGATGATTTCTGGAGGTTGACTAGGGGACATAGTAGACAGGAAACCTAGAATGGACTCATCAGTATGTTCATCTGTAAAATAACCAAGGAAAAAATAAAGCATAGAAATGATATGTCTAGAACCTTCAGGAAATTTAGCTGTGGAGTATGGAGGGTTTAATTTGGGGATTTCCACATGAGAGGGTATGAAGTTTTGGAAGATCGTGAACCTCTTAGGGAAGTCTATGCCTAGATATAACTGTGTCAAGGCTTCTATAGACAAGGGAACTGCCTGGGGATCAGGTTGTAATTGAAGCATTTTATTAATTGACTGGGCTGTAATGGTGAAAATTATTTCTTTTTCTGCATTTACTATAGCCCTCTGATCTGGCTCATAGTATCTTTGACATAGTCTGATGAGTTCTTGGCCAGGATGAGTCAAAGGGACTACATACTTAGGAAAATGAGTTTCCCAGATAGGAATATCATCTTTGTCTAGATATTTCTCATAACACCAATTGTGTATATCCATCAAATTAAACTCAACAACAGGATTTGCAATTTTATAGTCATGATCAGTCAAAGGGATGTTTTCAGTAGCAACCACAGGTGGTTGAAGGGGATTCATTGTTTTAGTAGATTTAGCAGAGATGGCTGGGGTAGGTTTAGGAGCTTTGGATACCTTTGGTTTGCCTTTGCTCTATTTTTTAGTCATTTTGAATAACTACTGCAAGATTAGACTGTTTGCAGAAGTTTTTAATTTTAACAAAGATTAAACTAAGCAATTTAGATTAAGGATGGCTTCTTTTAGACTTTTGGCTCAATTAGGTTTATCTGAGGATGTAAAACTGGCATAAAATAGAAAACAGGGGTTTTCTAAGTGGGTTTAATTCAAAAAAGGATTGCTATGGTATATTCAGCAGTTTTAACCCTTTAGGTGCTTTAAATTTGGTATCTAAGCTTTGGAAACTGGGATTTTTGCTTCAAAAATGCTTGCCGTGTGAAACAGGGTTTCCTGGGAAAAATTGGCCAGGGTTTGGCCTCTTTTTTGGTGTTTTTAAGCAATTTAGTCGGGTGAAATCTCTTAATTAAAGGCCTGGTTTAATTATTGATGGTTTAGAATTGAAGTTGAAGGCTTCAATTTTGCAGAAAATACCTTAAGATGCAGGTATTCGGCTTCATGAAGGTTTTGAGAGGACCATGGTTGATTCTAAGGTCTGGTCTGACTTACTGGTGCAATGAATAGCTCTTGGTCAATCTTTAATGGTGGAATTGTGGTCTAATTCATAAATTCTGGGAATAATTTGACAATCGGGGCTAAAAAGGCTTTTACACAGTCAAGCGGAGCTATTCAAAGTTCATAACGCGCAGATAAACGTAAACAATGGTGTATCAAAGGTTTTAACCCTTGATATTAATCATCATAAATGTTTATTAAATGCAGGTCTCGTCAGTGGCGGGAGCGGTTTCAGGTTTGAAATAAAACAGGAGAGTGGTTATCACATGCAGATTGGGCAGTAAGCAATTTATTCCCAAATGAACGCGGTTGAATAAGAAATCGCCATGTCACAGAGAGAGAAATGGACAATACAGTCCATTTCGCGTCCATTTTGGATTTGAGTGGACGATTAGGTTTTCTGTGCCATATTGATCTAGGGTCATTGGATCTGGGACTTGGGCGCGAAGGGTCAAGATCTATTCAAAAGGTGTGGTCAAAGGAATGGTGGGACCCAGGTTTGCATTAGCACTGGCAGTTAAAAAAACCTTTATATAAAATATACATTGGATTTAAAGGTTTTATATACATAAAATGGTTTTATGTATACGGAATGGAGAAAAATCATGTTTTGAATATATCATGGGTTAGTTATATAAAGTGTGAGGCTTTACATAACATGGCGGAATATGGATAGGAGTGGGGTTAATGTTTAATTGAAACAAACCTTAGCTATATTTAAATAAAACTTTGGGTTATGAATTTATGCGAGGAAGGATTAGTATATACATTGCAATGGGTTAAGTTTTTCGAACCTTATCAAAACGTTTAATCAGATTCAAAAGACTTAGGATAAAAGTTTGATGAGCGAGGGAATATGTTTTGTTTTGAACATATGTATTGGCGCAACTTTTATTTTATTATATAGTTTTAAACCTGTTTAATGGTTTAATAACTATAGGGGCCGGGATATTTAATTAAAGTTAGTTTTAGACCAAAGGGTGCTTTATTTGGATTTTATTTTGACATGTGGATAATAACTTTGGTCCAAAATCTTTGTAATAGTGGGTTTTTGAGGGTATTTAGATATAGGGAATTAGATAAATAGGATAAGCTTTTATTTAAGGATTTAATAAACTAAGTTAAAAGTTAATATGAAAAGGGGAATGGAATACACAAAAATACACAATATGACTAAGTAAAGTGAACAAGTAAAGTAAAGCTTGTTTTTTCATCATTTCACCAATTTACTTAGGATAAAGCATTTTTTAGGGTTTTTGTATGTTTCTGGATGAAGGAAGTTAATTAGATGGGGTTTTATGTTTCATTTAGTAAGAATTAATCTTTATTTATGAAAATAAGTTAAAATATATGAATGAGGGATCAATAATGGTAAATGGGGATTTAACATAAGAATTTAACATTTTCAACTAACCAGTCATCGAGCCTTGGGTCCAGTTCCAACAAAAGTCAGAGAAATGCTCTAAGCCTGTTTGACTAATAGTCTAAAACACTAAATACTTACCGGGGAGGGGAAATTAGTGATTTTTGCCCGGTGATGAATATTACATGCCTTTTCCCACTTCTTTCTACCTACCCAACATTACTCTAGCATTTTTTCTTCCTTTTTGCAGGTGCATTTAGGCTTGCAACCTTGAAACATTTATTCTTTTTATAGCATAAACTATCGAATTCTACCTTATTTCATCTGAGGGCTCAGATTAAACTGTTGAGCTCCTCATTATTCTCTACCTATCTACTGATTTTTTGAGATTAAACTGTATGACAAATCTTTATTCACTATCTAAAACATGACAAGTCAAGATTAAACATTTTAACTCATCATGGATTATGGCATTTATTGACACTCTGCCATAATCATTTGCAAAAATTAAAAAGTAGTGGAATTTGGACTTGCTCACTTTAATGTATTATTTTCATCTTTTTTCTTTTTGGGGTCTATATTTTTCAAGTCCTTTGGTCTTTCTTTTAGGACTTTTTACCCTCTTTTTTATTTTCTTATTTTTATTTTTCTTTCAAAATATGGGAAAACAACTTGAAGAAAGCAAGGTATGTACATATTTTACAAGACTATCAAAAGTCAATTAAAAATTATGAATCCTATATTTATAGGACCCTAACAGTTGGTATGAATGCGCAGTCGTTTGTGGTTGAACGGGTGGGATAGGCTATCACTGACAAACAGTCATTCCAACATTTGGGTGACCATAAAACGATGGAGTACTGACAAAATGGGTGACCATAGGTTTACCCCCAGCATGATGAGTATAATAATAGGGAACATATTGATCTCCAAATGGTGGGAGTCCAGTCGAGATTGAATTGGATGGAATGTACCTAGATGGACCAGTTTGATGCTGAACTAAATATGCGTATAAAGGATCAAGTCATTCAGTACTAATTAGAGATGTAAAAGATAAGATACCAGAATATGAAGTGGGTGAAGTCCATGGATTTGAGGAGGAACCAAAGTAGGTTCCAGATAATGATTGGTAAACCAGTGGGACAGATGGACCACCATAAAGATGTGACTCGGGTGACGTGGTAAACATGGACGAAGTAGCAACAGTAGATGTTGTCGCAACTGTAACAAATGATACAACCAAATATGTTGACTCAGTCATGGTCAAATGACCTAGTGAATACCCTATAGGATCTACAAGAACTTGGATTGAAATAGGATCAACTGAAGCAGTGTAAGTTAATCGAGGAAAAGACTCGTAAAGGTGAAGCCCTGACCCAAAATGAGTTGGAGTTGAGGGTGTTTCTTCTTGTTGAGGTTCTTCCTCAATAAAAATCAAACTAGGTGGAATAATTTCTTTGTCAAGCCCGAGATATATTTCAGGTGGTTGACTGCGCGATAAAAGGGAAGAATCAATGGCTACGAATAACTGAGGAGCGGCCGATATAGGAAAAAACGATTTTCGTTCGACTTCGGGATCTAGATTTTGCGGTAAAAGAACGATGGGATCTAGATCAACTTCCAGTTGAACAAAGTCGGGTTCTAGATGTATGGTCTCACTGATTGGAACTTCAATATCCACAGGTAGTGATGAGGACTCTGTTTAGACGAGATTAGATAAACTAGAATGTGTAGAAATGACTTGAGACGACTCGGTTATATGTGATGAAGATGATGCACCAAAGGTACAGATGGTACTGGATTCAATGGAACGGGGTCACCTTCGCTGACCAGAAATGACATTCAGTGGTAAAGGTGGCTTAAGCGCTATTCTACGTGAACGACAGGGAAATTTTTGTTATTCTTCCACGATGATTGATTGATTTTATTAAAAAACAAATAAACAAATAAAAGGGTGATACTAGGAAAAATTTTACCAAGTAATTGTGAACTGTAGAATACCTCCTAGCGAACCAAGAAGTACGGGCATGTACACTCCCTGAATGTTGTGTTCATTGTATCACAAGTTACAAGGCGACCAACTCAGTTACCTATGGATGGTAAGAAACCTAAATTTGTCCTCCCAAATATACCCGAAGGTACGTGGAGGCCCTAGACCGTAATAGTGTTGTCTAATGAAAAATCGAATAATGACAGCACCCCCTTATACTTTTTGTACTATAACACCGCCCTATATACCTAAAGGTACGTGGATGAGCTCTGATATACTTATGTACGTGGAGTGTTATTTCACACTCGGAATGTATCGTAGACAAGTTAGTGACAGCTGCTATGCTTAACGACGCCGGAACACGTCTTTAGCCTAGACCTTCTAAGTGTTATCGTTAATGTTACAATGCTTTCTTAGGTTGATTGAGGTGAATTTTATGTTGATATTTCTTAACAGTTTATCTTTCAGGTTCACCGTGAGATGTAATGGGAAATTCCTAAAATGAAAACTAAATGAGAATCAATCTTTTCAATTCATTTTTTCAATGAAAACCTTAGCTAATAAAGGGATAGAGCAATCATATTTTTTAGCATAGAAAAAAGAGGACAAACTAAATGCAGATTTCCCTAATTTATTCATATGCAACACTCACAATCTCTCAATGCATATGCATGTTTTTCTTTTCAATTTCCTTTAATGTGAATGAGTAAAAATAAACTAAATGCACAAATAAGTCAAACAATGTTTTCTTTTTTGAGAAATGAGGACTGAAACAACAATTTTCTCTTCGGAAATGAAGATTGAAATGAAAATTTTCCTTTTGAAAAAAGATAATTGATCTAATTCAAAATTTACAACTTTGGATTTAATTTGGAAATGATAAAGAAAACTTCTAATGAAACATTGAAAAAACAACTATCCAAAGGAGGAAGAACTGGCAATGTTTGCTGGTCTCTAAGAGCAATCATACATCTGAGAATACAACAATCAACAAGTTGAAATTGAATGCAAAGACAAATTATGATATAATTTGGCTGGCTGAGGGGGCAACGCACCCCTTAAGGGAAGACAGTTCATTGCAGAGCACCTCTGAAGGGGAGAAAGTGTTATGAAGAGCACTGTACCCTGACCAACATTGCATTGAGCACAGTGAAGCTTCAAAATCAAGCAGGATAAACACATTCTAAGGAAAAATGTTCATTCAAATGACTGAAAATATGCAGTAAAGTTTACTAATGATGGTAAACAAAGACAAAAACACTAGGAATGATGGATTTTTCCCCAGTGGAATCTCCAATTTGTTATGAGGAATTATAATCTACGAATAAACTAGTCTTCCTTGAGTGTGGTGTTCCTTCACTCAAAACAACAGAAGAAAGGTAAATGTTATTTTCACTAAAATAGACAGAAATATAGAAGGTATAAAGACCTACTTTTGATCCTTCTCTCTCATTCCTCTTCTATTGTCATTCTCGTCGCTCTCGATCTAGTTGAAACCTGCTTAATCAAGACCTGCAATCAAAGACAGTAGAAGACAAAAAACGACATAAAAATATACATTCTATATACCTTAACCAAATTGAACCAATTAAATTTTAGAATACATACACAGTTGAGAATACATTCACAAGATATAAGTGCATATATGAGAGAAAGAACAAATATCTTTATTGAAATAATAAGAGGAGTAGATCACAACCAGTGGATCAATTCATCTTCAACCTACTCTAACTTCATTTCATCCTCATCACACTAAGAATCATCTCAGCAGCATAATAGTACTCCAGCTCTCATCAATTGAGAATCCAACAACATAATATTACACAAATTTCTTCCTCCCTTGCACTTAGATGAGTGCTCAATTTATAGGGAAATCGTAGGTAGTTTATCAATAAATGATATTCAATGGCTTTCTAATCATATATGAGACATGTTTTAAGGTTCAATGGTGATGGATGAACACATGTATTTGAAGTATGACACCTATGAGCTCTTCCATAAGGCACTCGACATGTGGAGATTCCTGGAACAATGATGATTTCTCTCCCAGGAGACCAACGACCCTTAAGTGTCAGGAAGTGCTTTGCAGAGCACCCTTGCATGGGGTTAAGTGCTTTTCAAAACACGTAGGCCCATTCAGAGGAGCGTTGATGAGTCAATGGGTCATTTTAACTATACTTAAAACATTGAAACTCTCATGAATTAATGTCATAAGTGGAATGACTTCTCTAGGGAATGTAGCAACTGAATTAGGAGATGACAGACCCTATTTGTAATGAATTAGGGGATGATAGACCCTATTCATATTGGTCTTAGGGATGATTCCCAAATTGACCTATAACATTGGCCTCGAGTCATATTGTTATCCATCCCCTCCGTAGTCGAGTCAGTCGCTACCAGGTCATCCATACTTTTTATGCTCTTACAAAGGAAGGTGTCTGTCTACTACTCAGTATCCCCTATTCCATAATCATCCCTAGTGTCAGTCCATCAGTCACTTTACTTTGATCCCTCGTGCCTTAGTTGAGGATTCATCATTGACTCACCTATGGCAGACCTCCTTTTTTCGACATTAGCACATTCATTCCAGAAGGCAGGTCTAGAGGGAAGTGTGTCGTGGTTCCAGCTTCCATTCATGTTCAATGCCTCGGATCACGCAAAGGGAATCATCATTGCCCTTACACTTAGTTTTTTCTCATCCACCTAGCCTCAGATCATTATTGCACGATTGAGATTTGTATACTTGATGGTCTGGTGATCCAACAGATTGTATCTATGATTCTCGGGTGTGTGTGATATTTTTCAGACCTCATGGGGGGTGGCCCTCCAAGTATCCCCCCACATGCTCGAATGACCATGAATTATGCTACAACCTCAAATGTAGCTCCGCAAATTTCATGGGTTCGATTTCAACCGCTTGCAGCGCCCATAGCATCCATGTATCATTCAAATAATCCATTCATATTCATAGAGTCCTTTCCTATTTAGCAGGGCTTCTTTGGTTGTTATTATGTCTCATGTACTCATATATTATTGTATTCAGTCCTTGCTCATGGTTCTCCAGGTGCAGTATGTATGTGGTATCCATTATATTTTTGTCTGGCTCGTTTTATGCCAGCATGTCATGTACCATTTATCATGTAATTTATTGCTCAGTTTCATTTTGTTGGGCGCACCATTATTATTTTTACTTTTTCATCTCGGCGGGCCCGCCCCATTGAGAACAGGTACCACAACATTAAAGGAGACTTATATCATTTGTAGGTCTCGGCCCCTTAGTCATGTTCCTCTCTCGCTTCACTCTGTCTATGTATCTCTCTCTCTGTGACTCACCTTTGGTGTCTATTGATTGTGTTCTTACAACGTACTTCGGTCATACGATCAGCTCCTAATGCTCGCACGTTAAGGGGCAATCTGTTATTACCAAAATTTGGTCATCTAACCATTTACAATTAGATGGACTGAAGTACATCATGTAAGACCAATTTTACCATAGTAAAATTTCTTTCACTATAAAAAATAATTTAATAAACCATATTTTATTAAGTTATTTTTGGTTTAAACAAGAAACCCCCATAAGGAATAATTAAATAAATCCTTATTTATTTGATTCCTCTATGAATAATTAATTAAACCATTGTTTAAATAATATTCCTAGTCATATTTAACTCAATTATGAGAAATAATTAGATAAATCATTAAAAATTTTAAACATAAATTTTAAACTTGTGAAAAAATGTCCATGCTTGTGGCTCATCTCCCAAGGAAGTAGAAGGTACATCTCCCAAGGAAGAAGAAGGTACCGCCATCCCAAAAACATCGGACGGAATCGGTATCTATTAAAACATTTTATTAAATTATATATACATACATTTACATGTGTGCACAATTATTTATTTTAAAATCACTTAAAAGACACTAACATTTGCCAACATATCTTGATGGTCAGACCCATCTTCATTGTTTGAACCAGAGGTCCCAAACGTGATATTAACATTTTCGTCATGCATCATGTGTGAGAACTGCAAATGGTGTTTTAACATATAATCATACATTTTTTTTAGATTAATGTACATACAAATAAATGTATACATGAACATACACATGCATTTATTACAAATTGTACACATGTATATGTATTTTAAAATAATTTCAAACCCTAAGGTCATTAACACATACCGTTCTGGTGCCCTCTTCCTCATGAAGAATTAGGTCTTGCAAACCATTGCGAATTTTTTTTGCATATATTCAGAGATCTTCAACATTCATGTTGTCAATCTCCTCATCTGTACAATACAAAAAATTGGCACGTGCATTTTCATGTGCTCTTTGTCGATTTAAACAAACATCGACTCCACCCAATCCACTGTAAACATTGTCGATCATAACATCCCTTGCTTCTCGACTTATTTGAGAATTCACATCCATCTCTGACCGTAGAGTTTCAAACCGAAAATGTCGACTCACCAATGGCGGCTCAGGGCGAGGCAACTCCACATCTCACTTAGCGCCCTTGCGGTCATATAATCGACCTTTCCTCAGGCCAAAAAAATTTGACGGAAGGTCATTGTAGTTGGGTTTCATACCCAAAAAAAATTTTGCGTAAAACATTTGTGAAAAATAAACAGGAACCTCTTCGTTCCATGGGAGCCTTCCATAGGCCGCAACGTGCCTATCATACAAATAGCGAGCTATGTTTGGGTGCTTGAAATATTGCACCTTCAACATTTTTATTTTTGGCCCTTCCTTGAAATTAAACATTAACCTGGCCACTTCTTTTGTAACTTTTTGTTTTACATCCTCCCATTTATCTGGACACATTACTTTTTCCTTTCTCTTTCTCATCACTTCTACAAATGTATCAGTTGTTGGCCCAAGATTTTTGTACACATTTACAATTTCGCCCAATGAATGTGTAACTATTTCAAGGCTTTGTCAACTCTCAGCAGGTAGAGACAAATCCACGAGATCTCTCTACAATTTTGCATAAAGCCTTTCACACCTTTGTAAGGTGCATTGCGCCATGTTTGTTTCCCATGGTATTTCAGTAATGTCGGCCGGATAAGTTGTGCTGGGTAGACAACCTTCTTCTTGAATGTAGCGGTCCGCCCTGCGTCTATTTTGACCACTAGTTGGAACATTTTCGGCCTCTGCAACAATATATATAAAATTTCGTATATTAGAAAAAACACATGTAAAAAAAGTTGTACAAATTTAATGAAAAAAATATTGAAATTGATGGCAACCTTGACGTCGTTGGTTAGCATCTTCTCCAACATGACCCTGCTGAGAACCAGACCCAAAATGACCCTGCTGAGAACCAACAGTCGTTGATTGGCTTTCGGGGGAATAAATATCACCCCCTTCATGCAGCCTGCTACCACTCATTGATGGCCCTCTAAGTGGATTTGAACCACCACCAACCTCTCGAGACGAGAGAGAAGCTTCATAAGAAAATACGAATTTCTAATCAATTGAAAAATACATTTATGTGTACATATAAATACATACACATATTCATTAATTAAATTGCGTGAACCATACCACGACTGGTTGAACCATGGGCACACTCCATGGATGGAGTAGAAACCCTTCTCCTCTTACCTCCTAAAAATTAAAAAATGAAACTTATTAACAACTAATTTAACTCACAAATTTAATAAAAAATCAATTCCATATGTACACACATGTATGGAGATTTAAGATTATATTTAAATACCGTGAACATCCCCCGATCCCTGAACCCCCATATGGGATTCGGTTGATCTTCATCGTTCATCCTCCATGATATATATATCTATTGGTGGAAATTTACACAAAATAGATTTCAGAAAATCAATTTGTAATTTAGTGTACACAAATTATGTAGAACACAACTTTCAAAGCAATAATTGATGTGTGAAACTCAATTTAAGCAAAAAAGAAATTATAAAAATGATAAGTTCACCAAATTTCACTTTACATGGTGGGAGCACACTTGGTATAAAATTGAAAAAAACACATGGTCATTAAAAAAGAAGCGTGAAACTCCATTTAAACAAAAATTTCTTGAAGTCCCTGCATTTTAATTTTATAAAAACGTGAATTTCACTTGTTGCAAATGTGAAGTTCACCAAGTTGCGCTTTACATGGTGTGGTGGGAGCATACTTGGTATATAATTGAAAAAAACATATGGTCATTAGAAAAGATGCATTTATAAGTACACAACACAAACATATCCAAGATATGTTACAATGTCCATCAATAAATTTTGAAGGGGAGCGTCTCAACACTAATTCATCTTTGAGAGATGAATCTTGAATTTTTGAAGAAGAGCATCTCAAAACCAATTCATATTTGAGAGATGAATCTTACATTGGCATTGCTCTGAATAATTATAATTCATCTTTGATAGATGAATCATGAATTGGCATTGCCCTACGCAATAGATCAACAGACATCTTATTCACATTTGTACATGCCTTATACTAAAAAATTGAAATTGGCTAACAATATTGTTTGCTATTCCATGCAGTTCTTTTAGCCTCTCCTTTTTAACTTGGCACATGCCATTCATCTGGTTGCACACAAGTTCAGAATTGGTGAAAACTACAATTCCATTTGATCCATACTTCATCGCTGTTCCCAAGCCTTCTATCAATCCAATATAATATGCCTCGTTGTTTGTTGTTCTTCTCAGTATATTCATTTTCCTTTGGATGACTTTGCTAGTCACAATATTGGAAAGCACATATGTAATCACTGCTTTCCCTGGATTGGGATAGCAAGAAACTTCTATGCATAATTTCCATTTTTCAACCATATTTAATGGTTTTCTTATCCCTGAAAAAAAAACAAATTCAATAAAAATATATATATTAAATCAACATTTATTGCAAATGCATGAGAAAAATGACACAAGATCATGAGGTAAATGACATGTGCATTGTTTATCTTAAAGTTTGACTTAAAAAGTTTATGGTAGAGTTCACATCTAAAATTAATGGGAGGAAGCCTTTAGTTTGTGGGAGAAATGACACATGTACACAGTTTACCTTAAAGTGGTTGTGTTTTATGGATATTAGAGGAATCCTTTAGTTTGTGGGAGAAATGACACATGTACATAGTTTACCTTAAAGTTGTTGTGTTTTATGGATATTAGAGGAAGCCTTTAGTTTGTGGGAGAAATGACACATGTACATAGTTTACCTTAAAGTTGTTGTGTTTTATGGATATTAAAATGAAGAACTTCTATTTAGATCCATTCCAGAGATTGACTGTAGGGGAATTTACTAGATATGTCACCTTTCATAAAAGATGAGATCTAGAGGCTACCTGGCCCTTTAAAGACTCTGCTTATAGAACTTGTAGAAGTAAACACTAGAGGCATTAACAATATCAAAGAACGTTTTCATGCTCAGACATGGGAATGTGTCTCTTTCCCTACACAGAAAAATAGTTCAAGGTAGTTAATATTCATAGACATGTCATCAAGCAGGTCAATGTGATCATCCCCAACTTACTTTTCATGAAATTAGGCTTGGAATCCTCTACAACCTGGTGGATGGAGTTGAATGGGAACTAGGTCAAGGCCTTTACAAAATACATGCTAGTGAATAACACTTACTAGGTTATGCCAACAAATAAATTGGGAGAAATGTTTTCTCCTCGAGGTTATCCAATTGGGTGTGTAATACCAACTTCACCCATTTCCTAACAAGTTTCTCTCTTAGGTTACAAAGTGTCTTAGGCCATTAACTTCCATAGGCCTCAATATATTATTAGAGATGGAATTCTATTTCTCAAGTGTGTAAAAGAAGAAATAATTCTTGTTTCTAGATTTTAACAATGGCTAAGATGGTCAAATTTTTATTTCGGAAAACAAATAAACTACTATATGCAAGACTTCAATATTTAGATGCAATTTTTTTTTCAAATACAAAATTTAGTAGGATGTGCAATATCTATGCCAATTGCAAGAATATTTAGGGGATCTCTTTGCACTATGAGCAGGAAACAATTTATTGGTTCTCATACTCCCGAGCTGCTTTCTCTATGGAATCACAAAATTCTAGTATAAGGCCAAGTCATGAATCTAATTTTTTTGATTGCTAAAAGCGAGAATCACCATAGCTAGTCTATGTAGTCCTCCACCACTACCCCAGATTGATAAGTTGTTAACAATTTTCCTCAATATTTCAAAGAATAAGAAGCCAACCAAATATTTTTATCATGTTAATGATGTTTGAATTTACATTATCACAATTTTTTAGGGAAATAACAATGGTTGTGGTCCATTCCTAATGACAAATAAGGTACCCCTTTAATTGCAGGTTTCATCATGATAGTTAGTGAATTGTTTGGAAATATATGAAAACTGCTTTTGTGCCTTTATGGAAATAATTTTGGTTTTTCCCCCTCTTATTTCAAACAGATTTAAAGAAATGTTGCTTCTAAAATTTATTTCCATGTGTCAATTTTGATAGGCTTTATGTTGTTGGGCAACTTTTTATAGATACAAGGGATTTTCACATGACTTTTTTCAATTGTTGAGACTTCTCAGCTGGGAACCATTTTGTGTGACATTAATAACATGTAATATATTTTGTTGATAGTTAAAGGAAGCATTTTATATTGAAAATGAATTAGAAAAAAAACTTTCAACATTGAAACTAGGATTCATCATGTTCAAACATTCTTCCATAGAACATCCATCGCATTAGAACTATAGAAATGAATAGGAAAAAAGCTATGGTAGGACATGATGTCATGATCCTCATGACTATTGAACATTGAAATTGATGCACACTAACTACCCATTACTAACAATATTCATGATGTTAAGCACAAAATGTGTAGTATTATGCCAGATGTCATCTATTATCCGGGTAGCAACTAAATGGCACAAATTATTTCCTATCTTGTGGACTTTTATTTTGATCTTATTCCAAACCTTATTAGTTATATATTTTTCAATTTCCCGTGGATTCCTTGAATTTTTTCTCCTACCATCTCCCTCTCTCACTCCCCAAATTATTGTCATCAAACATGCCCCATTGAGGATCTGGAGCAATGTTTGCACCATACTTAGAACTGTCATTGCTGCTAATTGAAATTGGAGAGTCATGTATACTAGATTGCTTGCATTTGGTGGCTCTTACTTGGACAATATCCTTAGATGAGTTTGACATGATGGTCATATGATGCTGGAAGCTACTTGGTGTAATTTTCCTTAAATCTTGAAAAAAACAGAGCAAAAATGTCATTTTCGATCATTTTTTATTAAAGCTTCTGCATACAGCAGATGTTATCACAATTGCAACACAATCATGTTCCATCTGAATGTTTCAAGCCAAATTGCAAGGAAATTTTCATTCATTTTAAACAAAAGAAGGCTATGACATTAAGGTCCATGCTAGAAAAAATTATGCAAATAAGGTTGCTGAGTCAATACTTACCATTTGTTTCAAAGCCATAACGAAGGTTGGCTTTGAGAGTGTCCTCCCAAAGCCCTGTCTTGAGATGAAATTTAATTCAATGTCTCTTAGAGTTGCAAGGTGGAATTAATAGAACTATTTGATTTCTTTACCATAGATAGATATCTCCTTTCATCTATACCTTTCTCTACCATCTTATTTCCAAGTGAAATGGGAATTTTCACATTTTGAATGCCATTACCATGTATTTTGGTAGTCTGCTAGCTAGACCTATCACAAGTAAGGTTGTCATACCAAACTATTTCTCTTGCTCAACTCAGTGACCATGACTCTCTTCTCACACTGCTTACCATAGGATCTTCAGTTGTACATGTCACACAAAGTTGGGGGTTCTAGGTCTACACCTATTAGGTAAAGTTGTATTTTGTGGCATTGTGGTCCTTGAGTAGGCATTAAATATGGATGAAAAGGATTTGTTTTAACTTTGATATAATTTCCTTGTGGAATTACTGAATTTCTCGATGACATGATGCTAGCTTTGCTCAGAGAAGAAGGTTTTGGAGGAGAAATTGAATTCTTTTGACTTATTTTTGGCATTGAAGTTTGAAATAGTAGTTTTGATGACTCCATTGATGACCTTGGTGACGAATTTGATGCACACAATATTGACTTTGAAGATGGTTTAGAAGACGTTGAAGAAGTTGTAGATTTTGGTGTTGTCACTGAATGTTTCTTTGTTTTTGGACTTGATCAAGACACAATTTAACTTTACGAGCAGATTGAAGACCTTGAAGAAGTTTTAGATTTTGTTGTTCTCACTGAAGGTTTTTGTCTGGTTTTGTTTCTTAAACCATCATTTCCATAGGACATTTTTGGTGAATAGATTCTTGACCTTGATGAGAGGATATGATACCTTGAAGAGGCTACATCTTTTGGTGATTTCACTAATTGTTTCTCTGTTATTGTGTTTGTTAAACTTTTTTATCCCAGAGGAGGGTGTTATCCAATGTGAATTTGAAACCCCCCTCACATTTTTCAATGAAGGTTCTATCTGAATTTTAGGGAGCTACACATTATAGAAATTCAATATGATGTGCCAAAAACTTTACAGACATCCCAAAAATAGAAACCACCTATTATATGTCAATTAAATCTACATGGAACCAACAAGCAATATGGTAAAATATAGAATTACGAATCCCTTCAATTAGTAAAAAAAAAAAAAATATGAAGAAAGCACCTAGAGGACTAGAAATAACAATATAGTAGAGAAAAAGAATAGTATCTCAGCAGCTATAATTGCAAGTCATAAATTAATATCATATATTCCAATTTCAACACTAAAAGCAAACTCAAAATAACATAAAAGCAGAGACAACATTGTTTTACATGTAAGTAAACATTGTTAATGGAAATATGCAACATGGCTTGGCATAATCATGCCTTTATCAATGAAATTTCATCAGACCATTGAACAATTGTGCGCTAACAATATTTAAATAAGTTAAAGGAAAAAATTGACCTATATTGTACAGTTTATGGGACAGAAATCAATATGTAGAAATATTCACTTGGTTTTTATAATTGGGTAGAGGAATGACTTAAAATGACCTTGTATGTCTTCTCGTTTTAGAGCTCAAATTTTTAGGAAGGATTTAAGTATCCACATTTCAAGAATCACTAGAAGAGGTTGATAAAGAATATAGGAAGACAAAAAACTAACCAGTGGTCTAATAAATGGATTTCTTGGGAGGTAGATTGGCATATGGACTTTTGGTAGCTAGAAATTTTCCAAATAAGTGAATGTGTTTGAAAACCAAACCTCTAGTTTATTTTGGTTTAGACAAGGTATAGAATTTGAAAAGTGAATTCCCTCTTTCTTCCTCTTACATGTCCAATGATCGGAATCTGGATTGAGGGAAAAAAAATTCCAAAATTAAAATTTTGCATTTTATTTGTTGTACACATGAGTTTTTAAAAGCTAATTAACTCATAAATTTCTCACAAAATACACTTAAAGCTTGACACATAAACCCCTTCCCAATTGGCTAACTTTAGACGATCCTAAACACATTTTTATTTAACTGATGAGGGAGATAGCACAACAAAACTAGTTTGTCCATATTCAAATCAAGTTGGTATCAAAGTACAATTTAGCTCATTTTAGTCAAGGTTATCTAGAAGAATTAGCTATTGGTTTTTGTATTTATGCAAGGAGAGTTTAGTTGTGTGCAAGTTTATGTGTGTGAAGAGAAAGTCAATATTGAGAGCTCAGTTCTAAAATCACGACAAAGAAGATTTTTATGCATTACAAGTGTGATGGAAGCTTCATCAAGTATCTCTTTTAATCAGTCTTCCTTAAAAAAAATCTTTGATAAAGAAATGTTGCAGAAGCTCTACATCATGAATTATATGGTGCAAGAGATGTATGAATATAATAGGGAGAACATTATCCTTCAAGAGAAGTTGATTTCCAAGAATGAGGAGAAGCAAGAAATTCTTGAAAATATGCATGAGATGGAGACTCAACTCCATATTGCAAATGAAAATCAAGCAAGGATTCATGACATGGAGATTCAACTCTATGATGCAAAGGAAGCCTTAGCCAAGTATGTGAATGAAAAAGAGGTATGCAATTCAAGTTTGTCTTCAATTTCCTCTCAAAGTGAATGTGTACGTGCTTTTGAGAGACACACTAGAGGAATAAGGTCCAAATTTTTGATGAAAATGGGCTATGAAAGTAAAGGGTTAAAGGCAAACATGTACAAGGCATAGTTGAGCCAAATTTTGTTGAGGAAAGGCCTAATTATTTGGGTCTTGGTTATGGAAAACATGATGGAGAATGCTCCAAAGCCAAGGAGGCACATGAAGTTGTTCCAAGAAGGAATTTAATTTCGTATTCATTACCTCAAGCTTGTGAAGTTTCTGTTCATGATGAATGGAAAAGTTTGACACCCACTTTGCAAGAAGATGTTAATAATCATGCAGCTAATGAGAATGTAAAAGAAGAGGATTTTGAAAGCTCTAAAGTCATTGAATTCATTGCTAGTATTCCGAGGAGAGCCACTACCTCATCAAATTCACCTCCTCAAGAAGGCGACAAAGGTGAATGTTCAAGGTATAAATCTCCCTTTAATCAAATTGCTTTTGATTATGATAAACATGGTAAATATTCACATAAGATTTGGAAAATTTTGCATGTTCCTTTTGTGGTTTGAATAATCATAATGTTTATAGATGTTGGAAGAATATATCCATGCACATGAAAATTTCTAAATAAATAAGGCAAAAATTCAAAGGCCCATTGGATAAGGAAAATGATGTTGAAAATAAGTTGCAATTGTTTTTCACTCATTTCCATAAGAAAGGTCACCTTGTAGACAAGTGTTGGACTTTGTATCCAACAAGTCATCCACGACATTTGAAGAAGATGGAAAGAGATATTGACAAGAATGGAAAATGAAGTGCAGCTGAAAGAAGCACCATTGAAATGGTTTGATAAGGGATGGTTAGATTTCTTATCCAATTAAGGCCTTGCATGTATTTTGATGTTTCATGAATTTCTTTACAAATTCAAAGTATGGTGCATGTTGCATGAATCAAGATGTTGAAAGTAGAGTTATGTTGACACACTTAAATGCAAAAAATATGGAAATTTGTACATGTTATTATTTGACTTGAGAGTTAGTTGTTTGAAGAGGCATGTTTTGTCGACTTGTGTTTGGTTGATGGTTTTGTACACCAATATGTAAGAGTACATGGAGATATTCACATAATGTGAATTTTTTTTCTTTGAAGGAGAAAAATGATATGTCAGCGAGCTATGTTTCTTGCATGATGTGTTTTTCAGTTTGATGGTTTTGTTTGTGACAAGACGTCACAAGATTTTGGGAAGGTCCACTCTTGAGCGAGAGCCTCATGATTACAACCTAATCAAGAGAATCAAATGGGAGTGCATCCTTATTTTGAAAAAAAACCTCTAGATAGGATTCTAAGCTACCTAGGACTCAAACCATTATTTTTAAATTTGAAATATCATGGTGTGTTGTTTCAATGCCTAAATCCACAACCCTAACATAAATTGTTTTATTTTTTTTTTGCAGGATTTAGTTGGTTATATTAAAAGTCAGTTGAATTTAAAATTCTTGGCTTAGTGGCATGAACCAAACATATTGTGTATTAAATGAGGAATTTCGCTCTCCCAATCATTTCTAAATCACCCGTATCACCAAGAAAACATGTTTTAAAAGAACATACTTTGGTATGGGAAAGACCTTAGGTCCTTTGACTGTGCACATGTGGTGTGAAAAATTGAAATTGACAATGCAAAAAAGTGAAATTATGAATGAAACCATGAAAACGAAAAACCCAAAAGTGGTAAATGATTTAAATAGACCTAATTAATTATTTATCAACATAAATTCTTCAACTTTTAGCAATTAAATGATAAGTAAAAAAATAAATAAATCTGTAATTATGGTTCGAAAGTTACATAATCTTAAGAAGCATTTTAAATTAATTCTATCTAATAAAAAGTATCCCTCCTAACTTAAAAAATACCATCTCTTCCCATAAGATTCACGACCTCCCTTCCTTAGCACACAAGACATAAATACAATTAATATTTCAATATGTTAATTTCTGTTGAAACAAATGAAAAGTTGTATAGATGGTTTCAAATATTATGAGAAGGTTTTTGATATGGTTGAGAGAATGTGGAAAATAGAATCCATAAACAAATTGTTTTTCAAAACGTATTACTTTCAAAGTATCAACAAGGAATGTACAAGGGTGTTCAATGAATTAACGCTATTTAAATTCCATGATGTACATATTTCTTTCTCATAATTTTAACAAATTATTAAATAATGATCTAGATTGGATAATTATATTATTTGTCATATATGTTGATGCTTATAGAGTGAAAATACTGAAAGAATCAACTTGTAGGGTCATTTTAATGGTGGGAGGAGAATTGGGGTCTAAAACCTTTTGGAGTCATTTTGAGGTATTAAATGACATTTCTTGGGGTCAAACGATTATCCCTTGTGCCGAAACCTTGACCATTGTTCTACACTTAAAGACATATCCAATGGTGCAAGAAAAACATCAAATCAAGTTCATTCAAAATTTATGCCTTTAGTAAGTTGACCTATCATGTTGACCACCATGGTACGAGAGAATGTCATTTTAGCCCCATTACTCATGCATAGCAAGCTAGCTACATGTGGAATTTTAACAAGACTCTAAAAGGTCTAAAATCACAAACCTCGTTAATGGTTGATGGATGCAAATCTTACACCTAGTTGGCTATCACGCTATGTTAAATACTTGGCCACTAGGAGGAATAAGATTTCCATTTTGTGTTATTGTATTGTGTTCCATAGTTGAAAATACAACTAGGAGTGTGAAGTTAGAGATAAAAATGTATGAAGTTAAGTTTTTATAGCAACCTTACACGCCAAAAGTCTTAGCTAACTCTAGAGAGATTACCTCTTTCTTTTCACTTACATATTTTCCATACCAAAAAAGAGAGAGTAGAGCATGTTTACATTTTAGTGTTGTTTTTCTCCCATAAGGATTTCCTGGGGAAAAAGGAGTAGAGCATCATTACTTTTTAGGGTTGCTTGTCTCCCATAAGGATTTCCTAGGAAAATAATTGTGTTGATTGTAGATATGTATGTGTGTGTTTCATTATGTTCTCCATTTCTTACATTGTGTTTCATTATGTTTTCTATTTCTTACATTTGACTGTTTTATTCATTTAAATAGAAATTTAGTTATTAAAAGATCTAAAACTTAAATACAAATTAATCTTCATTATATAGATTTCACTTATTTTATCAAATTTGTTGTGATAAACTATTTCATTATAATAACTATAAAACTTGACTATTAAATAACAAAATTTTGTATTGATAAACATCTACACTTCTCCAACCTAAAAAAAATACATATAACTTTTAGATACATTTAGACATGTGTTTTATTTTGGGCGTTCAAGTCCAGTTTGTAAGCAATAACCTAACACTTTGGGAGTTCAAGTCCACTTTGTAAGAAATAACCTAACACTTTGGAAGTTCAAAGCAGGTTTGTAAGTAATAACCTACCATTTTGTATTAGGTTATGCTAAATACTTTAGAAAATAGAAGTTTCATTATCACTTGAGGTTATTCATTATTCTAAATACAAATATGAATCCATGACTAATTATGGCATTATTCTTACTTTTTAGTTTATACATCTAATTTGATACTTTAAAATGTACTATGTCCCATTTTGGTTTTTTTTTTTTTTCTTTCAAGATTTTGACCAAACTGAAGAATTAGTGAATGATAGCAGTTGCATATACAAGACATATATTGTAATACTTTTGTTTTGATTCTCATATTTTGTAGAGACAAGTCCAGCTGAACTGTGAAAGATCTATGTAATTGTACTTTCTTTTCTAATATATAAGAAAGACTGTTTTTTCTATTTGAAAAAAAAAACTAACACTTCTTGTATTAGGTTTTTTGAAATTATTGAAATAATTACTCTGCCAAGGGATATGATTGTCATAAAGATCTTATATTTGAGATGATTATCATAATGATCTTATATTTGACGTTCAAGTGCGTTTTGTGAGTAATAAGGTCTAAATACTCTATGTATTGCAAGTTTTCTATTATTATTGGAAAAAAATTACTCCACCGAGGAAGATGATTGTCACAGGTTCAAAGTGAACAAAAATGGAAATGTAACAAGCTTATATCATGGCATTATATCTTTAGGTTATTTGTTTTTGTAGATTCTTTTAACATGCTTACTGTTTCATTTAATTGTAACAGATCTGAGAGCAAAAATAAGTAAATATTGAAAGGTGATTATGTTAGGTTTAGACACGTGTTGCACTCGTTAACATTGCATAGCAGGTTAACGGTATACAGGCTAGCTGAAGCTGGAAACAGACCAGAAGTGGAAGCAGCAGCAAAACCCCCCAATGTGGAGCCTGTTGGAGTTGGAAACATAAATCCAGTGGCTGCTAGTAATTTCTTTGATGCAGGTAATATAAGCACTCAAGCTCTGAATTACATGGACCTATCAGTAAATCTAATTTTTTCAACGAGCACGAATTCAACAATATACGAATTATTATAATGATCAAAGACTTGTGACTTTTTTCAAAAAGGAAAAAAAACTATGGCTTATATAGATGTGCCAGTTCAAATCCTGTAAACTATGAGATGATACATTCAAAAATGTTCAAACACAAATTCTTGACTTCGTATAATACGACATGCTGGAATCAAAATATACCCGTGCCACCCAAAAGGACATGCTACAGCCTAATAAAAGACGGTTTCTAAACATTCATCCAAAACTAAAACTAAACTTACTGCTTTAATACATCGTTCAAAAGGTCAAGACCTCCATACCCAGAAAAACAATAGTGCTCCCGAAAGAAAGATAAAGTCTTCAAAAAACATCATTGGAGAAGAAACAAAGGAATACAGAGACTGACAGTGAAAATAAAAGATAAAGATCATGAAAAATTAACCGTGCCAGCAATGCTTTGACCCTCAGCATCAAACATTTCATAATGCATAATGCCCCCCTTCCAAGCCTTTTTTTGATAACTTGTCCACCTCATGACTTGTTTTTAAGTAGCAAACTGCAGGGGCCTAACGTGTAAATTTATATACTTCACTTTTGAAAATTTGATTCATGATTTTTATAATAAATAAAAATTGATTCACTATTCCAGTTATGGCAGAAGGCAACCTAAAATCACAGAAAATAATGAAGCCTATTGCAGCAACACTGGTTAATGGTGTTCAGCAGCAGCAGTGGTTATTGCAGCAACACCGGTTATGTGGAATTTTTAAACTAAAAAAACAACTAGAAATACGAACTAAAAAAACAACTTATATGATCAAAGCATACATAAACCAATGGGATTTAATATTGTAGCTTGCACGAATGATTGAAGACGCTTAAAACCAGAAAAGCAAAGAATCGACATATTTTCGACTATAACCAGAAAAGCAACCATTTAAAACAATATGACATACAGAACTATGTCATATAAATATGAAGGAATATTGAATGTTACAAATTGCAATGACATACACCATTTATATTTCCCATACCTGGTATTGCAGTAGACTAACAGCACGGACGGGAGGAGCAACACAGATGAAAACGTGCGAACAAATAGACCATCAGCAGCATAGAAAAAAAAACGCGCGAACAAACAGACCGGTAAACAAATCAACTTCGTGGGCGATTTATTTATAGAAACTAGTTCAGCCAAACTATTTTAAAAGTAAAAGTTCGGCCAAACTCAAAGTTCGGTCAAACTTTTGTTGCCAGTTTTCCCATCTCCGACAAAAATTCTATTTGCCCACGCCATCAGTGTGCTTTCAATCTAAACGGAATCATGAGTTTGGTCGAACTTTCTAAGAAAGTTCGGCCGAACTATTGCCGAAAAAAAATTTCTGCCCCCGATTCTCACAAAAGTGTAACCCATCTTCACATATCCACCCATGTTTATTATTTTAGCATCGGAATCCAATTATCGCTTATTTTCCAGCCCTCGTCATGGTTAAGGTTGTTGGGGTGTTTCCCAATTTCTATAGCTTCCCTAAATTTTCTGTTATGATAATGATCTATTTTGGCCACCACACAGGAGTTCAATAAAAATAAAGTGATTGGTTTTGTTGGAGTGCTCAGATAAAGCTAAGGTTTTGAGGCGGTTGTGTTTGATATCAATAGCATGTTCTTGAATTCTTGTTAAGATCGATCGACCTGTTTCTCCAATGTACGGTTTGCCACGTGAGCATGGAATTAAGTAAACTCCTTTGTGGCATCTGCAGTCAATTGGATCTTTAACATATTTGAGGCACTTGCTAATCGTATTCATGGGTTTAAAAGTACTTTTAATGTTTTTCTTTCTTAAAATATGCGAGATTTTATCGGTGATGCATGATATGTAGGGTAGGTTGACTTTGCCCACCATATCATCCATATGTAGTTTATTTTTATTATATTTTATGGCATTTTTAAAGGCTTTGATACCTGGGTTTCTCTTGTAACCATTATTTTGGAATACTCCCATGAGATGGTTTTTCTCTTGTTCAAAATGCTCATGATCCGATATGCATACAACTCTGGTTGCTAATGTGTTGAGAACCCCAATTTTATGAGTCATATGATGATGGGAGTTGGCATGCAAATATTGTTTGGTGTAGGTTTTGTTTCGATAGACTTGATGAGAAAAACAACCATCACTATTTCTGCTAATAAGGATGTCAAGAAATGGAAGGCTGTTATTCTCTTCAACCTCCTTGGTAAACTTGATTGAATCAGAGAGGCTATTCAAGTGTTTCAAGAATATGTCCAAATTCTCTTTACCATGGGACCAAATGATGAAGGTGTCATCTACGTATCTTTTCCAAAGCTTAGGTTTAAGAGGAGAAGATTTGATGGCTTTGTCTTCAAAATCTTCCATGAAGAGATTAGCAATAATGGGGGACAAAGGGGATCCCATAGCAACTCCAAAAGTTTGTTCATAAATTTCCCCTTTGAAAGTGAAAAAGGTGGATTTGAGACAAGTTTCTACCAATTTAGCTATTTTTGGATCAATGTTCTTATGCACCACCTTCATGGCTTCATTAATGGGAATGTTGGTGTAAAGAGATTTTACATCAAAGCTAACAAGGATGTCATTTTTATCTAATTTTAGTTGTTTGATTTCGTTAATGAAATGAGAGGAATCCTTAACAAAGCATTTAGTATTTCCTACTAAGGGTTTGAGCTTCTTAGCGAGGTGTTTTTCTAGATGGTAAGTGGGGCCTCCAATGGTATTGACGATGGGCCTTATAGGGATCCCATCATTATGTATTTTTAGGGCTCCATATATGCGAGGAGTGAGGGGGTTGTTCTCTAGGAGATGTTTGATATTAGGTTCATTTCTAGCTTTTATTAGGGTATTAACAGTCTTGGAAATTCTTTTTTATAGGGTTATTTTTCAATTTAGTATAACACCCAGAGTTGTTAAGGTGGTCCAACATCTTTTCTTCATAGTCTTCTGAGTCCATGATGACGATTGCCCCTCCTTTGTCTGATTTTAATACAACAACATTAGGGCTTTGATTTAAAGATTTGAGAGCCATGAATTCTTGTTTGGAAATATTACTTCTAGGAGGTAAATTGCTCAACAATCCATCAATGTTGTAAAATTTTGTTCTAGCCCATCATAAAGATAATGATTAGTTTTTCTTTGTTTAATATAAAACTATTTAATGAATATGTTTGGGATTACAAACTCTATTAAGCTTGGTGGAATTTTCTAACTTGTATGTTCGTGCTTAAGTTTAGATATGAACTTGTACAAAATGAACCCTGTCAACATCCCAAAACCTAAAAATGGGATTACAAAATTGAGAAATGTGATTCTATTCATTTAATTTATAGCATTATCAAATCTTCATTCTTTGTTCTCCAAAATAATACCTCCCCTTTTCCTGATTCCATGTACATCTTTATTTATTACACTCTTTTACTGTATTCTTCATGTTTATAGCAATATTAACATCGTTGTGACAATAATTTGCAACTATTTTGAGAACATTCCATTTTTCGCTTTCCCCCAACCCCATCCCAAGTCTAAAATCGGGAAGACACATCCTTTGTAACAATAATTTTTAAGTTAGGTAGTATTTTGAAGAAAGATAAGGAGAAGGTAACACAATTCTCGTTATCATCAAACTCGTGCATTATGGTTATGCTCTAACCTCCCACTCTTTTATGCATTTTTGCATGGTATGAGAGGTAAAGTGAAAAATCAATATCATCAACATCATGAAGTTAACATGATTCTCATTATCATCAACCTTGCGTTAGGGTTATGCTCTAACCTCCCACTATTTCATGCATTTTTTGCATGGTATAAGATGTCTCATAAAATTCAAACATAATGCTATGAGATTTTACATCAAAGCTAACAAGGATGTCATTTTTATCTAATTTTAGTTGTTTGATTTCGTTAATGAAATGAGAGGAATCCTTAACAAAGCATTTAGTATTTCATTAAAATTTTATCTATTTGATTATTCATTAAAATTTTAACATTTTAAGTAATTGTAAAGACGCTATTTTATTTAGAATATATATTTTAAATGTGTAACTATTTTATTCTTATTGATTGAAGTACAATTATTCCCCTTTTCCTAATTCCATACATCTTTATTTATTACACTCTTTCACTTTATTCTTCATGTTTATAGCAATATCAACGTCGTTGTGACAATACTTTGCAACTATTTTGAGAATATTTCATTTTTCTCTTCCCCCCTACTCCATCCCAAGTCTAAAATTAAGAAGACGTGTACTTTGTAGCAATAATGCTTCGAACAATATTTTGAAAGTTAGGTAGCATTCTTAAGAAAGCTGAGAAGTTAACATGATTCTCATTATCATCAACCTTGCGTTAGGGTTATGCTCTAACCTCCCACTATTTCATGCATTTTTGCATGGTATAAGATATAATTAGTAATAATTATAGATTTATATTATTACTAATTTATATATAACTAATCAAATGGTCATATTTGAAATTACAAAGTATGTTTATTATTACGTTATACCATGATTTCAACTTATCTATTTGATTATTCATTAAAATTTTAACATTTTAAGTAATTGTAAAGACGTTATTTTATTTAGAATATATATTTTAAATGTGTAACTATTTTATTCTTATTGATTGAAGTACAATTATTCCCCTTTTCCTAATTCCATACATCTTTATTTATTACACTCTTTCACTTTATTCTTCATGTTTATAGCAATATCAACGTCGTTGTGACAATACTTTGCAACTATTTTGAGAATATTTCATTTTTCTCTTCCCCCCTACTCCATCCCAAGTCTAAAATTAAGAAGACGTGTACTTTGTAGCAATAATGCTTCGAACAATATTTTGAAAGTTAGGTAGCATTCTTAAGAAAGCTGAGAAGTTAACATGATTCTCATTATCATCAACCTTGTGTTAGGGTTATGCTCTAACCTCCCACTATTTCATGCATTTTTTGCATGGTATAAGATGTCTCATAAAATTCAAACATAATGCTATGAGATTTTACATCAAAGCTAACAAGGATGTCATTTTTATCTAATTTTAGTTGTTTGATTTCGTTAATGAAATGAGAGGAATCCTTAACAAAGCATTTAGTATTTCCTACTAAGGGTTTGAGCTTCTTAGCGAGGTGTTTTTCTAGATGGTAAGTGGGGCCTCCAATGGTATTGAAAATGGGCCTTATAGGGATCCCATCATTATGTATTTTTAGGGCTCCATATATGCGAGGAGTGAGGGGGTTGTTCTCTAGGAGATGTTTGATATTAGGTTCATTTCTAGCTTTTATTAGGTTATTAACAGTCTTGGAAATTCTTTTTTATAGGGTTATTTTTCAATTTAGTATAACACCCAGAGTTGTTAAGGTGGTCCAACATCTTTTCTTCATAGTCTTCTGAGTCCATGATGACGATTGCCCCTCCTTTGTCTGATTTTAATACAACAACATTAGGGTTTTGATTTAAAGATTTGAGAGCCATGAATTCTTGTTTGGAAATATTACTTCTAGGAGGTAAATTGCTCAACAATCCATCAATGTTGTAAAAGTTTGTTCTAGCCCATCATAAAGATAATGATTAGTTTTTCTTTGTTTAATATAAAACTATTTAATGAATATGTTTGGATTACAAACTCTATTAAGCTTGGTGGAATTTTCTAACTTGTATGTTCGTGCTTAAGTTTAGATATGAACTTGTACAAAATGAACCCTGTCAACATCCCAAAACCTAAAACTGGGATTACAAAATTGAGAAATGTGATTCTATTCATTTAATTTATAGCATTATCAAATCTTCATTCTTTGTTCTCCAAAATAATCCCTCCCCTTTTCCTGATTCCATGTACATCTTTATTTATTACACTCTTTTACTGTATTCTTCATGTTTATACCAATATTAACATTGTTGTGACAATAATTTTCAACTATTTTGAGAACATTCCATTTTTCGCTTTCCCCCAACCCCATCCCAAGTCTAAAATCGGGAAGACACATCCTTTGTAACAATAATTTTTAAGTTAGGTAGTATTTTGAAGAAAGCTAAGGAGAAGGTAACACAATTGTCGTTATCATCAAACTCATGCATTATGGTTATGCTCTAACCTCCCACTCTTTTATGCATTTTTGCATGGTATGAGAGGTAAAGTGAAAAATCAATATCATCAACATCATGAAGTTAACATGATTCTCATTATCATCAACCTTGCGTTAGGGTTATGCTCTAACCTCCCACTATTTCATGCATTTTTTGCATGGTATAAGATGTCTAATAAAATTCAAACATAATGCTATGAGATTTTACATCAAAGCTAACAAGGATGTCATTTTTATCTAATTTTAGTTGTTTGATTTCGTTAATGAAATGAGAGGAATCCTTAACAAAGAATTTAGTATTTCATTAAAATTTTATCTATTTGATTATTCATTAAAATTTTAACATTTTAAGTAATTGTAAAGACGTTATTTTACTTAGAATATCTATTTTAAATGTGTAACTATTTTATTCTTATTGATTGAAGTACAATTATTCCCCTTTTCCTAATTCCATACATCTTTATTTATTACACTCTTTCACTTTATTCTTCATGTTTATAGCAATATCAACGTTGTTGTGGCAATACTTTGCAACTATTTTGAGAATATTTCATTTTTCTCTTCCCCCCTACTCCATCCCAAGTCTAAAATTAAGAAGACGTGTACTTTGTAGCAATAATTCTTTGAACAATATTTTGAAAGTTAGGTAGCATTCTTAAGAAAGCTGAGAAGTTAACATGATTCTCATTATCATCAACCTTGCGTTAGGGTTATGCTCTAACCTCCCACTATTTCATGCATTTTTGCATGGTATAAGATATAATTAGTAATAATTATAAATTTATATTATTACTAATTTATATATAACTAATCAAATGGTCATATTTGAAATTACAAAGTATGTTTATTATTACGTTATACCATGATTTCAACTTATCTATTTGATTATTCATTAAAATTGTAACATTTTAAGTAATTGTAAAGACGTTATTTTATTTAGAACATATATTTTAAATGTGTAACTATTTTATTCGTATTGATTGAAGTACAATTATTCCCCTTTTCCTAATTCCATACATCTTTATTTATTACACTCTTTCACTTTATTCTTCATGTTTATAGCAATATCAACGTCGTTGTGACAATACTTTGCAACTATTTTGAGAATATTTCATTTTTCTCTTCCCCCCTACTCCATCCCAAGTCTAAAATTAAGAAGACGTGTACTTTGTAGCAATAATGCTTCGAACAATATTTTGAAAGTTAGGTAGCATTCTTAAGAAAGCTGAGAAGTTAACATGATTCTCATTATCATCAACCTTGCGTTAGGGTTATGCTCTAACCTCCCACTATTTCATGCATTTTTTGCATGGTATAAGATGTCTCATAAAATTCAAACATAATGCTATGAGATTTTACATCAAAGCTAACAAGGATGTCATTTTTATCTAATTTTAGTTGTTTGATTTCGTTAATGAAATGAGAGGAATCCTTAACAAAGCATTTAGTATTTCATTAAAATTTTATCTATTTGATTATTCATTAAAATTTTAACATTTTAAGTAATTGTAAAGACGTTATTTTATTTAGAATATATATTTTAAATGTGTAACTATTTTATTCTTATTGATTGAAGTACAATTATTCCCCTTTTCCTAATTCCATACATCTTTATTTATTACACTCTTTCACTTTATTCTTCATGTTTATAGCAATATCAACGTCGTTGTGACAATACTTTGCAACTATTTTGAGAATATTTCATTTTCCTCTTCAAATTAGTGTTAGAGCCAATTCAACCATGATTAATAGAACAAATAACACAATGTAACATCACAGGCATCCACATCTGGTTGCTACTGTAATATAACCCAAACACCAAAAGAGGAAAAGAATTACTCCAATTGCAATAAACATGATGCATGCTACATTCATGGCTATGCAAGAGCTTTATCACATGGGATGACTACCCTTGCATCCAATCAAGCTTTGGTTTCCAATGAATCTGCACCAAAGACCTCTGCAAGGATTTCCCAAGCAATTGCATTAGCCTAGGTTTAAAATAGGACAAGGCATCTTTCATTGATTTTTGTTGATACTAAAGCGATCTAACAACATTTTGTTGTGTAAAGCCTTTGTTTTCCATCTCAACCATTTCACCATCTCTTCACACCTTATATTATTTGGTGATTTATATTATTTATTATTATTAGCTATAGTTATTTTTTATGTGGGAGTTTGTTCTTATATCTAATAATAATAAATAATATAAAAGAATTATAGTTCTATTTGTTTTTGCAACAACTAATAATTTATTCTATACATTTAAGAGATATTTACAATATTAATTTTGAATATTAATTTTTTTACATCTCTAACTTTGAGGATTTCCTAAATCAAAAATATTTTGATAATTTGATTTGATTTTGGTTTGTGATTAACCTTGTTTTTTCTGTTTGTGATTTACTCATTTTCTTTATTAAGTGTTTAAATTATAATATTTTTTACATAAAAATATTAATTTGATCCCAAATTTTATTTTAACTATTCTAAATGGTATTTTTTGTTTTCTTAGTTTAGAACTTCATTTTTAAATTAATTAGTTCTCATTTACTTTCAATATATAAAATTCTTTGACACTTTCATCCTCTTCATATCAATTTTTTATAAAAATCTAATATCTACAATTTAGATTGGTAAAATTATTTTTAATATTTTATTTTTAACATTTTTACAATTTCATCTTAATTTTTACATGAAAAAGGAATTTCTCTAATTTCATTGATTACCATGTTGTTGTTGTTGTAAATCTTCTTTCTACTTATATTCATTCCTAGTTTTTCTAAGATTTACAAATGGTTTGCAAAACAAATAGAGATATAAAAAGATATCATACACCAATCAAATTATAGATTATATAAATTGAAGTATACCTTTTTTTATCCAAAATGAGAATTTTTTTTTTATATGCAAGTTTGCATGTGGATCACAACAAATACATTAGGTAGTACATAGATATAACTTTAAAAAGAATCATTAGTCTTTTTATCCAACAAAACTACAATTTTTTCCAAAGACACTCTTAACTAGAGAAAAAAAAATATAGGTATATACCTTACAAAAACCCACCAAAAAATAAAATTTACATGTCATACTCTAATTGATAATGCGGTCATTCATAACTATGTGATGTCATTCCATTTAGCTAAGGAATAGGAGAGGGCCTAATTTGTCCATTGATTTTTAAATCTCTCAATATTAATTTACACCCTTTGTTAGCACAGAAGTCTGCATCTCTCAATCTTAATTTACACTCTTTGTTAGCACATAAGCTTGCATCTTTATTGAGGTCACAGAGAACATGGAAATATGATATTGAAGAGAACCCTTCCACTGCTTTCCTAATTCTTTTCATAATACTTTCTAAAGAGAGTTATTCATCGAGTGTTGGATAAGGAGGAGGGAGTCTCCTAAAATAGTGAGAGAATATTGAATCCCCTAGTATACATACACAGTTGAGAATACATTCACAAGATATAAGTGCATATATGAGAGAAAGAAAAAATATCTTTATTGAAATAATAAGAGGAGTAGATTACAACCAGTGGATCAATTGATCGTCAACCTACTCTAACTTCATTTCATCTTCATCACACCAAGAATCATCTCAGCAACAAAATAGTACTCCAGCTCTCATTAATTGAGAATCCAACAACATAATATTACACAAATTTCTTCCTCCCTTGCACTTAGATGAGTGCTCAATTTATAGGGAAATCGTAGGTAGTTTCTCAATAAATGATATTCAATGGCTTTCTAATCATATATGAGACATTTTTTAAGGTTCAATGGTGATGGATGAACACATGTATTTGAATTATGACACCTATGAGCTCTTCTAGAAGGCACTCGACATGTGGAGATTCCTGGAACAATGATGATTTCGCTCCCAGGAGACCAACGACCCTTAAGTGTCGGGAAGTGCTTTGCAGAGCACCCTTGCATGGGGGTAAGTGCTTTTCAAAACACTTAGGCCCATACAGAGGAGCATTGATGAGTCAATGGGTCATTTTAACTATACTTCAAAAATTGAAACTCTCATGAATTAATGCCATAAGTGGAATGACTTCTCTAGGGAATGTAGAAACTGAATTAGGAGATGACAGACCCTATTTGTAATGATTTAGGGGATGGTAGACCCTATTCATAATGGTCTTAGGGATGATTCCCAAATTGACCTATAACATTGGCCTTGAGTCATATTGTTCTCCATCCCCTCCGTGGTCGAGTCAGTCGCTATCAGATCATCCATGCTTTTTATGCTCTTACAAAGGAAGGTGTCTGTCTGCTACTCAGTATCCCCTATTCCATAATCATTCCTAGTGTCAGTCCATCAGTCACTTTACTTTGATCCCTCGTGCCTTAGTTGAGGATTCATCATTGACTCACCTATGGCAGACCTCCTTTTTTCGACATTAGCACATTCGTTCCAGAAGGCGGTTCTAGAGGGCAGTGTGTCGTGGTTCCAACTTCCATTCATGTTCAATGCCTCGGATCACGCAAAGGGAATCATCATTGCCCTTACACTTAGTTTTTTCTCATCCACCTGGCCTCAAATCATTATTGCACGATTGAGATTTGTATACTTGATGGTCTGGTGATCCAACAGATTGTACCTATGCTTCTCGGGTGTGTGTGATATTTTTCAGAACGCACAGGGGGTGGCCCTCCAAGTATCCCCCCACATGCTCGAATGACCACGGATTATGCTACAACCTCAAATGCAGCTCCGCAAATTTCATGGGTTCGATTTCAACCGCTTGCAGCGCCCATAACATGCATGTATCATTCAAATAATCCATTCATATTCATAGATTCCTTTCCTATTTAGCAGGGCTTCTTTGGTTTTTATTATGTCTCATGTACTCATATATTATTGTATTCAGTCCTTGCTCATTTTTCTCCAGGTGCAGTATGTATGTGGCATCCATTATATTTTTGTCTGGCTTGTTTTATGCCAGCATGTCATGTACCCTTTATCATGTACTTTATTGCTCAATTTCATTTTGTTGGGCACACCATTATTATTTGTACTTTTTCATCTCGGTGGGCCCGCCCCATTGAGAACAAGTACCACAACATTAAAGGAGACTTATATCATTTGTAGGTCTCACCCCCTCAGTCATTTTCCTCTCTTACTTCACTCCGTCTATGTATCTCTCTCTCTCTGACTCCCCTTTTGTGTCTAGTGATTGTGTTCTTACAACGTACTTCGGTCATACGATCAGCTCCTAATGCTCGCACGTTAAGGGGCAATCTATTATCACCAAAATTTGGTCATCTAACCATTTACAATTAGATGGACCGAAGTACATCATGTAAAACCAATTTTACCATAGTAGAATTTCTTTCACTATAAAAAATAATTTAATAAACCATATTTTATTAAGTGATTTTTGGTTTAAACAAGAAACCCCCATAAGGAATAATTAAATAAATCCTTATTTATTTGATTCCTCTAGGAATAATTAATTAAACCATTGTTTAAATAATATTCCTAGTCATATTTAACTCAATTATGAGAAATAATTAGATAAATCATTAAAAATTTTAAACATAAATTTTAAACTTGTGAAAAAATGTCCATTCTTGTGGCTCATCTCCCAAGGAAGTAGAAGGTACATCTCCCAAGGAAGAATAAGGTATCGTCATCCCAAAAACATCGGACGGAATCGGTATCTATTAAAATATTTTATCAAATTATATATACATACATGTACATGTGTGCACAATTATTTATTTTAAAATCACTTAAAAAACACTAACATTTGCCAACATATCTTGATGGTCAGACCCATCTTCATTGTTTGAACCAGAGGTCCCGAACGTGATATTAACATTTTCGTTATGCATCATGTGTGAGAACTGCAAATGGTGTTTTAACATATAATCATACATTTTTGTTAGGTTAATGTACATACAAATAAATGTATACATGTACATACACATGTATTTATTACAAATTGTACACATGTATATGTATGTTAAAATAATTTCAAACCCTAAGGTCATTAACACATACTGTTCCGTTGCCCTCTTCCTCATGAAGAATTAGGTCTTGCAAACCATTGTGACAATTTTTTGCATATATTCAGAGATCTTCAACATTCATGTTGTCAATCTCCTCATCTGTACAATACACAAAATTGGCATGTGCATTTTCACGTGCTCTTTGTCGATTTAAACAAACATCGACTCCACCCAATCCGCTGTAAACATTGTCGATCATAACATCCCTTGCTTCTCGACTTATTTGAGAAGTCGCATCCATCTCTGACCGCAGAGTTTCGACCCGAAAAGGTCGACTCACCAATGGCGGCTCAGGGCGAGGCAACTCCACATCTTGCTTAGCGCCCTTACGGTCATATAATCGACCTTTCCTCGGGCCAAAAAATTCTTACGAAAGGTCATTGTAGTTGGGTTTCATACCCAAAAAAAATTCTACGTAAAACATTTGTGCAAAATAAACAGGAACCTCGTCGTTCCATGGGAGCCTTCCATAGGCCGCAAGGTGCCTATCATACAAATAGCGAGCTATGTTTGGGTGCTTGAAATATTACACCTTCAACATTTTTCTTTTTGGCCCTTCCTTGAAATTAAACATTGACCTGGCCACTTCTTTTGTAACTTTTTGTTTTACATCCTCCCATTTATCTAGACCCATTACTATTTCCTTTCTCTTTCTCATCACTTCTACAAATGTATCAGTCGTTGGCCCAAGATTTCTGTACACATTTACAATTTCGCCCAATGAATGTGTAACTATTTCAAGGCTTTGTCGACTCTCAGCAGGTAGAGACAAAGCCACGAGATCTCTTTGCAATTTTGCATGAAGTCTTTCACACCTTTGTAAGGTGCATTGCGCCATGTTGGTTTCCCATGGTATATCAGTAATCTCGACTGGATAAGTTGTGTTGGGTTGACAACCTTCTTCTTGAATGTAGCGGGATGCCCTGTGTCTATTTTGACCACTAGTCGGAACATTTTCGGCCTCTGCATCAATATATATATAATTTCGTATATTAGAAAAAACACATGTAAAAAAAGTTGTACAAATTTAATGAAAAAATATTGAAATTGATGGAAACCTTAACGTTGTTGGTTAGCATCTTCTCCAACATGACCCTACTGAGAACCAGACCCAGAATGACCCTGCTGAGAACCAGACCCAAAATGACCCTGCTGAGAACCAGCAGTCGTTGATTGGCCTTCGGGGGAATAAATATCACCCCCTTCACGCAACCTGCTACCACTCATTAATGGCCCTCTAAGTGGATTTGAACCACCACCAACCTCTCGAGACGAGGGAGAAGCTTCATAAACAAATACGAATTTATAATCAATTGAAAAATACATTCATGTGTACATATAAATACATATACATATTCATTGATTAAATTGCGTGAACCATACCTCGATCGGTTGAACCATGGGCACGCTCCATGGATGGAGTAGAAACCCTTCTCCTCTTACCTCCTAAAAATTAAAATATGAAACTTATTAACAACTAATTTAACTCACAAATTTAATAAAAAATCAATTCCATATGTACACACATGTATGGAGATTTAAGATTATATTTAAATACCGTGAACATCCCCCGATCCTTGAACCTCCATATGGGATTCGGTTGATCTTCGTCATTCATCCTCCATGATATATATATCTATTGGTGGACATTTACACAAAATAGATTTCAGAAAATCAATTTGTAATTTAGTGTACACAAATTATGTAGAACACAACTTTCAAAGCAATAATTGATGTGTTAAACTCAATTTAAGAAAAAAATAAATTATAAAAATGATAAGTTCACCAAATTTCCCTTTACATGGTGGGAGCACACTTGGTATAAAATTGAAAAAAACACATGGTCATTAAAAAAGAAGCGTGAAACTCCATTTAAACAAAAATTTCTTGAAGTCCCCGCATTTTAATTTTATAAAAACGTGAAGTTCACTTGTTGCAAATGTGAAGTTCACCAAGTTGCGCTTTACATGGTGTGGTGGGAGCATACTTGGTATATAATTGAAAAAAACATATGGTCATTAGAAAAGACGCATTTATAAGTACACAACACAAACATATCCAAGATATGTTACAATGTCCATCAATAAATTTTGAAGGGGAGCGTCTCAACACTAATTCATCTTTGAGAGATGAATCTTGAATTTTTGAAGAAGAGCATCTCAAAACCAATTCATCTTTGAGAGATGAATATTGCATTGGCATTGCTCTGTATAATTCTAATTCATCTTTGATAGATGAATCATGAATTGGCATTGCCCCACACAATAGATCAGCAGACATCTTATTCACATTTGTACAATGCCTTATACTAAAAAATTGAAATTGGCTAACAATATTGTTTGCTATTCCATGCAGTTCTTTTAGCCTCTCCTTTTTAACCTGGCACACGCCATTCATCTAGTTGCACACAAGTTCAGAATTGGTGAAAACTACAATTCCATTTGATCCATACTTCATCGTTGTTCCCAAGCCTTCTATCAATCCAATATAATATTCCTCGTTGTTTGTTGTTCTTCCCGGTATATTCATTTTCCTTTAGACGACTTTGCTAGTCGCAATATTGGAAAGCACATATGTAATCATTGTTTTCCCTAGATTGGGATAGCAAGAAACTTATATGCATAATTTCCATTTTTCAACCATATTTAATGGTTTTCTTATCCCTGAAAAAAACAAATTCAATAAAAATATATATATTAAATCGACATTTATTGCAAATGCATGAGAAAAATGACACAAGATCATGAGTTAAATGACATGTGCATTGTTTATCTTAAAGTTTGACTTAAAAAGTTTATGGTAGAGTTCACATCTAAAATTAATGGGAGGAAGCCTTTAGTTTGTGGGAGAAATGACACATGTACATAGTTTACCTTAAATTTGTTGTGTTTTATAGATATTAGAGGAAGCCTTTAGTTTGTGGGAGAAATGACACATGTACATAGTTTACCTTAAATTTGTTGTGTTTTATGGATATTAAAATGAAGAACTTCTATTTAGATCCATTCCAGAGATTGACTGTAGGGGCATTTACTAGATATGTCACCTTTCATAAAAGATGAGATCCAGAGGCTACCTGGCCCTTTACAGACTCTGCCTATAGAATTTGTAGAAGTAAACACTAGAGGCATTAACAATATCAAAGAACATTTTCATGCTCAGACATGGGAATGTGTCTCTTTCCCTACACAGAAAAATAGTTCAAGGTAGTTAATCTTCATAGACATGTCATCAAGCAGGTCAATGTGATCATCCCCAAATTACTTTTCATGAAATTAGGCTTGGAATCCTCTACAACCTGGTGGATGGAGTTGAATTGGAACTAGGTCAAGGCCTTTACAAAATACATGCTAGTGAATAACACTTACTAGGTTATGCCAACAAATAAAGTGGGAGAAATGTTTTCTCCTCAAGGTTATCCAATTGGGTGTGTAATGCCAACTTCACCCATTTCCTAACAAGTTTCTCTCTTAGGTTACAAAGTGTCTTGGGCCATTAACTTCCATAGACCTCAATAGATTATTAGAGCTAGAATTCTATTTCTCAAGTGTGTAAGAGAAGAAATAATTCTTGTTTAGATTTTAACAATGGCTAAGATGGTCAAATTTTTATTTCGGAAAACAAATAAACTACATATGCAAGACTTCATTATTTAGATGCAATTTTTTTTTCAAATGCAAAATTTAGTAGGATGTGCAATATCTATGCCAATTGCAAGAATATTTAGGGGATCTCTTTGCACTATGAGCAGGAAACAATTTATTGGTTCTCATACTCCCGAGCTGCTTTCTCTATGGAATCAAAAAATTCTAGTAGAAGGCCAAGTCATGAATCTAATTTTGTTGATTTCTAAAGGCGAGAATCACCATAGCTAGTCCATGTAGTCCTCCACCACTACCCCAGATTGATAAGTTGTTAACAATTTTCCTCATTATTTCAAAGAATAAGAAGCCAACCAAATATTTTTATCATGTTAATGATGTTTGAATTTAAATTATCACAATTTTTTAGGGAAATAATAATGGTTGTGGTCCATTCCTAATGACAAATAAGGTACCCCTTTAATTGCAGGTTTCATCATGATAGTTAGTGAATTGTTTGGAAATATATGAAAACTACTTTTGTGCCTTTATGGAAAGAATTTTGGTTTTTCCCCCTCTTATTTCAAGCAGATTTAAAAAAATGTTGCTTCTAAAATTAATGTCCATGTGTCAATTTTGATAGGCTTTATGTTGTTGGGCAAATTTTTATAGATACAAGGGATTTTCACATGAATTTTTTCAATCGTTGAGACTTCTCAGCTGGGAACCATTTTGTGTGACATTAATAACATGTAATATATTTTATTGATAGTTAAAGGAAGCATTTTATATTGAAAATGAATTAGAAAAAAAAACTTTCAACATTGAAACTAGGATTCATCATGTTCAAACACTCTTCCATAGAACATCCATCGCATTAGAACTTTAGAAATGAATAGGAAAAAAGCTATGGTAGGACATGATGTCATGATCCTCATGATTATTGAACACTGAAATTGATGCACACTAACTACCCATTACTAACAATATTCATGATGTTAAGCACAAAATGTGTAGTATTATGCCAGATGTCATCTATTATCCGGGTAGCAACTAAATGGCACAAATTATTTCCTATCTTGTGGACTTTTAGTTTGATCTTATTCAAAACCTTATTAGTTATATATTTTTCAATTTCCCGTGGATTCCTTGAATTTTTTCTCCTACCATCTCCTGCTCTCACTCCCCAAATTATTGTCATCAAACATGCCCCATTAAGGATCTAGAGCAATGTTTGCACCATACTTAGAACTGTCATTGCTGCTAATTGAAATTGGAGAGTCATGTATACTAGATTGCTTTCTTTTGGTGGCTCTTACTTGGACAATATCCTGAGATGAGTTTGACATGATGGTCATATGAGGTTGGAAGCTGCTTGGTGTAATTTTCCTTAAATCTTGAAAAAAACAGAGCAAAAATGTCATTTTCGATCATTTTTTATTAAAGCTTCTGCATACAACAGATGTTATCACAATTGCAACACAATCATGTTCCATGAGAATGAATTCTGAATGTTGCAAGCCAAATTGCAAGGAAATTTGCATTCATTTTAAGCAAAAGAAGGCTATGACATTAAGGTCCATGCTAGAAAAAATTATTCAAATAAGGTTGCTGAGTCAATACTTACCATGTGTTTCAAAGCCATAACGAAGGTTGGCTTTGAGAGTGTCCTCCCAAAGCCCTGTCTTGAGATGAAATTTAATTCAATGTCTCTTAGAGCTGCAAGGTGGAATTGATAGAACTATTTGATTTCTTTACCATAGATAGATATCTCCTTTCATCTATACCTTTCTCTACCATCTTATTTCCAAGTGAAATGGGAATTTTCACATTTTGAATGCCATTACCATGTAGTTTGGTAGTCTGCTAGTTAGAACTATCACAAGTAAGGTTGTCATACCAAACTATTTCTCTTGCTCAACTCAGTGACCATGACTCTCTTCTCACACTGCTTACCATAGGATCTTCAGTTGTACATGTCACACAAAGTTGGGGGTTCTAGGTCTACACCTATTAGGTAAAGTTGTATTTTGTGGCATTGTGGTCCTTAAGTAGGCATTAAATATGGATGAAAAGGATTTTTTTTAACTTTGATAGAATTTCCTTGTGGAATTACTGAATTTCTCAACGACATGATGCTAGCTTTGCTCAGAGAAGAAGGTTTTGGAGGAGAAATTGAATTCTTTTGACTTATTTTTGGCATTGAAGTTTGAAATAGTAGTTTTTATGACTCCATTGATGACCTTGGTGAGGAATTTGATGCACACAATATTGACTTTGAAGATGTTTTAGAAGACGTTGAAGAAGTTGTAGATTTTGGTGTTGTCACTGAATGTTTCTTTGTTTTTGGACTTGATCAAGACACAATTTAACTTTACGAGTAGATTGAAGACCTTGAAGAGGTTTTAGATTTTTTTGTTCTCACTGAAGGTTTTTGTCTGGTTTTGTTTCTTAAACCATCATTTCCATAGGACATTTTTGGTGAATAGATTATTGACCTTGATGAGAGGACATGATACCTTGAAGAGGCTACATCTTTTGGTGATGTCACTATATGTTTCTTTGTTATTATGTTTGTTAAACTTTTTTATCCCAGAGGAGGGTGTTATCCAATGTGAATTTGAAACCCCCCTCACATTTTTCAATGAAGGTTCTATCTGAATGTTAGGGAGCTACACATTATAGAAATTCAATATGATGTGCCAAAAACTTTACAGACATCCCAAAAATAGAAACCACCTATTATATGTCAATTAAATCTACATGGAACCAGCAAGCAATATGGTAAAATATAGAATTACGAAGCCCTTCAATTAGTAAAAAAAAAAATATGAAGAAAGCACCCAGAGGACTAGAAATAACAATATAGTAGAGAAAAAGAGTAGTATCTCAGCAGCTATAATTGCAAGTCATAAATTAATATCATATATTCCAATTTCAGCACTAAAAGCAAACTCAAAATAACATAAAAGCAGAGACAACATTGTTTTACATGTAAGTAAACATTGTTAATGGAAATATGCAACATGGATTGGCATAATCATGCCTTTATCAATGAAATTTAATCAGACCATTGAACAATTGTGCGCTAACAATATTTAAATAAGTTAAAGGAAAAAATTGACCTATATTGTACAGTTTATGGGACAGAAATCAATATGTAGAAATATTCACTTGGTTTTTATAATTGGGTAGAGGAATGACTTAAAATGACCTTGTATGTCTTATTGTTTTAGAGCTCAAATTTTTAGGAAGGATTTAAGTATCCACATTTCAAGAATCACTCGAAGAGGTTGATAAAGAATATAGGAAGACAAAAAACTAACCAGTGGTGTAATAAATGGATTTCTTGGGAGGTAGATTGGCATATGGACTTTTGGTAGCTAGAAATTTTCCAAATAAGTGAATGTATTTGAAATTACAAAGTATGTTTATTATTACGTTATACCATGATTTCAACTTATCTATTTGATTATTTGATTATTCATTAAAATTTTAACATTTTAAGTAATTGTAAAGACGTTATTTTATTTAAGAAATATATTTTAAATGTGTAACTATTTTATTCTTATTGATTGAAGTACAATTATTCCCCTTTTCCTTTAATTCCATACATCTTTATTTATTACACTCTTTCACTTTATTCCTCATGTTTATAGCAATATCAACGTCGTTGTGACAATACTTTGCAACTATTTTGAGAATATTTCATTTTTCTCTTCCCCCCTACTCCATCCCAAGTCTAAAATTAAGAAGACGTGTACTTTGTAGCAATAATGCTTCGAACAATATTTTGAAAGTTAGGTAGCATTCTTAAGAAAGCTAAGGAGAATTTAACATGATTCTCATTATCATCAACCTTGCGTTAGGGTTATGCTCTAACCTCCCACTATTTCATGCATTTTTGCATGGTATAAGATATAAAGTGAAGACTCATTATCCTCAATAAGAATTTAACATATTTGATCGACTTGATAAGTACCTTTCTTTACTTTCATGTTTGTATGGATCTTGAAAAGTTTGAAATCATAAACATCTTAACTTAAATAATAAGTAATATGCAATCATGCTATTGACATGCTCCAAAAGACATGTAATGCAAGTAGGGTCTCTTTATTGCTTGTATAATATTTTAATAGAATTATTTTCCTTTAACAAAGTTCTCAAGGTTTAGTGCAATGTCTTCTTTTTAACAAGAACTACAATGAAGATGGCTCTCATGGCTAAGCAAGATTGAGATATGTTCAACATATAAATATAAGACACAATATTCACAAATCATATGAATACATAAATTATATCATCTCTTATATGTGTGTTAGTAAAAAAATTTAATTTTGTGATCGTGTTTAAATTTTTATATTATCATCTCTAAACTTTAAAATTCTTTAAAAACAAAAACATGAGTCAATAATTATGAATTTATATCATTATTAATATATATAACCCATTAAATAGTTGTATTTAAAATTACAAAGTATATTTATTATTAAGTTATACCAAGGTTTCAACTTATTTATTTGATTTTTCATTAAATTTTTAATTTTTAAATAATTATAAGAATATTATTTTATTTAGAATATATATTTTTAATTGTGTAACTAATTTTCTTTTATTGATTGAAGTATGATTATTTTTTCAATTTATTATTGTAAAAGTCAAATAAATACATACATTTCAACTTAAAATAAAATAAAAATAGCTCATCAAATCTGATCCCTAAATAAAATGGCATTGTGTTACAATTATACAATATACAATATGATTATTTTTTCAATTTATTATTGTAAAAGTCAAATAAATACATACATTTTAACTTAAAATAAAAATAGCTCATCAAATCTGATCCCTAAATAAAATGGCATTGTCTTACAATTATACAACATAAACTGCAATTTGAAGATAAACAGAAAAATGAAATGTCTCATGAAATTCAAACATAATGCTTATACCATACATGCCACATAAATGATCTTATTTATCATTTACTATTCATCCTACAACATAGAATATAGAATATATATTTTCTGTTAGAAAGTCACAAGTTCAAAAATAGACATCAGCAAAGTTTGAACATGTTAATTAATTAATATCAACCTTATTGTAATGATTCTCAAGAGATAATTATCCCCTAATATAAATCCTTGAAATAATTATTGATAAAAAATTTAATTTAATGATCATTGATGAGGAGATGTCCTTACCTCTACCGAATCACAATTTCATGTTAAAAAAAAAACCACTCGACAAAACATGTTGCACGTAAGTTACCATTCATAAAGAAGATGCCAATCTTCCGACACAAGGAAACTTTTATGGCAAATTCTTCAAAATTTAAACCTGTCTATTCACTCTGAGAAACCACAGTACACTAACCCGTGATTACAGACCCATTCAGATTCTCGGAATCTTTTTTACTTCCTTTTTATTTATATGGGAATTTGCTCGGCTGCCTCCTTATGTTTTTCAAGTCAAAGTCAAACCCCCATTCTGCATTATAAGCAAATTTCAGCTCTTGAATCCACCATTACGAGGCAGATCAAGCAGCAATAGGGGACCATGGAGCCAGACAGTCCACTGTAAGTATAACTTCGAAAAATCATCTTCTTTTTGCAGGATATGGTTGTTTTCTTCACATTTGAATAATTGTGTGTCGAACATGAAATAACTGTGTCAATTTTGAATGGATTAGTAGGTTAAGGAATGAATTTTACTAGGCAATTGTTTACAGGATGAAAATTGAGTTTTTGTAGTAAGGTTAATGTGGGTTTGGGAGAAATTTTGGATTTTTGCAGTCGTTAAAACAGAGATTTTCTTTATGTTTTGATGGAATTATGCTGGAACAGGAAAGAAACCAGAACAATATTTTGGGTGGGGTTTTATTCAAGCTACTGGTGTGAATTTTGATGGGTTTTATTCAAGTTTTCTTTATTTTTGGTGTGAATACCCCTTTGGACTGAGCAGTCTCAGGAGAGCAGTATGTTATCCAAATGGCAAGACTAATAATATTGGTATTTCCAGTGTTGTGACCTCTGTATGTATGTGGTATACTTCTAAAGTAACAAAAGATTGATATTTAATTTGCAATTCTTAATGGGGGTTTGGTAGTAATCTGGTCTGTAATTAGTCATCGGGATTTCATTCGGCCTAGTAATGGCAGATCCAATACTTACAGCTTTTGGCAAGCTAAATGGTTTCAGGGAGGTGGGCATAGTTATTATTACATGTTTATTGTTTTGGCCTAGTGATCCGGTGCGGATTGCGATAAAGCTTGCGTGTATTTATATTTTTCTACACTGGTTTTTCGTTAATGATATCTTTTAATATTTATCTCAGGTAATGAAGGTATGGTTGTATATTTTTGAATCTGGTCATCTCCTTCATGTCTCCTGATCTACAAAAATTATGCATAGCAGCATAAGTGACATTTGATCCACATAAATCTGAGTTGTGAAAGAACTAGAGCTCACTTCACCATTGTCCACATCTCCTGACGAGCAAAACTTTGAGATTTCATCATATTTAATGCACATAAATCTAAATTGAGAGGACCCATTCTTGGCTGTCCATAGGGTGCTAATTAGCAGAAACGTTGTTGCAGGTTCAATATTGGTCAGGAGATGGCAACTTTCCTTCTTTCATGCGGAGTACTGTCAAAGGCCTTGGAAGAGTCCCGTCTGGCAAGCAACTCAGAGAGTTTTACTCTGAATGAGTATGAAGGCGTTGCATATGTTGCCTTCCCCTCATTTCATAATTTCGAAGACTTCATTGTCAGAGGTAGAAAATATGGAGAGGGCAATATACAAGCTGACAACAAGATCTTCTCTGATTGCCTCAAGGGTAATGATGATCAACCGGCCCTTGTACATCAGGGAGCTCTTAAGTTGTTCTCGCATATGTTGGAGAAAACAAATTTTAAAACAAAGGTAAATTGATTTATCTACTCTGCTGTTAGGACTAAGTGACCTTAGTTTCATAAAAGGAGGGTTTGCTTCTTCATTTCTCAGAGATTAATTTTTTGAATTCCATATGAAAGTAACATCCTGTTCATGTATTCTATGATCAATCAGTTGCATATGTATACGGACTCGACACAAAGGAAGCTCAAACCCATTATATTTGTGGGTCATTCCTTAGGAGGGGCAGTTGCAACCTTGGCCACACTATGGGTACTTGAAAAGAGGTTAAGACAAAGCTCTCCCTTTTGTATCACATTTGGTTGCCCATTAGTGGGAGATGAAAGTCTTGTTAAAGCTGTTGGCCGTGAAAATTGGGCTGGCAACTTTTGTCATGTGGTTTCCAAGCATGATATTGTTCCTCGGATGCTCCTTGCACCGTTTGAATCAATTGCTGGGGCTTTGGTTACTATTTTTCCTTACTGGCAAGGCAAAGTAAAATATTCTTCTATTCAAGACGCTTGTAGGAAACTTCTCAATCTTGTCCTGGATTCTCTAAGGGAATCGGATGTGAAAAGCCCATACAGGCCTTTTGGCACTTACATGTTTTGCTCAAGCAATGGTGCAGCTTGTATTGAAAACTCTGAAACGGTTTTGAAAATGCTTAGTTGGACAATGCAAAGACAAAAAGCTTCTTCTGGTGAGATGGTACAGGACTGTTTTTCAGAGCATATAGGGTATGGTTCTGTTTTGAAAAATGTCATAGAAAAGTCTTTTAGTGGGAAAAGATTTGCAAATCCTGAATCAGCTTCCTTTTATGAGATGGGAATCTCATTGCAGCTAGAAGCTATTGGTGTTGGGGTCCAGGTACTCAATTTCTTTCCAAAAAAATTTACATTTAATGTTTCTTGGTGTGCTGTTAGTTTCTATGCTAGTAAAGGCCTTTAAAGCATTATGGTATTATGGATTCTAATATAAGATTGTTAATCTTAGATCTATTAAGCACTAAGAGATATAAAAAGCATAGGTGAATGTTAACCCTGAATCTATTAAGCACCAAAAGAAAAAAAAAACTTTTAAGTACTTGAAGCTTAATACATCTGTTGTTCCTATTGATAATGGGTTTTTTAGTTAGAAACAGAAAGACATACAAACATTTCCTCCACCTAGGATGTAAAACATCAAGCTTCTCAATATACAACAACATAGAAATTCTGTGAATCTTTTTTATTTTCAAGTCCTCCACCTAGGATGTAAAGCATCTAACTTCTCTATATGCAACAAAATTGCAATTCTGTGAATCTTGTGTTTTTTTCAAGTCGAGGAATTTTGGAGCTTTAACAGAATAGAAAAAACAATGTATGGCCTTAGCCTTTGATAAGAATACGAGGTTATGCTCTCAGTTTGTCTAGAAGTCCTGTTAGTTTCTTACTATGTAAGATTTGGGATTAGATTTTAATGTAGCAGGGTCTTTATCTGTAGTTCTGAAGTTTATTTTCTTCATCTAAGCATACCCATTGATGTTTGAAATATCCTCTGGAATTGTTGATTCAACTTTGTGCAGGATGATGCTGCACGGATTGCCTTTCGAACAGCAGGAGAAGCTGAAAACGAGCGCAACACAAATGTTGAGGAGCTAGCTATTAGATTAGGCCAAAAACAATGCAATATGGCAGAGCTGGAGTGGTATAAAGAACGTTGTGAGAAGGAAAATGACATCGTATATTACGATTCCTTCAAGAACCAGACTGACAAGAAGGATATCGATGCCAATAGGCGCAGGTTAAAGCTAGCAGAGTTTTGGGATGATATTATTGAAATGTGGAAGAAACATGAGTTGCCAAGTGATTTCGAATCTCAAAATAAGTGGATAAATGCTGGTACTGCATATAGAAGACTTGTAGAACCTCTGGATATTGCATTTTATTATCGCACTTGCAAGGGCAATGGCAACTATCTTTCAGATGGAAGACCTAATCGTCATAAGGTTCTCCAGAAATGGATGGAAGAGAAGGAAAAAACTCGCAGTTCGAGATCTCAGGGACCCCGCACAAAGCGTGCATCCCTTACTCAGGATTCATGCTTTTGGGCACATGTAGAAGAAGCCTGGAAAGACCTGGAAAATCTCAAACGAGGCCAACACCAAAGGCTACAAAACCTTCAAAAGTTTGAAGAGTATGTGACAACGATGGAAAAAACACAGAGCATTTCTGCCGATGTTTTCATGCAAGGAAGCAGCTTCATGATGTGGTGGGAAGAATGGAAAGAGTATAAGAAAAATCAATCCCTTGAATGGAGGTCTCCTTTATATAAGATAATGGAAGGGCTGAAGCTGCAGGTTATCTGAACAGAAAGCTGTTTCCAATTGTTATGAAGAGGACGTCCTTCCAATTAGATTGGATAGTTTGTTTTTGAGATGTATTTACGTTCATAGATTGGAGGAAGACTGCATTCTTAGTTTGCTTGGAAGAGGACTTTCTTCCACTTGGGTTCCTAGTCTAGTTTAGTTTTAATTTCTTTTCATTTGTTTAAAATAGTTGTAATAACCTGATGGTAAGGTAGGACAAATTATATTTTGCCCAAACTTTGCTAAACATAGATTTATTGAGAGTAAATTTGTTTCTCCATCTACATATATATCCTCACTGTTGAGAGGGTTTAATAGAGCTGTTAGTAGAGGTGAGGATATGGATGTGTAAATATGGTATATATTTTCTATATTTATATTAGAATTCGTAGAAAAATCAAATATTATCTAATGGATATGCATTGAAATGGTTTAATAGCAATGTTCCATGGGAAGCATCCTTCATGGTGGGGTGCAAGCACTTAGGAGGGGGAATACCTGGGCAAGCGTTTCCATGTCTCTCTTTTGGGGGATGCAAAGAAATCTAAGGTGAAACATTTCCCAGTGTTATTCTAAAATCTAATTGGTAATAAGCAAAATAGACTATAGTAGATACTGAAGTTTGAATACTGGAATAGTAAATTGATATAATTCAAACTCAAAAGGGATGCTTCTGTGTCCTCTTTCAATTCAAAATGGGTGCTTCCAGACATACCACTAAAAAGGGGTATGTTCTTTTGAGGGGATGCCTATAAGCACCTTTTTTTGTGTTTGAGTTTGAGTTATATCAATTTACTATTCCAGTCTTTAGACCTCAGTATCTACTATAGTCTATTTTTCTTAGAATGATGAATTTAAATTTTGAATCAATTTTGAATCTAGAATGATGAATGACAATTTTAATTTTTAAACGGTTGTAAATTATTTAGAATGGTGAATATGGATTATTGTATTTTATTATTGAATCTCGTGGTGTATTGTTGAATGATATATGTATCAATATGAATGATGAATATGAATTAGAGTATTTGATTATTAAATTTAATTATGTATAGATTAATATATTTATGTTTTTATTATTAAATATATATATGAAAAATTATATATCTCTACATCCCTTATTTTCCGTAATTTTCCTTAAAATTTGAAGGTACTTCCACATATCTTCCTTTGTTTTTCCCCATGTCCCCCCTCCTAGAGTATGGATGGAACAGTTTGTTTTTTCCTAAGTCCCCCCTCCTAGAGTATGGATGGAACAGTTTAATAGATTATTTTTGGAGGAATAAGTTTTTATGTAGAAAGTTGAAATTATTAAAGATTTGATTTTTTTGTTTTGGTATGAACCAAGATAATACAGGAAATTACTGTTTTTTATAATTTACGTGCAAATTACAGAGGCAAGCTGAGAATGAACAAATTTTTGTGTGCAAATTACAGAGGCAATGTGAGAATGAACATATTTTTGTCTGACAGTGTGTGAAAATTCAGGAAATTCGTGTTTTTTTTTAATTTATGTGCTAATTACAGAGGCAAGGTTAGAGTGAACATATTTGGTGAGAAAATTTAACAAATTTAGAATATTATGTAAAAGCTAGTTTTGAATTTTAATATATTTATTTGAAACTGTTTATTTTTTATGTTTATTTTTTTTTGAAAATTTGTATATTAATTTATAAATTATTTGAAATTTGGAGTGGACATTATACTTATTTTAGATAAAAAATGAGTTGCACAATGCAAATTACCTTTTGGAAGCTTTTGTTTTTAATTTTATGAAATATGTAGTTTTGGGTGGATCTCATTTATAATTAAGTTTTTAAAAATCAAACTTATAGATCTTTAAATTGGTAAATAAACAACAAATGTTGTTTAACTATTTTAGATTTTTAGGTTTTTATTGGCTGAAATTTGGATTGGGATTTTTAATTATTTAAAATGTGTTTATGATTGTATAAATGGATTTAACAATTTAAAAAATTTTAAACTCAAAACTTTTTTAACAAATATGGTAAAAACCCTCCAAAATAGATTATGGCAATAAAACATGTATTTATAATTGTATATATTGTTACTTTGAGTGGGCCTACTGGTTAAGAGGATGTGTTTCCTCCTAAGAGGTCACAAGTTAAAAACCAGAGGGGGTAGAGTATGTATGCCTTAGTAGGCTTATTAAAAATTTATTCCATGCTAAAGATTTTTTATAATTCACAAGAATTTTTAGTTGTTTTTAAATTCTTCAAATCACTTGTTTTTTGCAAATATTTTTTTATAGCAAACAAGTGTTGTATTGTATATCAATTTAATCTCTATCAAAATATATAATGAATAGTAGAATTTAATATAACTAAGTATATGAATGATATTTGTCAAAAGTAACTAAAATAAGAAAAATATTATTTAATCATAATTATTGGCAAGGAGGATTGACTAGTTTAAGTATTATTGGAGTATATTAAATGAAATTAACTAAATAAAACAATAGGTTAAATTGAACTTGTAATTAACTCTAACATAAATATATGAAATTATAAAAACAAATTTAAAATAAATTAAAATCAAAGCTAAATATATTAAAATTAAATAAAACATTTTAAAATCCAACTTTGAAATTATAAAATCAAATTTGAAATAAATCAAAATCAAACCTAAATATATTAAAAGGAAATATATTTAAATTAAACATGACATGTTTTAAATCAAATTTGTAATATGTTAAACAAAACCATTATTAAATTGAATTTATAGGAAATTGAACTTGGAATATGCAAAGTTTAGTGGCTACACATCAAAATAATGCATTCATAAATAAGAATGCAATATCATTTTAGCCCTTGATCATATGTTTCGAAGAAATGGCTCTCGAAGGGGGGTTAACTGGTCCTTGTCCACGCAGTACTTCAACAATATATTGTGTACTGGGCACACCTCTATGTGATCCCTCAGAAAATTCTTGACGGAATCAGGCGGTTCATGGCAAACTTTATTTAGGGGGAGGTAGAGAAAATGGGAAATTTCATTTGGCCAGATGGGATATGATCGCAAAGCCGAAGGATATAGGAGGATGGGGTATTTTGGATTTGGAAACCTTTGGTAAGGCGCTACTCATAAAACTTGTATGCAATGGATTACAAGTCTAGGGTATTTGGCACAATATTATTAAATATAAATACCTCAATCAGAGGGGTGTGGAGGAGCTTTACATTCAGGGATGGGATAATAAATCTGGGGGGTCTACCATTTGGAAAGGATTCTCAAAGATTTGGCCTACCTTCTCTGAAAATTTAAACTGGACTTTTGGAGATGGAAACAAAGTTCTTATTGGCCATCCAAGCATATGTGGTTTGGCCTCCTCTCTTTCTATTGGTGGGGAATTGGTGAATAATCTAAACCATAAAGGTCTATTCTACATGGGGCAGATAATAAAAGTTTTGGAGGGTGGTGACCCAAGATGGATGTTGACAGAGGACTTGGATCTGCATGGTAAAATGGGAGAAGAGTGGATGAAATTCATAGACGTCTTACAAAGCCTTGGCATAAGAAGACATTTAGTGGGAGATGAGATCACTTGGGGGGGCACATTAAAAAATGGACAGGTCATCATAAGTGAAACATATAATGTCCTCATAAATAAAAAAGTTGGAAACGAGCAAAGTTGTTGGTTTAAGGATATGTGGAAATTAAATGTTTAGGTAAAGTTGATTATTTTCCTTTGGCTCGTCTGGCGAGACAGAAATCTTACTCGGTCGAATCTTCAAAAAAGAGGAATATATGGTCCTAGGATTTGTATACTTTGTTTGAAGGACAACGAAGATAACTCCCACCTATTTTATCGTTGCACCTTTGCTTGCGAGATTCTGTCTATGTTGTGTTATCATTTCAGTTTTATGGTTTCGGACTATGGAAATACATAGGACTGCATTCAATGGTAGTATTGAAAGGGTAAATCATTCAGAAACATACCCATCCTCTTTCACTGGTACACATGGTGTCGTAGAAACAGATGGATCTTTGAGGGGAAAATTAGCACACCAGAAAAAATTGGCCTTCGGATTATTCAAAATTGGGAAAACCTCAGAATTCAACAAAAACCCCAGTTGATTTATCTAAAAGAATGCGTCCTTTTGAAATTCATTCCTTGGCCGGCTTCTTTGATGGGGCATCTCAGAATTTCAGATGTGGTTGCAGGGCATGGCTCATGATTTCCCCAATCTGTCATTATAAGATATTTTGGTATGGAGGTGCGGGGACTAATATGAGGGCATAGATGTTGGCGCTTTGGGGCCTGCTTTGGTTTGCTAGTCAACTATATCTGGCAAAGTTATGGGTCTTTGGGGACTCCCAAGTCCTTTTGGATCACATGAACAAAGGAACTTCGTTGAATCCTGGCCACCTCTCCGATCGGCTAGATAGAATAAAAGATCTTAGCAGAACTTTCTCATCCATCACTTTCAAACACATTTACTGGGAAAAGAATATTGAAGCAGATAGATTATCAAAAAAAGATTTGACATGGATTTTGGGGGAGATGCATTACGAGCTCTATGAATCTACTAGTATAGGTGCGAGTGGAATTGTAAAAGCTTTTTAACCAATAAGAAAAGCATAAAGATAACTGTGGAATACACAATTTTAAGCTCTTGTTGGCGCGATGCTTTTTGACAACCGGAAAAGGAAATACAATGGAGGATACAAAAAGTATTGGGCGATCTCAGACCCCATGGGGGATCATCTTTGCCTATGGTTCTGAATAGTTAAAATGAATACTGATTTTGGTCATAATTTTTTTGTATGATTTTGGTACCTCACAGACCAGATGGAAAATTTTTGATATGTTTACATTTGATGAAATTACCGATGATTTTCAGAAATTCTTCTGAATGTAAAAGGAACTATTAAAAGTTTTTGGACTGGTACATTATATAAACCAGGCGTATTTTTCAACTGATAAAAAAAAAATACTACTATATAAATAAAAAGAAAGAAAAAATAAATAGGTGTTAATTATGTGTAATTTGTCTACAACTATCATATAAATAAAAAGAGAAAAAATTATTGCAGCAAAGATTAGCAAAAAAACATGTGATATTCCTAATGGACATTAGTGCAAATATTATCTTTTGGCATCCATCAACAATAGTGTTGAGCACAAGGTTTTAAGATGGGAAAGTAGACATTATTACACATCAAAAATGTTTGAGCACTCTACATTAATCAAATAATATTACCTATATAAATACATGAAATGTTGTCTCCAAATAGATAAACTACCTTGGACACACAATCACTTGGATGGAATAATATCTCAACCACATAGAAATCTAAGAACCTAACTTGTTCGACATAATTTCTCAAACCAACTAGGCCTTGACAACCTCCTAAAAGCTAGGAATATACTCTCTACATAGAGAACCAAATCTATCTAAGAATGACCAATAATCTAAGCAACCAAATATCGTCACATACATAAGACAAATAGGAGTTACATACTCCAACGCTCCCTTTTAATGACTATTTGTCTTAATCTTCTTAGTTGATATCTTCAACTACATCTTCTCTATAACACATGTTCCACTACAAACTGAAGAACCTCTCATTCAATGAAGAACCTCCCATTCAATAAATTCTATCTCTGGTCTATCCGTGTACTTTCACCTCATATTCTAGTGATGCAAACACCACAAAACAACCATCCACCAGAATGCATGGGTATCCAACCACTTTAACCATCAGTTTAATAGGACATTCCTTCATGTACATGGTTATTCAACTTCTTAATGAACTCCTTATGAATGAAAAAACTTCACCTCCAAATATACAACCAATATTATGGTAAACTTATAAAGTAACCAACCAACACATGGCCCACTCCTCCAAGTGCTAAAGAACTCCTGAACAAAGGCTACTAAACTAAATTAAACTAGAAAATATATTCATCAATGGGGACACATGATAAAGGGATATGCATGCCTCCTTAGGTCTTACAATGATATTTCTTTCACGTGCTATATAAAATATATGTTTTTATAACTCACTGACGTTAGGTACAAACTTTTCGAGGACCACATCATTTAAATAAAGTTTTGGAAATCCACGAGCCTCTAGTCTATAAATTCTTTTTTTACTTTTTTTTCATGTGTGGATAGATGTGGATGTTCGTGCACATTTCCATGTTATTTTTCTTCCATATTCATTTGGAAGCATACATTTGTCTTCATCTAAATTTAATTACCTTTTTCATAGATTAATTATCACGCTTTCCTTATCTACACTTGTTCATAATTCATTATTTGAGTGAATCTTGTTAACTCATTGGATGTGATAGTTTAATTGTTGTCCATAAACAAATCTGTTTTTTTCTATAAAATAGTTAATGACTTAAAAAAAAAAGTTTATTGAAAGACTAGGTAAGATATTAAGAGGAGTCTATATATTTCAAAAGACATTAATGAATGTAATGTCAATCAAAATTGCACCAAAAGCATTGTTTCCATTTTTGAAGATTTTATTTCATTTCAACATTTAAATCTAACATTGGTTATGATTGAAGATTTTATTTCATTTCAAAACCTAAAATTAACATTGATTATGAAGAGAGTAAAGGTTGAGGTGTCATTGGAGTATTGTTGAAAGTCACCGAAAGAGGTGAGGGAGTGGGCCAAAGACAATACAAACTATTTTCTGGCTATGAAACAATAATAAATACTTAATAAATCAAGTGATTTTAAGCGTTGTGTGCCTTCTACTTTCAAGAAGTGTGATATAATTTATTAATCATCCAATAAATTTTACGAGTTATGTGCCTTCTACATTAAATAAGTGTGATATAATTTATTACTCATCTAATAACTTACATTAGTGAATGAATCATCATTGTATAGCCATTTCATTTTCACCTTTGAAATGAATACTCCACCTCATGGCTTGATATTTTTCCATTATAATATTGAGTAGTATAGGTTGGAATATTAGTTTCTTTCAAAATTTTGGATTATGGGATTTTAGTTTTATTTCATGCTTTCTTTATTTTATTAGCTTAGAGTTTAGACCATAATTTCAAAATTGCTTACTAGTTAACCTTTGAATTCTAGTTATAACTCTTTTTGAATAATTAGTTTAATATGACTTTTCAGTTTGATTAGTGTAACATTATATTCAATCTTCTACATATCATGCATGACATCTCACAAGTTTACCAAGTCCTAGATTGAGAATTTAATGCCCCAATTTATGTAAGTAAATGTTGCCAACATTTTTGATGTAGTTGTGGTGGAGTGGCCTAGGGTGCTATAATATCTCGAGCATTATATGTTTTCTTACTATTCCTATTAAAATAATTTAAGAAAAGGAGGAGTGGGTAAAATAAGATAAGAGCATGAACCTATGCATTTACTTTATTGAGTTTTCAGGACGATTTGTAGTGTTTGAATTATCTACATAGATTAATTAAACAATAGGAGTAACTTACCTAGAAGAATAGAAAGAGTAGTCTTAATTATTTCAATTAGAGGTGTTATAAGAAACCCCCAACCACTAATCAATTTGGAATAAATTCAACTTGATCAACAAGGACAAATTAAAAAATGTTTAAAAAATTATTTAGTAAATGAGGGCATCAACATAAGGATCTTCCTAAATCCTTGTCAATTGTCTCGATGGATGAATATTCATTTCAAAAGATAGAATATGAATGAATATCCACAAAATAATTAAATAGGGCAGTATCTAGAAGTTTCATATATTTATCATTGTTAACATATAAAGAGGTCAAGGAATCATGGGCCACATCTCATGAAGAACATATACAAGAGAAAGATATTGTATAATTTATTCCATGTTTATCTCAAGATCTTTTTTCCAAACATGAATGCAATGTACAACTTCTAGAATAAATTTATGGTATCATAGTCAAAGATATCAAAAGAGACAAATATTACATTGATACTTGATTCCAAACAATCAAGAGGCCATGGAATCACTTCATTTTTAGACATTGTTTTGACATCATATCTAAATTAGAAATTTGTTTTTCATGTCCAAGCATGCATTAAGGTATATTTCTAGAACTTGGATATGAGTCTTCTTATGATAATATTACAAATATGTATGATATGTATTAAAGTTACTTGCCAAAGAGATCCTAACTCTATAGTAAGGAAATGTTGAAGTACCTCAAAATCAGTCGTGAAAAGACTCTGACGTTGCCATCATTCATCAACTCATTGGGTTATCCTTTGCATCAATTTTATTTAGAATGTATTCGAGATCATAAATGAGTATAAACTTTGCAAGATAAATGAAGCAACAAGTCTGAAACAAACCCCTTATGCAAGCCACAAACCTCTGCCCACAAGGCTAGAAATATAACATATGCATTGAAGTTCACTTAGGTGAGAAATATAAAAATTTTCATGCCATATATAACTTAAATATCACTGTAAATCCAAAATAATAACCTCAAAAACATGGACGTCAAGACTAAAGAATGATATTAGGTGCTCAAAGATCCACCACAATCTAAGGTAAGCTTTTTGATGACACTGTCTGAAATTAAGAAGTATGAATTTATGTTGTCATTGTCCTAAGCTATAGCAAGGGACACATAAATACATGTCGATAGCAGAAAGGGCCAATACTCTGCAACATGCTGTAATTGTTAATAAATACTTGACTATGTAAATCTCTCTGACTATGTAAACCTCTCGCATCTATTCAATTTGTTCTTTGCAACCTCCAACATCATTGTTAGTAGCATCTGGATTTTCTTCAATAGTCATCATTGTCACATTGGGATCAATCTTAGGAGGCAAAGGGATCTGAGTTTGATACTTATTGCGATCAACCCTACATAAAGAAAGAAGACCATCAATCATTACATTCTAGACAAAACCCACAAGGTGTGACCTGAAGCAATCTCTAAATTTTTTTATGAAATTAATGCAAACAACATAAAACATTAGAGTAGAAAACATGGTAATGTTGAACACTAGGAGAATTTATCACCCAGTCCAGCCACAAATTGCATTCCAAAGAGACAACTTTGTAAATAGGCATACCTTGGCAATTTCTTTAACATTTATGACATACTTGGAATCATCATTTTTTGGATTAATGATCTTCGTGCACCTCGCTACCTGGATGAAGAAACAAAACATATTCAGATCAATTAGATGTGACAGAAACTGATATGCTTGACCATTTTTACAAAAAAAAAAACATTCTGATTAATCAAACATAACGAAAACTAATTTGTTTAACATAAGAGAATTGACAAACCTTTGGCAGATTATTATGTAATATTCCAGCTAGCCTTCAAAGGATTACTCAGATTGTTGGGATTAAGAAGCCAAATAAAGTCCACTCCACAGATATTACCACGGTGATTGTGATGGCTAACCCACTGGCAAACCAACAACTCATTAATTATAAATTTGTAGTTCACCACAAGTTAATTTCATTTTTGTTCCATTTTCAAGAATCAATACAAAAAGGAAAAGGGTTGTAAAACCTACAAACCTGTGACCAGCATACAACTAAATGGTACAAACCTTATGAGCATCGGCATCACTGTCTGTGTAGTGGTGAGCAATATCATAGGAAGAAACAAAACCTTGAGACTGCAGGAATTTGTAAACATGCCCCCATTTGCTTCCGTTCCAATCCCTGCATGGTACTACTACTTTAGAAACTGTAACCAAAAAGATATTGTTAAAAGGAATAAAGCAAAAACCTTACCCACAGAGAATAATAGGGACAGAAGGAAATTTAAAGGGAAGTGAATCTCAAATCCAAAACCATATCAAGTTGGGAAAAAAACAAAACTTATGACAAACATATAAAAGAGTGGCTTTGATAGAAAAATAATATGATATTTGGAAGTGAAATTACTCACTATAACTCTTGAACTCCATAAATTCTGAGATTTTCTTGACAAATGAGTTTGGAAACCATTGCAATAAGGATATAGAACCCAAAAAATCCATTACTGTAGCACAATTCATTTCCAAAACAAAATTTAAAAAAAAAATGGTTAAAAAATAAAATAGAAAAGAAGGAATATCATGATTTATTGCATTTCATTAAACTTCATATGATGCTTTCCATATTTATGAGGTTATATAAATCATAACTTCTGTAAAGCATTATTGATTTTAACAAACATATTTTGCTGGCTTCGTAAGAGAATAATCCTTAAAACAACACTATAGCCACCAAAAGGAGATCCTAGGAAAGTTTCCTCATAGAAATAAAATTATAAAAAAGGGAGACAGGTAAGAAGAGTTCCCTAGTTCCTCAGGTATAAGCACCCACAACATTGTTTAGAACGTTGCAGTGATCCTTGTGTGAGGGATGCAACTTCACAAGAAAAAACTAGCAACATTGAGAAGTGCAAACATCCCAGATTGTCTTTCTAATTTGAAAGAATGCAGAAAAAAGAATGAAAGATAAAAAAAAAAAACATTTTCCAATTATCATGGGTCCACTGAGCAGCAGAAGCCAAAAACATGACAAAAGTTTAACAAATTCTAAAAAAACAAATTTATATATTTGCTTGCGTAAGACTAGCAAATGGGATGCCAAAAACATGACAGAAGTTTAACAAATTCTAAAAAAACAAATTTATACATTTTCTTGCGTAAGACTAGAAAATGGGATATATGGAATCATATTTATATACTTTTTCTTCAAATTAGGAAAAAAACTTCTTACTCAGGGTACAGTCTAATAGCATTTTTAGATGCACTCTAATTTATAGCTGTATTATTTGGTAAAAATAAAATTTCATCATTTGCTATATTTTGTATTTAAGGGTAGATTTTCTTTTTTCCTCTTTTTTCACATATTTCTAGGTTTTATGTTGTTAAAAATTAAGAGAAAAGAGCAGAATATTGTATCTTCTAAACTTTTTTGGGAAAACTAGCTTCTAATAATAGATCTACTATTCCTTATGGCTTAAAGTTTAAAAGTAGTCAAGGCCTTGACTTAAAAGCACCCAAGGCTACCAACATCTTGCTTGGCCAAGTGAGGCCTCTACTTAACGTAGGCACATTATAATGGAGAATTCCCAAACCTGAGCCTTTAAAAATTAAAGGCTTCATCAAATGTAATCCATGAGCTCTAAAACCAAGGGCCACCAAAACCATGTTCCTGAAACCACCATTGTGGACCTAGAAACTTTGGCTTTTTCAGTGACTCAACTTTACCTTAACATTCCCTCTTTAAACTAAGTGGGGGAAAGCAACAAACCCTCCTTCCCTATCACCTAGGTCTACTCCAAGACTTTACTAGCAGTGGTATGCATGCCTAACTAGGTTTTGCAGTAGCATGCCCATATACATGTAATTTACAAATTTCATCTTCAAAGTAATTTTTTTGTTATTGCTTTCCAACACTTATGTCACCATTTTGCTCACACGGCACACGGTGCTCTCCTCACCAAATCTCGCTTCTATGGTTGCATATCACTGCTAGATCTCTATTTCATTTCAAAAATCTTCACATTTTCTGGTCAAATGTCAATTAAGATTCTATGATTGCATATCACAGCTAGATCTCTATTTCATTTCAGGAATCTTCACATTTTCTGGTCAAATATCAATGAAGCTTCTCAATGTTAAGCTTCAGCCTTAACATAAAATGTTCCAACATTTCCAACCATCACCTCCTTAATCTCTTAGCTCTTATATCACTATTAGTAAAAATAAGAGAGAAATAAGTACATGATAAATATATAACAATTAATAACACATGAACACCATATTTTAACCTAGAATCCCTTGCTAGAAGACCAATTCCTAATAATAGATCTACGTTCATGGCTTAAAAGCTCTTATACCACTATTATTAAAAACAAGAGAGAAATAAGTATATGATAACTATATAACGATTAATAGCACATGAACACCATATTTTAACCTAGAAACTGTTGCTAGAAGGTCAAAAGCTCTTATACCAATATTAGTAAAAACAAGAGAGAAATAAGTATATGATAACTATATTACAATTAATAGCACATGAACACCATATTTTAACCTAGAAATTCATATAGTCTCATAATGTATATCTTGCTTCAGATAGATTAAGGCATGTCACATAAGCTTAATTTTTCAATTCTAGAAATAAGAATTTTTTTTTGTTCAAATTGTGAGATATTAGACTTCAAATTTGTCTCTTGAGGGGTTCCTAAGGGTTACCCTTTATCGTAGCTTCAAGAGCTCTGCTGAAGGTGAATTAGAGCTTGAAAAGTTATTGCAGTAATTGCCATCGGGAGTCTCACAACTGCCATAATTCTATATCATCAACATATATTATTAGCGGCGGGAAGCTATGCATCTCTAGCTTTCATTCATGATAAATCATATTGGAAATTTTGACTTCCAATAGTTGTTTAGTCACGATCCCTTCAACATATAAGTTGACCTCCTAGATTTACATAGGATGTTTGGTCTTTTGTCCAAAATGAAACTCGTGTTGTTCTCGAAAGACATGCTGAGAGAACCATATCCTTTCTTATTACTAAACATTGCACTCTACTTGATACATTATGCCAATACTTATCCCATATTGGTCGTTAAAGAGTCATACTAGTTCTTATGTTTCAGTAGGGGTAGTGTCTTCCTGGTGTTCTAGGATTTCTTTTTCCCTTAATTGTTTTTTTGGAGTAGCAGGGGTTTGGGTGGTGGTAGGAATGTATCATGTCCTCTTCTTTCCTGGAACACAGGGGGGCCTATTTTGATGCCCTCTCATTCTCTCGGTGGTTGGTTTACTACTAATTATCTCAACGTCAATATCACTATACTTATATGGTGTAATAGAATTTGTCTCTTCTTCCTTAATATGAATTAGTAGGTACTTTGTAGTGAAGGGATTCATGACAATATATTCTTCCTCCTTCGCAATTGCAATGGGTGGGGTCACACAACATTGGGCTCATTTAGTGAAGTTGCAACCATTAGAGTTGCAATGACTTCTTCCCAGGATTTTCTTGCTTTGTTTAGAGCTTGTACCATGAGTAACCTAATAATACCATGGTGAGAGATGAAATATCTTGGTATGTTTAACTTTTGTGCATGGGCTTCCTTATTTTGCAGGGACTTGAGTAGGAAGCATAGTATTAAAAACCGAAACCGGTGGTCGGACCGGTGGACCTAATGAACCGGTAACCGGACTGGATCCGGTAAGTATCCTTGCCTTTTGGAGGCATGATGGCTACTACAATCTACTTAGCTCAAGCGACAAGCCTCCAAGATAGCTCCAACTCCAACTCCAAGCCTCCAAGATCGCTACTCCGGCAAACACTCAACACTCTCCAAGCTCTCGATCAAACTCATAAATAGCAAATGAGTTGGTGTGAGACAAAGGAGAGGCTGCCCCTGCTTATAAAATATTGGGGAGGGTGTTTTTGGAGGGAAACAACCCTCCCCTTGCCCTAAAACACCTTGTTGTCTGTGTGTGGGTCCACGGAGGGGGAGAGGAAGTGACTGGCCGGCTAAGGACGGAACCGGCCGGTTAGCACCGGTTAACCGGAAAATCTTGGTCAAAGGCATGTGTAAACTGGGTTGCAATGGCGGTTTGAACCGGTGGGCATGCTAACCGACCGGTTTGACCAGTTACCTATACTATCAGTAACCTAGTGAATTGACTATGGCTCAAAGTTAAATTACTGAAAATTAAATATTAGTTTTAGCATTCACTAGATACATAAATGAACCTCTCAACTATCTATAAATTCACTAGATAGCCTATTTATAATGTGGCAATGATACCAACGAAGAAAGGGTAAGAGGTTACCATGGTTTAATGTAGACTCTCTGACCCAGAGACTACACGATCTCCTTGAGGCTCAGTCTGCATCATGTCAATATTATTTGTAGTCTGAAAAGTAGAAACCAAACTTAACAGTCAAGTTTGCGAAAAGAAATATAATAAACATTATAAATATGCTTAATGAAAAGTATCGATACCTGTGTCACAACTGGAACCTGAGAAGGAATAATCTCTTCAGGCAGCCCTTGATGTGTAGCGCTAACCTGAAAATTCCATAATGTTAAGACTCATACCATATAAATTTATGTGACATAAATTCAATTTCAATTTGACATACAAAAATATAGATAGATAGTAATGAGTAATGACTGTGGCACTTGTACATGATCATGTCCACGATCTACAGAATGAGCACCATAGGAAAGGCAATGTTGTTCTAAGAATGTTGTAAACTACATAAGTAAAATAAATATATTGTCGTCAGTTTTTGGAGACTAAATGTATATACACCAAAAAAAATGTTAGATCAAAACCTGCTTATACATACCTCACCCATGGTGTGCATTTGTAGTGTCCTGGATCGCTCATAGAGGTCTCTACATGAGGATGCATACTCCATAAGTTCATCTTGCTCCATATCCCTCAACACGTCATCTGGAATACTCACAAATGAACGCCCTCCTGCACTAGATGAAGGTTGGCTCATCCCTAAGCCGACTTCCACCCCTCCTAAAGCAGCTGCAATATGTTCTTGTATCTTATCCCTCATTTGTGATGCAACACTGAAGATAAGGGCTAAATCCTCTGGAAGTGTAACTACCCTAGGTGGTCGAGGTGATAAACGAGGTGCTGGAGGCCTAAACCCAACATCTCGCATAGCATAAGGTCGTTCATATGTACGACCTTTTCCAGCTCCATAGAATTTGGACTCAATATCTGTATAGTTAGGGTCCATGTGCTCTCGGAATTGAGAAAATAACATCCTAACAAAATATTGCGGCACCTCATCATTATTTGGAAACTTCTCGTATGCAAACAAGAACTTCCCATAAATATAAGGTGCAATATTGGGATCATTGAATCTTACAATCTTCAGACGTTTTTTTTCTTCAGGCTGCAAGTCAAATAATGACAAGGCCATTTCTTTAATGACCCTACTTTTGACTTCATTGTAGGAGGGGATACCAATCACTGATGCTCTCCTCCTACGCATCATGTCAAAAAAACTTGGGTTGATGGTCCAACCCCATGATAAGTCTCTATCAAACTCTCCAAATTGTGCAAAATAATTTGGAGACAATTTCGACTAGGGGCAGAGAGGTTGCAACTTTGCAATTCATTGCGCAATCTTGTGGAATGCTCCCTCATCCCATCAACAATAAGTAAGGAGATGGTATCTTCCCAAGGCATCTACTCAAGAATATCACCAGAATGGGTGTAAAGGGGATCATAGCTCGAATTTCGAGCAAAATCATGAACCCTATGACCTCTACCCCTAGGAGGGCGACCGCCACCACCTGTAGCATGTTAAATTATTGCACATATTAAAAATTAAATAATTTATAAGGAAAATTTGTATTTAAAAAACTTGTTTGGTAATTTGAAAATACCTGCTGGAAAAACTATCTCTTGCTCTTCGCTCATACTAGGATGGTTCCCTTGCGAGGAATGAATGTCTCTATCACCCACTGTACAAAGCATTAAATTGTTAGAATTTGGGTACATGAGTACCACAATAAGTTTGAAATTAAACATACATCAAACAATAAATTTTCATTTAGATTTTACCTGGAGAAGTATCCAATTGTGGGATGAATCCCACAGGTTGAGACATTGTTCTCCTTTGCCCCTCACCAGCAATAGCGCCAACCCCAACTCCAACATTTGCACCTATGAAGCATAATGTTTTCACATTAAACACATGTCATTTGAAAAAAAAAATCACCTGTTCAACATTGAATATAACGTAAAGTTGAACATTTTAACTAGGAATTGATCTAATGTGTACCTATACCGTGTATAAGATAATTCTCAGAATGGGCTCTATGAAATTGGGGGCGAATGGGAACATGTCTATGGGGCTCCTCTTGTTCGATTTCCTAACTGGGGGCACGAATCATATGAGTGCGTCCACCTGTGCAGGACGAAAAAAATTCACATTAATCAATTTTTCACAACGAACAATAAATATAACCTACTTCAAAACATGACATAACTAAACAACCAATGTACCTGATAATCCTCCTCTCATGGAGGCGTCTCTGTAGGGCTCGCCTAATGCCATGGAGGGGTATCTGTAGGGCTCGCTTGCCCCTCATAAACAAATTAGAAAACAAATTATCAATCGATCGTTGAATGTCATCAACCAATGGATAACAAGTACTATATAGGTACTATGTGTGAACGCATAGGCATGTTGAAAAGTATAACTAGGTCGGTCTTCATGTTGACTATGTAATTATATTCTTATGTAAATAAGAAGTCAAAGTAATATTATCTAAAGACTAGGAACCGGGCTTTCCTAGGACTGGTATAGGAGAGTGCAAAAAAGAAGGCTTTATCATCATTACAACCAAGATCTAATCCTTACCCTTCAAGAAGATCATTCAAAGAGAAATCACTAACACATCTTTTCTCCATTATCGAAGAAATCAAGATGAAGACTTTATCTTCACTTATCAAGTAAGTATCTTTCATTCTATAATCAAATTTTGTTTAAATGACTTTGTTTTTGCCAGGAGATCTATAAGTTGGTTGGGTTACCAAGATTCCTTGCATGAGGAGAATAGTCACAGTCCTCGAAGAAAGTAAGGTTAAATGTCACTTAGACCAGATTTATACAAAATTGAGGTATCAAAGAATTAAGGGATATCTTCATAAGATCTTAATTGTGAGATATGGAAACAACGATAAGGTGGACAACGTAACAAGGAGAGAGATTCTATAGAAATGTAGCCATAATTTTAAAGGTTCCTCCTATAACTCTATAATTGTTATGAAACACTTTAGACATGTTTCTCCCATTCATGAAAAGCATCCCACAGTTTCACTTTCAATTCCACAAACGAGAGAGTATTGTTGGTTTTATTCCACCTTCCTCCACCACTACTAGTTGCACTCAGCACACCATTGAAACCATTTGAATAAGTACAAGGAATATGCTTATGAGTACATGGCCAAATTGTGGTATGATGAAGATATCCCCTTCAATAGTTCCTACTCACCTTATTATCAATCTACTATAGAGTTCAACCAAGTTCAACCAAGGGGAATCTCATGAGTTTTGGTGTTGATTTCTTCTCCACTGTGGTGACCAGATATGTTGTTCTTGATGTTCCTCCTTTAGACACTAATAAAAAGAAGAAGTATCAAAACGAAGCCAAAGGCATAAATGCCATCAATGAAACACTTAGTGAGAATGAGTTGATAAAAGTCATGCATTGCAAATCAGCTAAAGAAGTTTGGGACAAACTTGGGAATATATATGAAGGTGATCTGAAGGTGAAGAAAGAGAAGCTCCAAACCTATAGGATGAGGTTTGAGAGCTTGATAATGAAGGAAGATGAAACTATTACAAAATATTTGAGAATATTTGAAACAATGACCAATCTGATCAAGAGAATTGATTTAAAATTTGAAGATGAAGTCATTTTTCAGAAAATCGTGAGGTATTTACTAACAAGATTTTACCCCAATGCTTGTATTATTAAAAAACAATTGATTTGAGAACTCTCACTATGGAGAAATTTCTTGGAATTCTTATATCTTATGAGCTACGTATTGTAGAAGAGAAATATGAATCTAGTTAAGTTGCATTCAAAGCCTCCAAGAAGTTCAATGGTATCACCAAAAATCTCAAGAAAATTCCAAAGAAAATAAAGGAAGAGGAAGAATACTCTAGTACTGAATCTGATGGAGAATTTTCTTAGTTTTCCAGTAAATTAAAGAGAGGTACTCGAAAGTATAAATGCATGTTTTCTTTCAAGTGTTTCGAATGTGGTGAATTTGTACATTTTGCTGCAAAATTTCCACACAAAAGAAGTAAAAAGGAAGAAAATAAGAAGGATATGAAGAGAAAGGACAAATCTCATAAATATAGAAAAGCTAAAGCTCAAAAGAGAAAGAGATAATACTCCAAATAAGAAAGTGATATTTAGGATGAATGCAATGAGAAATATTCATCATCATCAGAAGAAGAGCACAAGGAATGTGTTCTTATCAACTAAATCAACCAACAATCATCCTTAAATTCACCATAGACTCAAACCCTTTTTTCTTTCTAGGGTTTGCAAATGTCTAGCTTTGAACCCTAGACTTTTACTACTCTATTTTACATCCACAGATTTTGCAATATGAAATCTATCTTCATTGAGAACTCAACTTCTTCTTTATAGGGAGTTGTACTTATTTTATCAAGATACATCTTTCTTATTGTCATTATATGCATCTTGCAAGATGTTAATATCATGCTTCTTATAGAACTGTGAAATATATATATATATATGTTACTTAAGCTTTTCTTGAAATGGACCGTGACGTCTTAATAGATATCAAGCAAGACATATCACTGGCAACTGTAGCATATTATCTTTTACACTCACATAGGTCCTTCATATCAAGAAGGTTGTCTTTAAGAGGTTCCTCGAGGATCTCTTTGTTAATTTTATTGAACTTCATGAGGGTTGCAAGCACATGACTCATACTTCAAGCACCAAGATTTAGACTTATAGCTGATTTCTTTTTCCAATCCTTATATTCATCATTGCAGTGTGATTATACTTCAATTCTGTGACTTATCTTTTGACACATGACATTATATTAGATTCTACATTTGAGTACAATGAATTTCCTAATGATTAAAGTGATAGATTTCATGCAATAAGGTCTCCAAGGTAACAAGAAAAACAGTTAGCAAATCTCTATCATAATTCCCACTGTATCACAAATATATACCATGACTGGGGCTTCACTGCTTCAACTCAAAAGTTATAACAAACACAAAAGAAAATAAAACCGACTTGTTCAATCTCCTGAGATTACTTGGTATTAGAGCTAGATTATGGTGAAAGAGCAGCCTTGAAGTCAAAATCATTTGGCCTAGTTCAAGAACACTTTTCAAATGAAGGGTGAAATCCTCTATTGTTATAGTAGGTCGAAAATATGAAGGTGCCCTGCAACAAAAATACCATAAGCAAATATGTTACGAAACATATGAGTTATAAACCCACAATTTCTAGTTTGTGCTTTATATGGTGGCCATTTGGGGAATACATGGATGTTTTTGTGTGGTGTCTGTGCATATGTTGTTTACCTCTAGATCTGTGCCTTTTCATGCCTCTTCCTCCATGCATATTTGTGAGCAACGTTACTTTATTTATAGTGTGCATTCATTCTTTTGGGTTGTTCACTTTGAGTTCCTAGTCAAATGCCTACATTTTGCAAATGTCCTTATTCATTCTTCTTATCATTAGCACCACTCTTTCTGCTCAAATGGTGTTGTGTGATGTTGTTGACTGTGGAATTTCATTTTTTGATTTGTTTCTCCTTGCTTCCAACAATGAATTTGTCAGTTTGAGACTAGTGAATTCTAGCTTTAGTCGGGTGTACCCAATATTTTGATGTTGTTTGAACTATGAAAATTTGCAAGTAGAGTTTTGAGTCGACGAAGAAATGATATATCTACAAATAAAGTTTTGCAGATCAAAAAAAATTTCAAAGCTCCTAATTTTTAAATTTTCAAAACATGGTAAGCATATATGCACCCAAAAAATCTAAACCCTAATTTGGAAGCATCAAAGACTGATAAAAACCTCTCTAAAAAAGGGCAATATGAATGTTAGATATGCAACTAGATTACTCTGAAAATATGAACAACGAGTACAAAATGTGTACCAATCAGCTAAAAATTTAAACCTATGTTCTATCAACTGAAGGAATACATTCACAGTGCAGTATTTAAAAACTAAATTGTTTAACTTACTCAAAACTCTGTCTAGTGAAGAAAATATGGTCCCCCAACTTAATCTCTTGTAAGTAACATAGCTGAAAATTCCCTTTGAGGTGTGTGATGCAGTGAGCTATCTCAAACCAAAGCTAGTGGGAGCCCACTTTGAATCAACCAAGGGGAATCCTAAGGTTTTGCATCCAATGTCTATTAGTATAGATAGGCCTAACAATAATAATCACTTTGCTACATAAAGCACTCAAATTAATAAAATGACATATTCAAGCTAATTCCCTCATGGAGGGAAATCCAAGTGATTTGGATGTAGCTTGCAGATATCCTCTCTAATCTCCTAGGTTAAGTATCATTCAGATAGTAGGAGCTGACCTAGAGTGTCTAAAGATTACCTGAAACAGGAAAGTCAATTGATATAAATGGACACTAAATAGGGAAATTAAGAAGAACCCACAACAATTACACCGAGGAGGGGTCTATTGAAGAAATACCCTGAACTCCACCTAGATGATAGATTGAGGAATTGCATGTTTGAAATAGATGAAGCATCATAATATAAGGGTTTAGAATCTCTCTATCCTATCCCAATCAACCCAAATAAATCCAGGTCCCCAGACCTTGAAGCCATAGTAGATGCTAATATAGTAGAGTGTTAGGGTAAATATGTCTATGTTTCATATTGCAATAGCAGTACGCCTTGGGACGAATTCATGTCATGGATAATGGACATGGTACTTGGAATTTGTTTTGAGAAGGCAAGAGCCCAACTCAGACAAATACAAAACCATGAGAGACTCAAAGAAAGGGGGCTAATCTAAATATTTATGAGGTGTCAACCTCTCTCTCATGTAGCCATTGCACACAGTTACAAGTTCCAAAACAATGTCAAGCCATGGCCTAGAGACTCAAACCAAATTATATACAAGAGCTCTCCTAGGCAATGGAATGAGGATTTACAATTGTGTGTGACTCATAGAAAAGACACTGAAAGTTGTGAAAGTGTGGCAATGAACAAAAATGGGAGAAATGTAAGGGAGAACAAAAAATAAGAAGGATTAACTTTGTCACTATGTTCAATAGGTCGAAAAAAATTCTAACTTGCATGGAAACTTGAAAACGCATACCTATTATGGATGTGTCACTCTTCAAATTAGTTGTATAAATTTCATGTTATTGTTATGGGAGTCAAGGAAGGTTTCGATCTCGGATTTTCTCGGAACAGGCTATGCCCAGTTCAAGGCTAAGGACAGATGAAGGCTTACTTTGATCCTGATGACAATTCCAATCCAAAACGACAGCTCCAGTCCAAGAAATCGCGAAAACGACAACGCCAAAATGAAAACAACAGTGCAGAATGCCGGGTGAATTAAGAATTTTGGGATTTTATTATAAGAATAAAACTCTTGGATGAGAGTTAAAAAAACTCTCGTCCGAAATTTTTCCCTAGAGTTTATGTCAATACAACTCTCGGACGAGAAAATGCATAACTCTCGTCCGAGAGAATTTTAACTCAGGTTAAATCCAATCAAACTCTCGGGCGAAATATTTAAAATCTCTCAGACAAGAGTTTTTAAAACTATCGGTCAAGAAATATAGTTGACTATTTTCTCGGACGAGAAATTAAAAATTTCTCCCAAATTCTAACCATCCGCCAAAAAGTGTTTCCCAACTTCGGGATTTCACCCCAAATCAAACTCTAGACTTACTATAAACACATGTCGATCATATTACAATATAGTCATGAGTATGTTTTATTCAACACAACTCACACAATCTTCTAACTTCATTTGTCCATCACTACCCAACCTTTGTTATTGCTACGCCAACCAATATCCTTTATTGTCATAATTCTTCTATAGGCAGTGTCACTCCAAAGATCTATTTACTATATTGGGGACCTCTTTTTTCTCCTTGCTACAAACTCATCATTCCATTCCAGAAAATTCAAAAAGATCTCTCTGCAGTATTAAGGACCTCTTTTTCCTCTGATCTAGATTTATGCAAGAACGCAACAGAATACGAATATAACCATTAATACAAAGATGCAGCAGAAATGACACTTCATTTCATTAATATAAAATCACTGAAATATGATTACAGACATAATGTAAATAAATTAGCTAGGGCACTGGTAGCGTATCTCTAAGAAGAGATGTGGTGGCTACAAGCCTCTAAACTGTGTTACAATGAGGCTCAAAGGCCTATTTATTATTGAGAAACAATGAAAAACCCTAAACATCAAAAAACATAAGTCTAGGAGATGAAGCGCCAAAAATATGGGCCCCGTTTGGGTGAATTGGTACATCAACTTCTCGGGGACGTAACTTTGGCATACGATCTCTGTTTGTTATGCACAATACCTTGTTAGAAATATCTATCTGAGGAATACAACTGTTGATGTGACAAATATCAATCAAAGGTCAATGTTGCTCCTGGGTTTCCCAGAAAACGTTGTTTAGGGCCTCAAAACGGCTTCGGAAGTTTAGGACCTAAAAAAACTGCTAAAAATAGTAAATTGTACTACAATTAAGGAAACTAAAAAATTGAAAGAAAAAATGGTGGGGCCCCAAGTGGAATAGGCGGGTGGCCACCAATATCCACCTGGATCATTCCTCCCCCCTTAGGAAGCAATGGTCCCCATTGCGTTAAGTTCCTCCATGAGATGAGGAAACTTCTGTTGAACGTGGTCCCCAGTGAGCCACTTGCCTTGGTGTAGGAGTTGGCCAGCTTTGACAATCTGATACAAATAGATCTTATGCTGGTGAATTTTCTTGATTTTTTTGTCCATGGTACGATCTTTGGTGGCCTATTCCATGCAATTTGGGTTTAACTTTGTTGGTGTGAGTTGTTCTGCAATGTCAAAGGTGTCGAGTAGTGGTGGAAAGTATTGCTGAAGGTGGTCCACATTGAACATCGGGTGCAGGACAAGGAATTGGGGAATGCTGAGCTTGAAAGCATTATCTCCCACAACCTTGGTGATTATTTAATTCCAATATCAAAGTGGCCTGACCTTCTGATGGGCTCCGGTAAGGCGTTGTTTCTATAAATGCAACCAAAATTTTCTGCCTACCTAGAACTTGTGTGGCACCTGATGTTGATCATGTCGCTGCTTGTACTTGGCATTGGATTTCTCCAAGATGTTGTGGGCCTGCTGGCAGTCGTGCTAGATGCATTCAATAAATCCGGTTTCTTTATTAGCCTCTGACAGTACATGTGTGGATTATGTTTGTGTGGTCGCATAAGGTATGGCAACATCAAGCAACAACACGCATGGGGTCAAATCAATAGAGTGCTTGACCTGACAATGTAGAGGAAACTCTGTGGCTAAGAAGAAAATGTCCTTGTATTCCTGCACGTCTTTGTCCATCTGCTGCTATCTTGCAGGAGCACATTGTTTGGAGGCTGCAACCAAAATATTCTTCTTGCCCTGTGGGTGAATCGTAATGAAAACAAATTTCATGGTTTGGGAGATAATTTTACTTCATTGCTTTGCACTCCTCAAAGAGATGGCAGAAGGCGGTACTACCTATGGTATCCTATACAACTTATTTCCCAAAGTAATAATAAAAAAACAAGGCCTAGACTCATAAACAACATGTCTCTTCCACAAGTATGGTTGGCCTAATAATACGTCAGACACATCAAGAGGAGCAACATCACATAGTACCTCATCTGTGAATGGCTTGATGTTGTATGAAGGCAGCACTGTTTGCGGATGCAGAGATCTCTTCCTTGATGAAGCCACCCAATTGTATACAATTGCGGGTGTGTTGTGGTTAGTAGGTCAAGTCGCTTCACGACCTCTACTGAAATGTGGTTCTTTTGGCTTCCACTATCGACAAGAAATTGCAGTGGAGAACCTTCACCCACATCTGGGAATGGAAGAGGCACTCCCCCTCCTCTGGATTCTCGAGATCCTCCCTCTGGAGCTTGGTGGTGGCAACAGTGGCACTCGGTTCCACATCAATGATTTTTTTCCCTTTGTCATTTCCCTTGTATGGTTCTAACTCAGGATCGGAAAATGCATTAGATTTAGATGCCTTTAGTTGGGCCACCAACGAATGTTTGGTCTGACACTCGCTTCTGTTGTGAGTGGAGCTGTTATGAAATTCCCACCACTTCCCTGTGTCCTCCTTTGGCTTTGTGGTGTTTTTCTGAGTCACCCCATTTTGGATTTTCCCCTTGTTATGCGGTTTTGGGGTGCCTTTCCCCGGCTTTGGATTCGCGATTCGAAGTCTCGCTTCTTATACTTAAATTTCTGCTCTATCTTGCGACATATCGATATGTTGTGCTAAGGGAGGTAATGTTGAGGAACTCCATTTCCTCTTGAATGTATCTGTGCAAATAGTTTTGGTACTTAAGCACAAAATGTTTCTCTGAATCTTTAATACCCAACTTTGTGCACAGGGTATGGAACAAATTCGTTAGCTCGTGCACATCTTCATCCCTTTGTTGTCGCAGTGTGGTCCATTGGATGTACTTGTCCCCATAGCTCCCCACGGGGTAATATTGTTCCTTGATTCCATCTTCGAACGAATTCCAAGTGGGTGCGGCCGAGAACATAGAGGGCTCCCTCTCGTCCTTTTGCTCACAGTAGGTTTCCCACTAGTCTTTGACATGGGGGGCAGCTTTGAGGAGTGCAAAAGTAATCTTTTCTCGGTTGGAGAAATCATGGACTGAGAAATACCCTTGCAGCAAAGTCAACCATCTATCTATGACATATGCATCTATCTAACCTTCAAAGACAGGAATGTCGAAGTTTACATGTACCTTGAAAGGAGTGGTGCCGCTAGAGTGGTTGTTGGATGCAAATGTGTCGTCAGTGGGCAGTTTCTGAAGGATCTGGGAAAAGTTATCAATCATCATGTTCCTTTGTTTTTCAAAGACATCCTCGAGTAATAATTTGATAGAATCTCCTCCTCCCTCATATTTCTTTTCTTCCACCATGGGAGGTCGTCGGGATTTGCGAGACTGATCTTGCAAGGGTTCAATCAGATCGAGCCCTAACTCCTTATGCCCTGACCTTGTTGGGGAGATGCAAAGAAAAACATAGAAAGAGCAGACCACTCGGATATCACTGATCCAGATTTATGCAGGAACGCAACAGAATATGAATATAACCATAAATATAAAGATGCAGTGGAAATAATACTTCATTTCATTAATATCAAATAACAGAAATATGATTACAGACATAGTGGAAATAAACTAGTTAGGGCATTGGTAGCTTATCTCTTAGAAGAGATGTGGTGGATACATGCCTATGAACTATGTTATAATGAGGTTTGAAGGCCTATTTATTATTGAGAATCAATGAAAAACCCTAAACATCCAAAAACCTAACCCTAGGAGACGAAGCGCCAAAACTATGGGGCCTGTTTGGGTAAATTGGTACATCAACTTCTCGGGGATATAACTTTTGCATGCAATCTTCATTCGACACGCACAATACCTCGTTAGAAATATCTTCGACCAATGTTGCTCTCGATTTTCCCAAAAAACGTCGTTTATGTCCTCAAAATGGCTCTAGAAGTTCAGGACCCAAAAAAAACTGCTAAAAATAGTAAATTGTGCTACAATTAAGGAAACTGAAAAATTGAAAGAAAAAATGGTGGGGCCCCAAGTGGAATAGGTGGGTGGCCACCAATATCCACCTGGATCATCCTCCCTGCTAAAAACTCATCATTCTATTCCAAAAAATTCATTCTGTAACCAATCTTGGATTCTCAAGTGAGAACAATACAACTTACTTCCATCACAAAAAGTGTCCATGCTTCTCTCTACACTTAAAGAATTATCATCAGAAACCAGCTAAAAACAAATTGTACCATTAATACCCAAATTTACTAAGAACCTGTTGTGCTCTAGGGCTTAACATCAATCTACCCATGAAGATTGAGTAACTTGCCATACTATGGAACTACTTTCATCTATCGATATATATGTGTGCCATTCATTTTACTAGTGAGTTATCTATGAAAGAAATTTAGATACAGGGCGTATCGATCTCGATCTTACATTCTTTGCAGCTTCCAATCAAGGCTTATAATGCACCATTCGATAAACAATTCAAGGAGAAAATTATCTCATGAGAACCCCCTTATAGCTACAACACTTCTTGTAAGTGAACTAAAAATTTATTGATGTCACAATACATTGCAACTGATTGAAGACATCAATAAGAAATACATTACACACATGACAGTCATTCATCTTCCTTTTCTTGGAGTCATGCACAAATTTGGTACCCTTTTTCTTTCAACATTTTTATTCAATTTTTATCTTGAATTTCCATGCTTGCTCACCTGTAATTTGTTAAAATAAGCAATTCTAAAAAATCCACTCAACCACTCCACTTCATATTGAGTTGGCTTAACTCAAATAAACTTCTTATTCCAAAACTAAAACAAAGAAACATTTTAAGTACAAAACATGGAAGAGAATAACCCACTCAACAAGGATCTACACCAATGTGCAAAGCACACAGTAACCATGCTTTCGATTTTGACACCCAAGCTTACCAAAAATATTCCATGGCCACTTTGAGATTCTCATACACTTAACAGTGGGCCTTTCATACAACATCTCAGGCTTTCCATGAATTCAATGGATACCATCTCAGTGATCTCACTAGAACTCAAAGCTCCCATATGGTCATTACAATCACACACAATAATGAATGTGTTGAACCAAGTCTTCTACCCTCATTTGTCTTCTGAGGCCAGCTCTCGTGAGACTACTAGATAGTCAAATTAGTGTTAGAGCCAATTCAACTATGATTAATAGAACAAATAACACAATATAACATCACATGCATCCACATCTGGTTGCTACTGTAATATAACACAAACACCAAAAGAGGAAAAGAATTTCTCCAATTGCAATAAACATGATGCATGCTACATTCATGGCTATGCAAGAGCTTTATCACATGGGATGACTACCCTTGCATCCAATCAAGCTTTGGTTTCCAATGAATCTGCACTAAAGACCTCTGCAAGGATTTCCCAAGCAATTGCATTAGCCTAGGTTTAAAATAGGACAAGGCATCTTTCACTGATTTTTGTTGATACTAAAGCGATCTAACAACATTATGTTGTGTAAAGCCTTTGTTGTCCATCTCAACCATTTCACCATCTCTTCACACCTTATATTATTTGGTGATTTATATTATTTATTATTATTAGATATAGTTAGTTTTTATGTGGGAGTTTGTTCTTATATCTAATAATAATAAATAATATAAAACAATTATAGTTCTATTTGTTTTTCAACAACTAACAATTTATTCTATACATTTAAGAGATATTTACAATATTAATTTTGAATATTAATTTTTTTTAGATCTCTAACTTTGAGGATTTCCTAAATCAAAAATATTTTGATAATTTGATTTGATTTTGGTTTGTGATTAACCTTGTTATTTCTGTTTGTGATTTACTCATTTTCTTTATTAAGTGTTTAAATTATAATATTTTTTACATAAAAATATTAATTTGATCCCAATTTTTATTTTAACTATTCTAAATGGTATTTTTTGTTTTCTTAGTTTAGAACTTAATTTTTAAATTAATTAGTTCTCATTTACTTTCAATATATAAAATTCTTTGACACTTTCATCCTCTTCATATCAATTTTTTATAGAAATCTAATATCTACAATTTAGATTGGTAAAATTATTTTTAATATTTTATTTTTAACATTTTTAATTTATAGTTAGTTTTTATGTGGGAGTTTGTTCTTATATCTAATAATAATAAATAATATAAAACAATTATAGTTCTATTTGTTTTTCAACAACTAACAATTTATTCTATACATTTAAGAGATATTTACAATATTAATTTTGAATATTAATTTTTTTTAGATCTCTAACTTTGAGGATTTCCTAAATCAAAAATATTTTGATAATTTGATTTGATTTTGGTTTGTGATTAACCTTGTTATTTCTGTTTGTGATTTACTCATTTTCTTTATTAAGTGTTTAAATTATAATATTTTTTACATAAAAATATTAATTTGATCCCAATTTTTATTTTAACTATTCTAAATGGTATTTTTTGTTTTCTTAGTTTAGAACTTAATTTTTAAATTAATTAGTTCTCATTTACTTTCAATATATAAAATTCTTTGACACTTTCATCCTCTTCATATCAATTTTTTATAGAAATCTAATATCTACAATTTAGATTGGTAAAATTATTTTTAATATTTTATTTTTAACATTTTTACAATTTCATCTTAATTTTTACATGAAAAAGGAATTTCTCTAATTTCATTGATTACCATGTTGCTGTTGTTGAAAATCTTCTTTCTACTTATATTCATTCCTAGTTTTTCTAAGATTTACAAATGGTTTGCAAAACAAATAGAGATATAAAAAGATATCATACACCAATCAAATTATAGATTCTATAAATTGAAGTATACTTTTTTTATCCAAAATGATAATTTTGTTTTTATATGCAAGTTTGCATGTGGATCACAACAAATACATTAGGTAGTACATAGCTATAACTTAAAAAAAAACCATGAGTCTTTTTATCCAACAAAACTACAAATTTTTCCAAAGACACTCTTAACTAGAGAAAAAAAAATATAGGTATATACCTTACAAAAACCCACCAAAAAATAAAATTTACATGTCATACTCTAATTGATAATGCGGTCATTCATAACTATGTGATGTCATTCCATTTAGCTAAGGAATAAGAGAGGGCCTACTTTTTCCAATGATTTTTAAATCTCTCAATTTTAATTTACACCCTTTGTTAGCACAGAAATCTGCATCTCTCAATCTTAATTTACACCCTTTGTTAGCACAGAAGCTTGCATCTTTATTGAGGTCACAGAGAACATGGAAATATGATATTGAAGAGAACCCTTCCACTGATTTCCTAATTATTTTTATAAGACTTTCTAAAGAGAGTTATTCATCGAGTGTTGGATAAGGAGGAGGGAGTCTCCTAAAATAGTGAGAGAATATTGAATCCCCTAGTAAAGGACATATGATTTAGCTTGGTTGTTTCTCATTCATCCTAAGCCCCATGAATACTCTACAAATTTAACCTCCTCGGGGCTATAAAGCACCCTTCCCCTCCCGTAACCCCATAAATTGAAATATGTTTAATAAAGTATTTTAAAAATATTGTGTATTTATATATACAATAAAGATAAAGTTTACCTTATCGTACATTTATATTAGTTTATTGTGTTAAATGAAGTGGTTCAATGTTATGAATCACAAGTAGAGGGCTATGGATCAAGTCCTTGAGTTTATTGTTTTTTGTGGATATTATGAAGCCTTATCTCCCTAGGTTAAGTTTCTAGTATTTTCTTTCAAATGAAGGATAGAATATATTCCATTGAATGATAATAAAAATCTAGTTACACCTTTTTAAAATGTAATTTTTTATAATCATATTGTATGTATCCAATGTATGTTAAATCATGGTTTTCTAAATTATTATAAAGGAACATAGTCCAACAAATCAAAAGCATATTTTGAGTGAATCTCATGTATATATATATATATATATATATATATATATATATATATATATATATATATATATATATATATATATATATATATATATATATATATAATTTAGATATTTTAAAAACTTATAAAACATTGTATAAGATCTAGATTGGTTCATTATATTATTTTCATTCATCTTGATGCTTTCAGAGTGGAAACTTTGAAGGAATCAATTCATAGGACCAGTTTTATTAGTGGGTCCAAATTTGGAAAATTGAGGTCTAAAACCTTTTGAATGTAACTTGAGGCATTAAATGGTGTTTTTTTGGAGATAAAACTTTGTTACTTAAGAGCGCACTCCCTAACACTATTCTACACTCAAATAACTTTCCAATGACACAAGAAAAACCTCAAATGAAGTGTGTATGAAAAAATTCTGCCACCTAGAAGTTGAGCTTTATGTTCTGACCACCATGATTTGAGAGGATTCCACATTAGTCCTAATTGTTCACGGGGAATGGAATAATAATGTGATAAAGATGAAGAATACTCTAGAAGAGTCAATATTATAACTATAGTTGAGATTTGAAGGAGTCAAATTTAACCACTCGTAGGCTATTGGGTCATGTTATAATTAGGCCACTATGAGGAAAAGGGGTTCCATTCTATTGGAGTGCATTTTGCTCCATAGTTGATATTAGCTAAGAATGGATAGAGAGAGAGAAAAAAGAGAGGCTTTGTGTATTATAGCAACACAGGGGCGATGGGCTATGTTACCCACCACCAATGTGTGACCTGATAGGAGAAATTTTATCCTAGATTTTTCTTTAGCCGACAGATAACAACCCCTAACAAACAATAGTATAATTGATATATTGTATCACTTGATCTTTGTTCCCTGAGTCATTCATATTTCATCCTCTCCAATCTATCAAGCGTGTATGTTTTAAGGTGGGTTATCCAAGCCTAAAGGTATGCTTTTCAATATGAAATCGAGTGCTTATGCGCTTTTTTCCTTGGGAACTTTGGGCATGGATTATTGGGTGACTTGGAAGGAGGAAAGGTTTTATAATGTATTTTTGTTCCCTCACCTTAAATGAGGGGGTTAATCCTCAATCTTATACCCATGGGATCTCCCCTATTTTCTCATAGATTTAGGAAGGGCACTACTTAGGAAACCTTGATTTTGGTAGCGAGGTATCATTTTCTCGTTTCACATTTTTAACTCCCCTCTGCATATCACAAGCCCTATTTCATAATCCTCCCTCTCTAGGCCCACGTGATCATTGGTTCCACAAGGCTCTAGTACAACCCCTCCCCTGTCCACATGTTTGGGTTGGGCCTGGAAATGATGACCCAGAGGTTGATGTGACTAAAAAAATATTAAAATAATATCATGGCCACAAACAAAAGAAAATAATAGCATAAAATGTAAAAGATGGACTGTACATTATATTATCACATAGGGAAAAGCCAAAATAGCTCCACCCCTTCATTATGGCCATCACCCTAGTTTCTAGGGCCCTATGAGTGTCGCCCACATCATGAAGGAACCCATGCATGACCCAAACCTTGGTGGGAAGTGAACTGCCCCACCTTAAGGGTGTAATAACGGCTTATATCGTACACAAATTCTCTCATCTCCTCTAGCTCCAAGTAGTGATAAAAGAGAAAAATAAAGAAAATGCAAAAGGAAAATGAATAAGGGTGGGAAAAAAAGGTTGTGGTAACTAATGCTTCATGATTTCTCCCTCCCACATCTATACACTCAAATATGTTGACATCCCTCATCATTACCACCCTTGAGCCCATGGCATTTTGCCTTGAGACCCTTGTATCCCTACCCACCTCATCATTATCCACATGACCCCAATCACTTGAAGGATGTACCTTGGACCTGTATTTCTCTTTAAGGGCTAGGAACACCTAATAGGGTTGTTTATTAGCCACTCTTACCTAGGGAGGTAATGGAATCACAAGCTCAAAGCCCCAAATTTGGAGGGGAGGCACATTATGAAGTCTCATTTTTACCCTTGATTAACAAGCTTGATTCACTTAGATGCACTAATGAATTATTGTACCTGGTGGTGAGTAGATGAATTGGATCTTATATGTAATTGGTAGGTGGTTTCATTATGGGTTGGGATACCTAATTGGGGCCCATGTCCACCATAGGATCATATAGACATTTGTATGGGATGCGTTGACAACCATGGGACTTCATCATGTGTATTACCATCATTCCATGCCATGGGAACCCTCAACACCATTAGCAACTTGTTAATTTCCCCACATTATTCTAGAGATGATGCCCTTGGACCAACATGACTAAGTCAGCTTAACTAGATCAAGGTAGTTGATCCAAGGCCCAGAGGAGGTTTGTTTCAACCTTGAGACATGTTAGAGTGGGCACTACAGAGCCCATATTTATAGTATTGTATAATATTATCTTTCAGTTGGAGACCCATTAGAGTAGTAGATGTACCCCAAGCCCATTTTGGGACGCACGTGATGACCTACATAGAGATTAAGGGGTCATCCCCTTGTTCGCCATTCATGGAGCCCTATCTAATTATGGCACCTAGAGGACTTAATGAGGCCCTCCAAATGCCCTTCTTCATCATTTCATCATCTTTTTGACTTACTTATGGATGGATTTTCATAACTTGTATTATCTACTTGGTGGGCTTGCCACTAAGACCTATATCTATCATATTATTTTATAATTTTTGGGGCTAATTAGGCTAAATCAAATTAGGAGATACTCATATAAATAGAGATGAGTCTCATTTTTGAGGCTCATCATCTTCACTTGAATATTTCTCTTGTAAAAAAATACTTCACACTTTTTCATGGATGCTAGAGGAGACTCTATTATTTCATTTCTATATCTTTGGAAGCTAGAATATTTTTCTTCTTTAGATTTACTTCCTAGTTTATGGTTGGATATATCTCATTGTAATCTTGTAAGTGTAATTTTGTTGAATATTTCTCTTGAAATAATGTCTAATGTGTGGAATTGTTGTAACTAGTTGATGCTCTTGTGCCCTAATTTGTTCAATATCATTGTAAAAGGTTATTTGGTTGGAAATTGTACATGCTACTAATTGCATGAAAATAGATGGATGCTCCTAGTGGATGGATTTCTCTTTTCTTATATTAAATTCCATAAACCTTGAGTAGGTAAATGTTAAATATTGGTTGTTACTGCATCATTATTTAGCCTCGTTGAAGATAGTTTTTACAAACTTTGAATCATCTTAGACTTCATAACCCAATAATTAGATTCATACTCACCTCCTTTACCAGACCTCAAAACTTTAATAAACTTGCCACTCTTTGTTTTTCAACCTTAGCTTTGAACTCCTTAAACTTGGAAAATGTTTCCAATTTATATTTGATGAAATACACCCAAATTTTCCTGCTAAAATCATCAATGAAAGTAAGAAAATAGAGACTGCCAACAACTGATTTTTCTTGCATTGGACCACAAAAATCTGTATGCACTAACTCTATTTGTTCTTGTGCTCTATTAGAGGCTGAAGAAAAACTATCTCGCTTATGTTTACCCATTATACAACTTGTACAAGAAGATATATGATCAGAAAAATCAGGCAAACCTTTCACCATATCCTTTCTTTGCAACAAACTCATACTTTTGATAGGTAAATGACCATATCGCAAATGCCATAGATTAGAGTCAGTAGGCGTTGAAACACTATGTGCATACAACTTCTCACTTTTCAACTGTAATTAATACAACCTATTCTTTGTCGTAGGAATATTTGCAACAAGAGACTTTTGTTTATCGGCAATCGTGCAAATAGTGTTGTGAAAGCTAACATCATAACCATGCGCATCTAACTAACCAACACTCGAAAAATTATGCTTGAAATTGGGTACATAATAAACATCATAGATATTCTTCAAAACATTTTGTTTGGTTATGAGAGGTACAACACCTTTTCTCGAAGCTTTAACCTGGAAATCATCACCCAAACCAATAGATGAACTGAAATATGTATCAAGATGTGAAAAAAAATCACTATGACCAGTCATATGATTACTACATCCACTTTCTGCCAACCAAAAATATTTATTAGGTACTTGCACAGTTACTTGGCATGCCAAAAAATAAAGCATCTTATGTTTCACATTCACTGTTTGTTACATTGGCTTTCTTTTTACTTAAAACATACTGTAATTTTCGACAATCAGACTTATAATGGCCATATTTTTTGAAGTAGTGACATTGAATTTTTTATTTATCTATCCACCTACAACCATGATCATTTTGAGACTGCTCTGAATTTCCTTGAGTTACCTGTGATCTATCATCAGACTGACACTGTCCTCTACCTTTTCCTCTCCTGCCACGAAAACATCTGCCTCTATCCACAAAAGCTTTAGATTTGAAAGCATGCTCTAAATTATTGACATCTAAATTAATTCTTGCTTCATGAGTCAATTGTTGGGTGTGTGTTATATTATTTCCATGACTAATCACGCGCGGGGTGCAACGGGGGGGCGGTAGCCCCCCCTGTCGGGGTCCGAGCAGCACCTCGGAAAAAATTTTTTGGTCCTTAATTTCTAGTGGGCGGTCCGCGCCCATGGTTTTGTGCATGGTTTTGCACATGGTTTTGGGGTATGATGGTTTTTCGGCCCTTGGTATTTTTGTAGATCCATTCAAGGGAACTACGGTTATGTTTTAATCCAGGATTAATGGATTAGGGTTTATGTATGCTTCGGCATGTATATATATGTTTTGTAACACTAAAAGGAATATAATGAAATATAAAGCTAGTCGGCCCGATTTGGGATCCAGGGGAAAATATTTGTGTTATCTGTTTTATTTTTTATGTTCTCGCTATTGTTTATTTTCTATAATAAGATTCGTGTGTAGATAATTTATGTTCAGGGTTAAAACCTACATTTGGTATCAGAGTTGTTTCAGCTTCAAGGGGACACCTTTGCTGCTAAGGGTTTTTTTGCTCGGGCCTGAGGTAGACCCTATTCAGTGGGAGATCTGCGGGATTGATTCTTGCAGTGAAAGAAGATGGTGAGCGGCAGAAATATAGAGATCGAGAAATTTAATGGTAAGAGTTTTGAGTTGTGGAAGCTCAATATGGAGGATCTGCAAGGTGGATAAAGATCAGTGGATCGCGGTAGATCCAGGTATTAAACCAATGGCAATGTCAGATGAAGACTGGAAGAAACTGGATCGGAAGGCTAAGAGCACAATACGGTTGTGTGTCTCAGATTCAGTATTGTTGAATGTATCTAGGGAAGCTACGATGAAGAATTTGTGGGAAAAACTTGGGACTTTTTACCAATCTAAGTCTCTGGTGAAAAAGTTGTTCCTGCGGAAAAAGTTGTATAACCTGAGGATGAAGGATGGAGACTTGATGACAGAGCATCTGAACGCCTTCAATACTGTGGTAAGTCAGCTGTCATCTGTTGATATTAAAATATCAGATGAAGATAAGTGCATCAGTTTGTTGTGTTCTCTACCAGAATCGTGGGACAGTCTAGTTATTGTAATAGGTAGCAATACAACTACCTTGAATTTTAATGACATTGTGTCAGCCTTGTTGTCGGAGGAAATGAGACAAAGAAATATGGAGGGCCAGAGTGGAGATGCCTTTTCTGTACAAGGAAGGTCCCAAAACATAAACAATAATAAGGTTTCGAATGGGAGATCCAAATCTAGAGGGAGATCTAAATCTCCTGGAAAGTTTGTAAAGGTACGTTGGAAATGTAGAAAGGAAGGGCACTACAAAAGGGAGTGCAGATCTAAAGCTCCTGAGAAAGGAAAGGGATCTAATGATGCTCCTTCTACAGAGGAAAAAAACACCTCTAATGAAGGTGGGGATGTGTATTTGGATTCTTCTTCAAATACACATGTAGATCATGAGTCATGGTTAATTGACTCAGGTTCATCCTTTCACTTCACTCCCCATAGGGAGTGGTTCTGCGAGTATGAGAAATATGATGGTGGTGATGTCTTCCTAGGGGATGATAGGAAGGCCAAAATCATCAGACGTGGAAAGGTCAAGCTGAAGCTGCAAGGTGGAAGGATTAGAACACTTCCTGGTGTTCTGCATATTCCTGCATTGGCCAAAAATCTTTTTTTTGTAAGCAAGATGGATGATGCAGGTGTAAAAACAGTGTTCGAGAAAGATGCCTGCAAGATGGTTCGGGGAGCATTGGTATTAATGTGGGGAGTTCGTACTGGAAATCTATACAAGCTACAAGGTAGCACTGCTATTGATGGGTGTAACAGTTCTGTGGTTCATGACAGTGGAGCGAAAAGCCTAGCAGTCTCTGGAGAAAATACCATGCTATGGCATCAAAGGCTTGGACATATTGGAGAGAACGACCTTCAGATACTGCATAGAAATGGTATGGTAGAAGGTATGTCTAATTTCTCTCTATATTTATATTTCTGTGAACATTGTGTATATGGGAAGCAGAATCGGGTGAGTTTTCCTTCTGGTGCTAGGAGGGCGAACAAGATATTAGAACTTGTGCACAGTGATGTGTTTGGACCTGTGTCAGTTCCATCACTAGGAAAGTTTGTGTACTATGTTTCATTCATAGATGACTTCTCAAGGAATACATGGATATGTTTCTTGAGGAAGAAATCTGAAGCCTTTGACAGATTTAAAGAATTTAAGGCTTTGGTGGAAAACCAGATAGAGAAGAAGATAAAGGCGCTGAGGACGGATAATGGTGGGGAGTTCTGCAAGAAGGAATTTGAAGAGTTATGTAAGAAGTGTGGTATAGTACAACAGAAGACTACTCCATACACACCTCAACAAAATGGAGTTGCAGAAAGAATGAATAGAACACTAATGGAAAAGGCAAGAAGCATGCTCAGTGGTACCAGGTTAGGACAAGAATTCTGGGCAGAGGCAGTGGAGATTGCATGCTATCTGGTTAACAGATCACCTTCATCAGTGTTGGAGGATAAGACTCCACATGAGGTATGGACTGGTAAGAAACCCTTTCATTCACATCTAAGGGTACTTGGATGTGATGCATATGTACATGTTCCAAAGAAAAAAAGGACCAAGTTGGATAATAAATCTGAAAGGCGCATCTTTATTTGGTATAAGGATGGTTTAAAAGGTTACAAGCTTTGGAACCTGGAAACAAGGAAGGTTGTGTACAGCCGAGATGTGGTGTTTAGAGAGGTGAAAGATGTTGTTAAACATGAATTCATACCAAAGGAACCTGAGAAGATAGAGTTTGAGCTAAAGGAGTATGAATCAGACTCTACAGCAGAAGAAGATTCAGAAGAGGAAGAGCCAAAAACTCCAGCTATGAGAAGATCAGTTAGGGAAAGAAGGCCACTAGAAAGGTACAATCCATCTACTTTCTATCCAGGTTTTGCCTTAACTATAACTAATGATGATCCCAAAACTGTCAGGGAGGCAGTAGATTCAGAGGATGGAAAACTCTGGAAGGAGGCCATGGTTGATGAAATGGCATCCTTGCACAAAAATGAGGCATGGGATCTGGTGGAGTTTCCGGTTGGAAGGAAGCCCATCAGGAGAAAATGGGTGTTTAAGAAGAAGATGAATGTAGAAGGCAAGGTGGAGAAATACAATGCTCGGTTGGTAGCAAAAGGGTATTCCCAGATGCCGAGAATTGATTTTGGTGATATTTTTTCTCTTGTTGCCAAAGTTACTTCTATTAGATTACTTTTATCTGTTGCTGTTGCATTTGATTTTGAGATAGAACAGATGGATGTGAAGACAAAATTTCTTCATGGGGATCTAGAAGAGGAGATCTACATGAAGCAACCTAAAGGCTTTATGGTGAAGGGTAAGAAAGAACTAGTATGCAGGTTGAAGAAGTCTCTGTATGGGTTAAAACAGTCACCAAGGATGTGGTATCAGAAATTTGATACCTATATACGGGGACTTGGCTTCACTAGAAGCAAGGAGGATCACGGTGTTTATTTTAAATTAATTGGTGACCGTGTTATTTATTTGGTCTTGTATGTGGATGATATGTTGTTGATTGGAAATGACAAAGAAATTATCCAAGATTTGAAGACCCAACTGTTCTCCAAATTCGACATGAAGGATCTTGGTGCTGCAAAATATATTTTGGGCATGGAAATTAAGAGAGATCAGGCAAGGAGGAAGCTCTTGTTAAACCAGAGGAAGTATGTCAAGACTATATTGCAGAGGGTCAATATGCAGGATAGTAAACCGGTGAACGTTCCTATTCCGGTAGGTGTAAAGCTGTCTGCTGAATAGTGTCCCAAGACACAAGAAGAAGAGGAGCATATGTCTCGTGTTCCATATGCAAGTGGAGTGGGTAGCCTGATGTATGCAATGGTCTGTACTAGACCATACATTGCACATGCAGTGGGAGTATTGAGAAGGTTTATGTCAAACCCATGGAAGGAGCATTAGACACCAGTGAAGCAGGTTTTCAGATATTTATTTGGAAATAGTGATTATGGCTTGTGCTATCAGGGAAGACCAGGATTGGAAATAATGTTGGACATTCGTGGTTTTGTTGATGCAGACTGGGCTGGAGATTTGGACCAGAGAAGATCTACAAGTGGGTATGTGTTTAGCCTATTTGGAGGCGCAATTAGTTGGACGAGTAAAAGACGGTCTGTAGTGGCTCTTTCAACTACAAAGGCAGAATACATGGTAGCCACTCATGCAAGCAAGGAAGCAGTTTGGTTGCAGAGATTGTGTTCAAGTATGGGGTTGGTACAGCAAGCTATAAGGATAGACTGTGATAGCCAAAGTGCAATTTTCTTGGCTAAGAACCCTGCTTATCATTCAAATACAAAGCACATTGACGTTCAATATCACTTTTTTAGAGATATGATTGAGGCTAAAAGGGTGTTGCTGGTAAAGGTGGACACTTTGAAGAATGTTGCAGATGCATTGAAAAAGTCTGTGAGCACTCAGAAGTTCTCTTGGTGTAGAGAAACAATGGGTGTTGAAAAATTGGGCCAATGACTAAGCTCTCCTGTGGCCCCCTATGGAAAGAAAACAACAAGTGGGATAATGTTGGGTATGTGTTATATTATTTCCATGACTAATTTACAGTGGGTGGTCCATGCCCATGGTTTTGTGCATGGTTTTGCACATGGTTTTGGGGTACGATGGTTTTTCGGCCCCTGGTATTTTTGTAGATCCGGTCAAGGGAACTACGGTTATGTTCTAATCCAGGATTAATGGATTAGGGTTTATGTATGCTTCGGCATGTATATATATGTGTTGTAACACTAAAAGGAATATAATGAAATGTCAAGCTGGTCGTCCCGATTTGGGATCCAGGGGAAAATCTCTGTGTTTATCCATTTTATGTTTTATGCTCTTGCTATTGTTTATTTTCTGTAATAAGATTTTTGTGTAGATAATTTCCGTTCAAGGTTAAAATCTACACCAACAAAGAACCAATTAATTCTTCTACAGATAATTTTTTTAATTCTCTCGACTCAAAAACAGTAACTATCATGTCAAATTTTTTAGGCAAACATCTAAGAATTTTTTCAACAATTCTTTGGTCTTCTATTACTTCACCATTCATCCGAAGCTGATTAACAAAACCCATAACTTTAGTCATAAACTGATCAACGGTTTCTGATTTAGTCATTTTAAGTGTTTCAAGTTGTGTTTTGAGAGTCTGTAATCTTACCATTTTTACTTTATCATTTCCTTTATAATAAACCTTAAGTATATCCCATATTGATTTAGCAGTCTTAGCAGCAATAATTTTAGGAAAAATAGAATCATCTAAGGAATTAATAATGCATGACTTCGCTCTACCTTCTTTCTTTTTAAGTTCATCAAATTGTTTTCTTTGGGCAGCAATCATACCAGAAATTGTATTTGCATCATGTTCTGTGAACCCCAACTCTACTGATTCCCAACACCCTAAGCCTTGTAAGCATGCTTGCATTTTAAGACTCCAAAAATCATAGTTCTTTCCACTAAATAATGGCGTAGGAATGGAAAACTGACTTGTAGAAGCCATGTTTGAAACAATCAGAAATATGACACCTTTTTTAAAAAAACTTGTACTCTCTTTTCCCCTCTACCAGAAACAGAAAAAAAGAGCATCTACACTTATAAAGAAAGCCACTACACTTTGTCTACAAATATTATAACTTTATATTTTTCTTGCAAGATTATCATAAAGAAATCAGTTCTTTGTAGAAAAATTTAAATATGTTATAGGCAGTGGCGGCAGAAATCCAGGACTTAGCAAAACAAATAATGAACTCTGCAACTTTCTCTCGACGGCATAACTGCCTCTTCAACGTAGTCAACAAAAAAATCTCAGGTGAACAGTCGCTCTTTCTACCTCAACTGCAAGCTCCTACCTCGACTGCAGTGAAAAATTATGATAGAAAGACAAATTGAGAACAAACTCACCACGGGAACCCTGTTGAGGCTTCCAGATTACTGTGGTCTTAACACACAACAGTTATATTACTAGTATTTTTATTTCTAAAAAAAAAACCAGTGAATCATAAGAAGTAGTGGACTGAAATCTAATTGAATACAAAATGGAAGACATCCAAGGGCTAATATTTATGTGCAACTCACAAAATTATCATATTTTTGGATTTCCCAAGGTTCACAAGGTTATGAATGGAATGCAACTCTTTTTAAATGACTTCAACCTTAGCCTGTAATGAATAGGCCGTCCTTCTCTTCAGCAATGGCGACAGAGCTGCTCTTCTCTCTGATGGCAGGTAGTCTCCCACAGAAACGACAACCCTCCTCACTGGCTTCACAACAAACAAACAGAATCTACTCTTCGTTCTGATACCATGAAAATTTGACAAAAGAGGAGAAGCGGGAAACAATAAGGAACGAATTGTTGGAGAAACACACCACTAATTCATTTATTAAGAGAAATATATATATATATATATATATATATATATAGGAAAATGGTTAGTTATGGAGAACAATTAAGCTAACTAAAAACTGATTCTAGTGGAACTAATTATAAACTAATTCTTTAACATTGGTGTCACCTTCTCTAGTCGTTATCCTAAAGGTTCCACTCCTAGGGATCTACTATATTGTTTGGCAACATTTTTGGCATCGTTTCCAAGGAGGAAGAAAGTCTACCCCCTTGGTTCAATATTTGAAGAGGTAATCATTTCAACAACAATATAGATCCTCTTTTGGTGACTCCACAAGATTCCCATGGAAATTGAGAACCCAATTGTACCAACCTACCAACGAAGGGGCGATGAATCCTCTCCTTATGCTTTCTTAGATAGGGTTAGCAGGCATACGATTTCTCTTCCATGGGCTGATAAGATGATATGAACCCTATTTTTCAATAACTTACTAGGGGCCCCTCATCATATCCCTAATGATCATAGTAAGGTGCCTCAATTCTATGGCTTGAAGGATGAATACGCCAACATGCATATTGATTTGTTCCATAGTTTTGTAGGGGAGAGGGGATTGGAGGAAGATGTGTTCATGACCATGTTTTTTCATACTCTAAAAGAAAGTGTTTGGAATTGGTTTTGATCCTTGCTTGATGCCTCTATTCCATCATGGTATCACTTAATTGTTAGCTTTAATAAGGAATGGTTCTAAGAACAAGATGTGGTTGAATTATACAAAGATTCTTTCTCAAGAAAAAGTCAATAAATTGAGCCCATTATAGGTTTCAACCAAATATTTAATATGCATGTTTATTCAATCCCCGATAATCTAAAACCTCCAAATGAAGTTATCCTCGTTGCATACCTTAAAGTATTTACGAGAGAACTAGCTTATGCAGTTAGAGACAAAAATACTACTAGCATTCTTCAAGCCCAAAACATTACTCTTGAAATAAGTCACACTATGAAGAAGGTTATGATTAATGTGGTACACTATGAAAGTGAGGAAAAAATGAACCTTTGACCCGCCTCCTAGGGACATAGTCATACCTAAAGTAAAAAGGGTAAAGAAATATCATAAAGTAGTGCCTCTTGAGAGCACTAATAGGGATCCTCCAATCGAAGTATATTTCCATAAACATGATTCTTTCCCATTTTACATTTCCCTAAGCATTGATGAGAGTATTTTGAGGAATTTTGTGCTTGACTCTAGATCACCATCCAACATTATCCAACTAAGAATAATATAATATTTAGGGTTGCACGTATATAGAAGATACTTAAATAAATGTACAATTGATTTTAAATAATTTGAAGTTCATGGGATAATAGAAGGAAAAGAAGTCTATTTACAAGACTAACCTCAAAGTAAAATTAGTATGAATGTAATTATTATTAAAATACCTCCTTCATGGGGGATTATTTTTTCCAAAAAATGGATTGAAGACTTAAATCTAACGATCAATGACGATGCTCTTTTATCAAAGTTCCCATGGGAGAAAATTCTTATGTCATCATACCTAGACATGACTTCGTTATACCAATGATTACCCACTCATGGTAATATTATGAAGGCCTGCAAGAAGAAGATTATGTGTTTGGGGAATGGAAGCTAGAAGACCAATAAGAATTTGGATTATTTACTCTGATGGAGCTTGTTCAAAACATGGGTCTGGCGTCGGTATAGTCTTAATATCCCTGATTGAGGATTATACACTTTTTCCCCTTAAACTTGAGTTTGAATGCAATAAAAACATACATGAGTATGAAGCTCTCTTATTAGGACTAGATGCTACCCAATCCAAGCAAATTCAACAATTAATTATTATAAGGGATTCTAACCTAATTGTTTCTTAGGTAAAGGGATCTTTCAATGCCAAGCATGAGAAGTTGAAACCATACAAGGAGAATGTTATGAACGTGATTAAGGACTTCCAAGGATTCTTCATTCAATTCATCCCTAGAAGCAATAATTATATAGACGATTCCCTTACAGTGGTTGCATCAAACTCCCAATACCTTTATGAATATATTCCTAAATAAAGAAGTTGTGTAATGGTACCATGTGCCTAACTTCAAGAATTATGATGATATAATTAGTTTCCTCCAAAATCATAATGAATATCATAACCAAGAGTAATATTTGGTTAATGAAAAAAACTTTGAAAAAATGACAAAAGTTTAACCAAACCTGAAGCCCAATATTCATCTGACACTGTAGATCTCAATCTAGGAACTTTTGCTTCTCCTTAAATAGTCAAAATAGGAAAGGGACGAACTTGAAAAACTACTAAGCGAATTTAAGGATGTGTTTGCTTGTTCGTATCATGAACTAAATGTATATAGTATAGAAATCATACAACGCACTATCCCTTTGTAGAAAATATAACGACGGGATTCAATATGATCTTGTAATTTACTAGAAAAAAATATTGAATCCTTCTACAATTTGTGGAAAAAACAAGTAAGAAAAAGAAACTATCAATCGCACAACACAAGATTTATATGGGGAAAGAAACTGCTCAAAACCCCGCTATATGTATATTGCATATGGTCAAGGCCATGAAACAATACAATGATATTCCTCCAATGAGAAACCTCTGCACTCTACTGACTATCTCACTTTGATCCTGCTCAAATATGGCATACAATCTAAGAAAAATCGGTCAGGTATTTAACCTTTCGCTTGACTATGTCGGACCTGCTTTTCTTATGAATTTTTGGGTAGATTGTGCCCCTATTAATTAGGAAAATACAAATTAATTATTGCACAATCCTTCAAGGAATTTCTGATGACCTCATGCATGACCTGTACAATTTTATAATTCTACAACTGATAGATCTCTTCCCTTCAACCTCAGTCTCAACTGGGTCTTCCTTAGAATTGACATGCAACAACTTCTTATAGTGAATTATCAGTTAACTGATTGATCACTCCTTGTGAAATAAATCAGATTTAATTCACTGGACCTATCACTAGCTCATCTCTCAGTTAGAACTAGTTAAACTAATTTTAACTCAATTAATTCAGTTAACTAATTACAACTCACAAATAACTATAACTAAACGCCCTAAAAATAGGAAAATCCTCTACACACCTCCTCTTTTACCTCTAACTCGAATTTCCTAAGCTAACTAAGTCTTCCTGACTCAGTTAGCTAATACAATTTTCCATGAGATGAAATTACAATTTATCTTCCAATTTAATTAATGAAAAATTAAATCAGAAGCCTCATATGGTTCCATATTTTGGGTGCCATTATATGGATTCCATTTATTGTTTCCATTTTGAATGTTTCTTATTTCCAATTTCAACACTCCCTCTCAATAAGAAAGGAATTCAATCTATCATGATCTGGTATCTTTCGAATGTTATGCATGCAAAACTTCTCTAGCGTTGTTTGCTCCTGCAACTCCTGTAACTGAATAGCCTCCAAAAAAACTTAACCAGTATGATGCATCCATCATCAGAGTCTCTTACTGCTACTAGCTACTACATTGTCTACTGGAAACTCTGCGTTGCTGCTGAATCTGCAATTTTTCCCTCTGCACTGCTACCAACTATGATCTACACTCTAGTATTTGACATCTGTCACTATGATTTTTGTCTTCTTGACATCTGAATGCACCAGTCCTAGTATCCTTCCTACTATTGTGTACTTTCAGCTCCTCATAGCCAGGTACGATCCATGAGATAAAAAATATCAATGGATCCTGCCCAAATTTTTTCCCTTGGGATTGTGTTTGCATATCTCCCCACATCTCACCTGGAGGTATGGCTGCATGTGCTCCCTCTACCCATATGGCTCAAAATTCCCCCCCTCCTTGAGGGCTCTACTTGAGTTTATACCTCCACTCGGTCTCCTCTCTACTTCTCCAATTGCAGCTGCTCCACAACCTTCTGAGGATGCTTCTGAGGTTGTAATTTAAGAGGTAATTTGTGCTTCCTCTCAACCACCAATTCACTAACCTCTTATTTTCTCCTCAAAGCATTGCATGCATCTTCGACCTTGAGAGAATACAAGTTATTGACTTGGACTCCGATACGTTTCACCTGTCCCATGGCGATGTGTCTAAGGAACACCTTTCCTTTTCTAAATATGACATCATAACCATGGTCTTCCAATACCGCTATGTAGAAATTTGAATAATTGTTAAATTATTCACCGAGATTATCCTGATCACACACTATTTGAGCTTCATGCATAATACATAACCTCTTCTACTATTGATCATCAATTTGCGGAAATTAAACAATCGCATGCGCACATTAAAACCATAAACAATCACACATATAAACACAGTATTTATGGGAAAGCTTAAAGCTGAAAACCCCCAACTATCTGTATATTATAATGATAGATATCATGTAACAATCATTGTACAAACTCCTCACAAGCTCTCAGTACAATCTCCAATTGTTACACACTACACAAGCTCAGATCTAGCAAAACACATGCTTCAATCTGCTCCACCTGTTAGCCTACCTCTAATGCGCAATCCAATATGGATAATTGCTAAGATCCAGGTTCGAATCCCACTAGTATGTCTTGTGCAATCCTCATTGGCATCTCCATCAATGTGTGTGCAAATCTCACGCACCAGTATATTCACAACTGATAGTCACACTTGCTCTTTCACCTACCTCTCCACTGGTCTCCACTGAAACTGTCCATGCACTGCAGTTAACTGATGTATTCTTTAGTTGATTTATGAGTTAATAATTAGTGAATTAATTAATAATTAATTCACACCACTCTCAATAATTGTATCAATCAGTTAGACTAGATACAACTAGCTCAACTAAGTTAAACTGAACACAACTCCATTAACCGTCTCATCAACTCCACCAAACTCTGTCACATGAGTTCTAACTGAAGTCAACCATGCAATAGCTCCACTAAACCCTAGGAATAGCATAATTCCTTCTGTTAGCTACATGTGCCACATCCAGGCATCAAACTGAAGTGCTCCAAGAGGATAAGATAATGTTTAGAGTCCAAATATTATTAAGAGCTAATAATATTCGACATATCTATTTTTAGACTGGCAATCTAAAAATAGATTCCGCTCAATATGTCTAAAAATAGAAGTCCATCTATTTTTCCAACTTGACCAACCATCCACAAATAACATCCTGCAACTCATAGAACATGATCCATATGTCTAAAAATAGACATAGTCTAAAAATAGACTTTGCGCCAAAAATACCCTGCGGGCCCACTTAGTGAAGGCGACTCCTTTCCACTAAGCTCCTCATCTTGTTGCAATCTCAACACGCTATGGAGGCAAGATTCTTCTTTAGTCCTGGAACATACAAAACAAGATCATTCTCGTCTTTTCTACCTTCTTCCATGCATCAAGAAGTTGAGCATCTGCTGCTACGCGCTCGATAATGTCACTGCCTATGAATTCCTTTAGTTTTTTTTCCTTGAGCACTACCTCCATCATTCCCTTCCATGCTATGTAATTTGAATTTCCTTCAAGGGCATATTCGAGTCTCAATCCATTGAAAGACATATTGATCTGATGTTGGATCCTGAAGAATATATATGCAAATTAAAACCTATTCAAAACAAACTTTGTTCTTATCTTCTTGTTGTGAGTCCTAGACCTCTGATACTATGTAGAAAATCTAACAACATGATTTAATCTGATCTTGTAATGTACTAAAACAAAATAGTGAACCCTTCTACAATTTTCGGAAAGAAAACACGATCGCACAATCACATAAAAAGTAAGAGAAAGGAATTATCAATTTCACAACACATTATTATCTGGGAAAATAAATTTCTCAAAACCCCACTATCTATATATTTCATATGGTCAAGACCATGAAACAATACAATTTATTCCTCCAATGAGAAACCTTTGCACTCTGTTGACTGTCTCACTCTAATCCTACTCAAATATAGCATACAATCTAAGAAAAATCAGTTCAATATTTAACCTTTTGCTTGCCTCTGCCTGGCCTTCCTTTCTTACACATTCTTGACCTAATTGAGGTCCTATTAATTAGGAAAATACCAATTAATTATTATTCAATCCTTCAAGGCCTTCCAAATGACCTCATGCATGACCTATATAAATTTCTAATTATACAATTGATAGATCTCTTCCCTTTAACCTCAATCTCAAATGGGTCTTCCTTAGAAATGACATGCAATAAATATTTATAGTGAATTATTAGTTAACTAATTGATCACTATTTGTGAATTAAATTAGATTTAATTCACTAGACCTATCACTAGCTCATCTCTCAGTTAGAACTAGTTAAACTGATTTTAACTCGATTAATTGAGTTAACTAATTACAACTCACAAATAACTATAACTAGACCCCCTAAAAATAGGAAAATCCTCTACATGCCTCCTATTTGAACTCTAACTCAAATTTCCTAAGCTAACTAAGTATTCTTGACTCAGTTAACTAATACAAGTTGTCATGAGATGAAATTACAATTTCTCTTCTAATTTAATTAAGGGAAAATTAAATCAGAAGCCTCATATGGTGCCATTTTTGGGTGCCATTTTCAATGTTTCTTGTTGCCAATTTCAACACCCTTTTCAAGAAGGGGAAAAACCAGTTAGGTGAAAATTATGAAGAATGAATCCTAATCAAGGAAGAGATTCAAAATATGGTTGATGTTGAGATCATTACCCCATTCATCATTCTTCATGGATCTAAAACCTCGTGGTTACTCAAAAGAAGACTGGAAATATTAGGATGTGCATTGATTTTAGGGATTTTAACCAAGTATGCTTTAAAGACAATTATCCATTACCAAACATGGAAAATTTCTTGCAAATAATAAATGGTTCACAAATTATGTCATTCCCAGATGGTTTCTCTAGTTATAACCAATTTACAATAAAGGAATAAGAGCAAATGAAACAGTTTTTATCACCCCTTAGGGGATCTACATGTATCTCAGGATGACCTTTATTCTATTGAATGTCAGTTCTACTTTACAAAGAGCCATGGATTTTGTAGGCTTTAGAGACCTTATGGGAAAAGTCATGGAGATATACCAAGATGACCTGACTGTGGCCTCTAAGGAAAATGTTTGAGAAGTGTAGGTAGTATAAAATTCCACTTAATCCAAAGAAGCCTATATTTTAGGTTGATCAAAGGTAATTTATTAGGACATGTGTTGAGATTCAACAATAAATTTCAACACCCACGCCTAGTGTGGGACCAGGAGGTCCAAGCAACACCTACACTAGGGTGGGAACATAGGGCTAAATTTAGTGCATGTCTATTTTAGTTATCCCTTAATTAAGATGGACAATAAAATGTAATCTAATCTCAAAATAACTTGTAATATTTAACTGATTGTGATAAACTCAGTTAGCTCATGAATTTCGAGTTAGAGGTAGTTGGTGAGGCATATAGAGTAATTATAGTTGTAATAGAGTTCGAAGTGTAGTGGTGCATTAGTTAATGCAGGTTGTAATCAGTTTAACTCAGTTAAATGATTTAAAATCAAGTGTGCTAGTTGTAACTGTTAGATACACTAGTGAGATATCAAGTGAATTAAATATTAATTAATTCACAATCAGTTATCTCACATGCAACTGAGGATTTACTATTATTAACTACATGCATGTCAGATTCAATGGAGACCTAGTTGAGATCTAGGTGAAAGGGAAGTTGACTATCAGTTGTAGGATTATTGGGTTGCACCCATGCAACCAAACACCCATTGGAGTGCCCATGATACTTGTGCAGTCAAGGAAGGCCAAAATTCCTAAATAATAGGGTTTGCATTCATCAGGGGTTGCACAAGAAAGTCAGGCTGTCTGGCGACAGTAAATTGGCTAAGTATTGGTCAATTTTATCTGAGATAGTGTGAGACAATTAGTTGAGTACAAGAGGGCTCTTATGAGAAGAGTTGATGTAATTGTTTCATGATTACATGTTGAGTATACAATAGAATATAGTTGGGTTTTGAGCAGCAAGCTTTCCAAGAGAAATTATCTATGTTGTGGCTTGATTGATTCTTCTTTGCTTCATGCGATTGGCGATTGTGTTTTTAATTCCACAATTGATTTGTAGAAGTGATTCAGTATTTAACATTCATACATTGTTAGATAAGATTGAATCCATGATATACATGATTTTTTTATAATTTATACATGGTATCAGAGCACAGGAAATCACAATTGTGAAGGAGGATTTGAGTTTATGACCGAATAGAATTCGAATTTGCAGAAATACTTTATTGGTGCTATAGCTGATTTAGGATCGAAATGTATTTCAATGGCTTGAGGTTGGATTATCCACTCGAGGGCATCTCAAACTATATTTCTTGGAAGGAAAGGATGGAGGCAGTACTCTAAGACAATGGCTTGAATGAATTCATTGACAATGATGTTCCTAAACCCATTGTGATAGACATTGAAAATATTGATGCATGACAAAAGAAAGTGGAAAAGGCGAGGAGGATCCTATTGGAGGGAGTACAAGATCACATTGTCTCAAGACTGCATGGGAAAGCTACACCATATGCAATGTGGAAGGCTTTGACAGATCTATTTCAGAGCAGCAGCAACCATAGGAAATTGGCACTCAAAGATAAACTCAGGAAGATCAAGATGGAGAAAGGTGACTCCATGCCAAAATATTTAACAAAGTTTTTCCAATGTCGGGATGAACTGGGGAGTGTTGGAATAACTGTCACTGGTGATGATTTGGTGAGCTTGGCTCTCCTAGGACTTCCCAAGAGTTAGCATAGTTATCAAGACTCTGTCAATGGAAGGGAAAAGTTGCTAGATTAGGAACGACTGTAGTCGGATTTGGTGCAGGAGGAGTTCAGACAGAACACCAGAGATGGATATTCATCTAATAATGAAGATGAAGAAGATTGTACTTTGGCTGCCAAGGCAAAGAAGGGGAAGGGGAAGTAATTACTTTCCAAATCTAAGTCCAAATATGGCAAGAATTGGGACATGTCCAGGGTGAAGTGTTTTCACTATCACAAGCATGGGCATTATGCTACTAACTGTCCACAAAATAATAAGAACAAGAAGGCTAGAGGATCTGCAGCTAGTGAGGCTTTGGCCTCACAATTTGAGCTTGAATTATCATTGATTGCATGCATGGTGTCAAGTGCATTGGGATCTATGTGGTATTTTGATAGTGGTGCTTCCTTTTACATGACAAGAGATAAGGAACTTTTCAGTAGCTTAGAGGAGAAGGATCTCCATATGCATATTGAAATGGGTGATGACGAGTGACATAGTGCTACCAGGATTGGTACCATTACCTTCCAGAGGCAGTCATGTGAACATTTTTAATTAAAATATGTAATGCATGTACTAGGTTTGAAGAAAAATTTAGTCTCAGTTGCAATGTTGGAGGATAGAGGCTATGATGTTGTTTTTAGTGAAGGAAAATATTTCTTGTGACACAAAAAAACAGGACAATCCAAGAAGATAGGGATTCAAGTTAAGAATCTCTACAAGATGGATGTATATGGCCGTGTAACATTGATGGGAAAGGCGGACAAAGTGGTGAGCCAGGATGAGGGCGAATTATGGCACAGGATAGTGGGCCATCTTCACCATGGAGCCTTGAAAGTCGTGCAGCAAATTTCTACTGGTCTTCCCAGGGGAACACTTGCACATTCAAACACATGCAAGGGATGTACTATGGGAAAATATGTAAAGGCCACCTTTCATGAGAAGGAGAACCGAGCTTCGGGGATCCTTGAGAGATTTCACACAGACATGTGTGGACCATTATCTGTTGCTTCAACAACAAAACATAAGTACTATGTGATATTTTTTGATGAATTTTCTCATAAGTGTTGGATCTTCTTCATGCAGAAGAAAGATCACACATTCTCAAAGTTTCTTGAGTTTAAAGCACTGGTGGAGAAAGATTTTGGGAAACAAGTGAAGGCTCTGAAGAGCAATAATGGTGGTGAATACATCTTTAACGAATTCAAGAAATTTTGCAGCAAAGAAGGAATTTGAAGAGAACTAATAACTCCTCATAACCCACAACATAATAGGGTCACTGAAAGAAAGAAAAAAATGATTGTGGGTGCAACAAGAGTGACGTTTCATGATCAAGGCATATCGATGCGTCTGTGGGTGGAAGCATGCAACACTGCAGTATTTGTGCAGAACTGTTGTCCTCATAGGATACTTGGCATGAGTACACTAGAAGAGGCTTTCACTAGTAATAAAACTGATGTTTCACACTTTAATATTTTTGGCTCATCTGTTTATGTGCATGTGACCAAAGATGCTAGGAAGAAGCTGGAACCAATAGTTGAGATCGGGATTTTTGTGGGGTAAAATGAAACACCCCACAACTATCAAGTGTATTTTCCAAACAGCAGAATGACTATTTTTTGAAGGGATATAAAATTTTATGAGGAGAAAGCCATGCAGTTGTCCCTTGAGAGGGAGCTATACTTGCATGCAAATGAGGATCTTTTGGTTCTCACGGATGAGCCTCAATATGTGGAGCAGCCACATGAGGAGGATCATGGAGTGGCAGAAAACACTCATGCTGATCCATCCATCAGAAATGGATGAAGGCGCACCATGGGAGTTGATAGATTGAGACTTGATGTTGCAGAGAATGTAGGAGCCCCTACTTCACAACGCACACAGAGACAGTCTCCAAATAGGTTTACTAGATACATGGCTCTTATGAGAAAATGTATTGTGACCGAACCATCTTCCTTTCAGGAGGCAGTGCAACAACCAACTTGGGTTGATGAAATGGTGGAGGAGTATGACTCCATTGTCAAGAACAGTGCATGGGAGATTGTCCCAAGACCGGCCGACAAATCAGTGGTTGGATCTAGATGGATCTACAAGATAAAGCAAGCTGCTGATGGAAGTGTGGAGAAATAAAAGGCCATATTTGTGGCTCAAGGATTCTCACAGATCGAGGAGATTGATTATGATGATAATTTTTCACCTGTTGCAAGGTACTCTTCCATTAGATCCATCCTTGCACTCTTAGCGTAGATGAGTTGGCGCATTCATTAGATGGATGTGAAAATTGTGTTTCTCACTGGAGTGATTGAGTAAGAAGTGTACATAGAGCAACCTGAAGGTTTCGAGATCTTCAACAGTAAGTTGCATGTGTGTCGACTCAAGAGAGCGCTGTATGGGCTGAAGCAATCACCTCATGCTTGGTACACTCAGATAGACATCTATTTCACCAGACTGGGCTTCACCAAAAGTGAAGTTGATGCAAACCTGTACTAGATTGTGGTTGAGGGTAAGCTATTGATTATTATTCTTTATGTTGATGATCTAATTTTGACTAGTGATGAGCAGCTGATACACTCATGCAAGGAGGATCTTGCAAGGGAGTTCAAATGAAGGGCATGGGACTCCTTCATTATTTCATTGGTTTGGAAATATGGCAACGTGATGGTGAACTTTTTGTGTCTCAAGGAAAGTACGACAAAGAGATACTGGATAAGTTTCATATGGAGAGCTGAAAACCAATGGATACTCATGTTATAGGAAATTGGAGGAAAGAGGATGCTATTTATAGAGAGGTAGTGGATGCTATTGTCTATAGGCAGTTATTTGGTTCACTGATGTATCTAGTGAACACCATACCATACATTTGCTACGCAGTTAAACAGATAAGTCAAGCTATGGTTAAGCCTACCAATCTCTTTTGGAAGGGGAGGAAGCATGTCTTGAGATACCTGAGGGGCACATCAGAGTATGGTCTATGGTACAGATAGATAGAGGGAGTGAAGCTTCAAGGCTTCACGGATGCAGATTGGGCAAGCAATCCATCAGATAGAAAGAGAACATCAGGAGGGATCTTCAACATAAGATCGAAAAAAGTTTCTTGGTACAATAGGAAGCAACGATCTGTGGCACTCATTTTAGTGGAAGCAGAGTACATGGAAGCAAGTCAAGATGCATGTGAGGCTATTTGGATGAGAAATATCTTGGTTGGTTTGTTTGTTTCCGAGATGGATCCCACAATGATACATTGTGATAATCATAGTTGCATTAAACTCTCGATTAATCCTTTGTTTCATGATAGGTCCAAGAACATAGATATCTGGTACCATCATCTCAAATATTGTGTGTAGAGGAGAATAATTTTGGTTCAGTACATTCCCACAGAAGATCAGGATGCAAATATTTTGACGAAGGCGCTCACCAGGAGAAAATTCGAATACCATAGAGGCAAGATCAGGGTGAAGGATAATCCATTTCTTGTTCAGAGGTAGTATTGAGATTCAATAATAAATATCAGCACCCACGCCTAGTGTTGGACCAGGAGGTCCAAGAAGCACCTACACTAGGGTGGGACCACAAGGCTAAATTTGGTGCATGTCTATTTTTAGTTATCCCTTAATTAAGATGGACAATAAAATGTAATCTAAACTCAAAATATCTTGTAATAGTTAATTGAGTTTGATAAACTTAGTTAGCTCATGAATTTCGAGTTAGAGGTAGTTGGTGAGGCATGCAAAGCAATTCTAGTTGTAACAGAGTTCGAAGTGTAGTGGTGCAATAGTTAATGAAGGTTGTAATCAGTTTAACTCAGTTAAGTGAGTTAAACTCAGTTGTGCTAGTTGTAACTATTAGATACACTAGTGAGAGATCAAGTGAGTTAAATATTAATTAATTCAAAATCAGAGATCTCACATGCAACTGAGGATTTACTATTATTTGCGTCATGCATGTCAGATCCAGTGGAGAGCCAATTGAGATCTAGGTGAAAGGGAAGTTTACTATCGGTTGTAGGATTATTAGGTTGCACCCATGCAACCAAACACCCATTAGATTTCCCATGATACTTGCGCAGTCAAGCAAGGCCAAAATTCATAAATAATAGGGTTTTCATTCATTAGGGATTGCGCAAGAAAGGCAGGTTGTCTGGAGGCAGTGAATTGGCTAAGTTTTTGTCAATTTTATCTAAGACAGTGTGAGACAATTAGCTGAGTACAAGAGGGCTCTTGTGAGAAGAGTTGTGTGTAATTGTTTCATGATTCCATGTTGAATATACAATAGAAGATAGTGGTGTTTTGAGCAACAAGCTTTCCCCGAGAAATTATCTGTGTTGTGTCTTGATTGATTCTTCTTTGCTTCATGTGATTGGGATTGTGTTTTTAATTCCGCAATTGATTTGTAGAAGTGATTCAATATTTAACTTTATTACATTGTTAGATCAGATTGAATCCATGATATACATGCTTGTTGTATAATTTCTACAACATCTTGTATCTAAAATGGGAATTAGCATCAATCCTGGAAGAATTGAAGTAATTATGGAAATTCCTGACCCTAAGGATAAGGGAGCCCTACGACAATTCTTTGGAAAAATAAATTTTGTGAGAAGATTCATACCAAACATATTTGAAATTATCAAACCCATAAATGACTTGCTAAAGAAGGACATGCCTTATGTGTGGGACAACATTAAGGAAAAATATTTTAGGGAAACTAAAGAAATAATTTCATCTGACCATGTTCTTAGTAGTCCTTATTATGCTAAATATTTCATCATCTATGTGTTTGCTTCTAAGGATACAATTGCAAGTGTCCTGATGCAAAAATATGGTGAAGGCAATGACCAACCCATAACATTCATGAGCTATAAAACCATTAGGATATGTTGAAATGTGATATACTATCATTGAAAAGCAAGCTTGTGCCATTGTTAAATCACTAAAATATTTTTGATCATATGTGGGATACAATAAAATATATTCCTAAGTACCGTGCCCTACCATGAAAGATTTGTTGTCACAAACCGATTGCCTTAGGCCAAGGGGGAAGTTGGTGGCTAAAATATAGGAATATGATATAGAGATTTTCCCCAAAAGGATTATCAAGGGACAAGGCTTGGATGAAATGTTATCTGAAAACAATAATGAGGCCATCCAAGATGGGGAGAATGAGTAAGTGTGTGTGACTACCATTGAACTAGAAAATGATGAATGGCATGTCAATATCATATACTATTTGTGAAACTTGACCACCACTCTTGGGTAAGCGGATCACAAAATAAGATCCCTTAGGTTGAAGGTCGTGAAGTATTGCCTGAACCAAGAAGGTCTTGGTTGGATGATCCCGGATCAAGTTTTCCCCTTACGCGTAAGTAAATATGAGGCCCAAAACCTTGTAAAGGAGTTTCACGCTGGAATCTATGGGGGACACTATGCTACCTAGACTATTGCACACAAAATATTAAGGGTAGTTAATATTAGTTTTCTATTCTTTTTTACACATTGAACTTTGTTAAAAGATGCCAACCATGCCAATCATTCACAGGAAAGCAAAAACTCAGCACTATGCTGCTAAATAAATTCATGGTAGAGACACCTTTTCAGCAATGGTGTCTGGATTTTTTTGGGGAATTCAAAGATAATTCAAGTAACAAGCATAAATGGATACATATCGCCATTTAATGCTTCACTAAATGGGTGGAGGCCATACCCACAAAGAAGGAAACTGACTAATTTTTCATGTATTTCCTTGAGGAAATAATTATTACTAGTTTTAGTGTGCCCACCAAGAATGTAATTGGTAATTCCAAAGCATTTGACTCTATGGCATTAACATAAATGTGCAACAAGTATGGGATAATTGAACGGGTGCTCAAAATTATGGTAAAAAATAAAAGTTGTTAGAATGGTGTTGAACCTGAACAACTGTGTAGATCTCGTCATTCTGAATCCGGCGTAACTCGTTTCATGGAAAACCGACACCATATTCTCCCAGAAACGCGTTCTGTCCACTTTGTCAAACATGCAAATTTTTAAAAAGAAAATTGTAGGACAACCCAATCAACAGACCGTATAGCTGACTGGACATGCCTACATGGCAGTGTGACTGTATAGTTTGACAGGGTCAAGGGTTGTCTCAAGCAAATGGTATGGTGCCAAGTGGAAATTTTTTACTAGATTGAAATGGTGATATTTTATTGGTGTATTGGTGACCAACTACAGGCTACCACATGGCCTAGACATAGGCTGCCACATGGCAGCCCGAGGGCCACCAAAATATTAGGTCAATTTTGAGTAGAAACAATGGGGGTCAAACCCACGACCACCGAATACCGAGCACCAAGTATTACCAATGCGCCATAGCTATGATCCTTATTATGTATGCATGGTTGTCATATAGTTTTAATGTAATGTTGGGCCCACTTTGGGAGGTTGAGACTAGCCACAGCATGATCCACCATTTGAGAGTGAGGCGTAGGAGGCGGGATGTTGAGGCCACCCCCACCATAACCATAACCGTTACATTTTATGTCAGGCCTATGTGACCATGTCGAAGACCACTGGGGAGTTGGAATTGCTAGAATTAATGTTTTCCACCAACCATGCATGTGCCCACATCAATGTTAATTCCAACGGTTAGCCAAAACCACACGGAGTTTTCTATATATATAAAAAAATTATGAACCATATTTCATATGGTTTTAAATTCAGTTTTTAGGCATTAGAGGGAAAATTAATGCCCCAGAAATTTCACCTTGTTTTTGGAGGAATTGGAGCTCCGATGGCGCTTTTTGGGGCGAAATTATGGTTTCAATGCAGGATTTGGGGAAAATGTGGAACGAATAGTGGAGAAAATAGGGGAATTCATAACTTGATTAGTTTTTGGCCAAATTCAATGCAAAAAGAGGCTCCACGAGAATTTTTGGGCATTCTGGAGCTAATGGAGTAGGTTTCAAAATTGTTTGAGCATTGTAAACACATGTAAGCACACTTTTGAGCATAATAGAATAGGGCCAAGCCATTGGAAGCTCGACCAAGGAGATGTATCCCAGGCGGGGTGAAATCCTTCATCATGTTTTATTGTGTTATTGTTTATGGTGATGTTCATGTATTTTATATGTTGTTGTTCAATGTTTCGTTTATGTTAATTTTCTCATGAAATTCACTTAAAAACTCATATTAAAATTGCAATTAACCTCTCAATCCTCAAGCACTTTCTTATTATTCTAAATTGGATCTTAACATGACATAACTAATATTCCCATTCAGATGAAGTTGGTATCAGAGCACTAGGTTTACTTGTGCAAGGAGGATTTAATTTGTTTTGCAAGTGTTTAAATGCTTACAAGGTTGAAGCTCAAGAGAGGAGAAGGCAAGCTTGTGGGTGTAAGTTCTCTAGTTGGAGCCAGGGGAAGTGATCTAGGGTAAATTCTTGATACCCTTAACCAAGACCTTTTACTTCGGTTGATAATTAGAATTGCATTTAATTAAGACATTAATGAACTAAAATGAACTATTGTAGTTGTAAATAAGAGGAACATAAATGAACAAGATCAAAAATAATAAGACCACTTCATTTGATAACGGAGTTCGTCCAGGAGGGACTACATCTCCAAGCCTCGGTGTCAAGATGGTGTAGGTCGCTACATTATGTGCCATAAGAAGAAGATGTACATGGATTTGTTTCCCTATGAAATAAAAGGAAAAATTTCCCTCACGCAGGAGTGGGTTGACTTATTTAAGAGATGTTCCACTGCGAAACTCTCATACGTAAAGAAAGAATCCTATCAGTATGACCATAGTTGACATGTAATAAATAAGAGTATCTTGCCAATCCTGGAAAACAAGGGATCTCAACAATACACATATGAAAACGAGCATCCTGCCAATGTGGCATAAAAGAGATCTCATACATGACACAAATCCATAGCTGAAAGTACATCAATAGAAAAACAAGGCAAGATCCCATGACTCATGTATCAACTGGGATCTGCAAGACATAATGCATCTCAAAGAGAAAGAAATGAACAAGTACATGAAATCCACATCATATACCTCATGCTGCCATTTGCTGAAGGCTTAGCTGTTCTGCAGCTAAATCTAAAAACACCATCAAACTTTTGGTGTCGAAGAAGGTGAAAACGATTGTTCACTTATGGAAATCTGATACCTGCATAACCCACTTCCAAAAGTGACTGAAAAAACGAAAACTTAGATGAATAAATTGAGCACGCCATCAAACTCGTGGCGTCGAGTAGTGAAAAAAATACATAAAATTTGTCCCATTTGGACAAAGTCAAAATTTCGCCCTCCTGAAAGTTGGCCTCAATCAAGGTTCCACCTGCCTCTTTTCTGGCTCATGGTTCCACATGACCTGCAATAAAAAATTAATAAACATCGATCTGCGTGCTCCATCTTCTGCTCTCCTTGGCACACATATGAAGTGAAGGTTTAAATATATGTTGGATGGGTAGATTTACCAAGGAATCCATTTGGAGGATTGGTTGAGATCTAGATTAATTTGGAGGAGGTCGGGTGGTCAAACCTCGACCCCTTTGAATTTAGGCAAAAACTTGTTTTAAACTGTGCCTGTCATTTTAAAAATCCACCGCATTTTTTTTGAAAGGTCCACACTTTAATTTTAGGGATAGTAAGTTGGTTTGGTTGGGGGCCATGCCCGCATTGGGCGGCCCGCCCCCTTATCTCTTGTCGGCTCTGTTGTAGATGGTGGCATTGTAGGTTGGGCCGCCTGTGGAGCAGGTCGGCCGTTAAGGCCGGGCGGGTTCGATTCCCACCAGCCCATGTAGATGTGGCATGGTCTTGTTGGCGGGGGTAGTAGGGTTGATAGATTCCCCCCCCCCCCCAAAAAAAAACTTTAATGTGGTTGTTTTTAATACAGTGGGGGTGGAGGAGGTCATGGCCCCACCCCCCTTTTTGTTATATATATTTTTTGTTATTAAAAAAAACTAGTTGTTTTAAAAAACTTCGGTTTTGGACAGAAGGAGTGATTATAATCAGGTGACAGTTTCACTCAGAATCTGGCCTGAGTTGGTCGGAATCCGGTGGCCCGGTTTGGTCCAAATTGCATCCTCCTTAAGGCTCCCTAGTCACCAAGTCAACCTAGAACTTTTACCACTCCTAACTCCTTCATACGGACTCATAATTGAGTGTTGTCTACACCGTTGGAATCAGAAAGACGAGGTCTACAACATGAAGCTAGTTCAAGAAAAATCTAAACACTTTTATTTTTGAGCCCTCTGTGCTGAGCCACTTGTACGTGTACCTGTATAATCCACCTGGATCATTCCTCCCCACTAAGGATCTTTTTTTCCTCCAAAAGAATCAAGCTTTACCTATCATCAACTGTCTGCAAATGTCATTGAAAGGTACATCCCCACATGACTCCTTCACCTGGTGTACTTTGGAACCAAGATGTAAAGCCATCGTGTACAACTACTGCAATGCAATGTCTGAAAATGCACATCCCTTGAAGACTCCTTCACCTCTCGTACTTCATAATCAAGATGCAAAGCCATCATCTACAAGTGCTGTAATGTGATGTCTGAAAAGACACATCCCTTGAATACTCCTTCACCTCTCGTACTTCGAAATCAAGATGCAAAGCCAATAATTGCAACTGCGGAAATGAAAATGACTGAAAAGGCACATCCCTTGAAGACTCCTTCACCTCACGTACTTCAAAATCAAGATGCAAAGCCAATACCTGCAGCTGTGGAAATGCAAATATCTAAAAAGGCACATCCCTTGAAGACTCCTTTATCTGTCATACTTCGGAATCAAGATGCCAACACCTGCCTAAAGCTGCAACAAACATTACATGCTCAATGTGACCAACAATGACCCAAATTTCCATACTTGCCACGAGTTTATAACATGTACTCGGTGGTCAAGCTTATAGAAAAATGGAAATCATACCTCAAAAAATTTACAAGACTAGACCTTATTGTCGCATTTCGAAGTGATGGAAAAACACCTCATCACTTTTACATGAAATAAATGTATCAGACGACTCATAGAACATGACCAAAACATAATCGTCGCATCTCGAAGTGATGGCAACACATCATCCCTTTTACATGAAAGAGATCCAACTCACGACTTATAAAACAAGGCCAAAAAAATATCATGGTCGCTTAAACAAGTGATGGAAACACATTATCACTTTCATAATAAAAATGCGACAAATGATTTATAAGCATGGTAATGACAAGCTTAACATCTCTAGAAAAAAAAACTAGAAGAACCACTTCTCACTTATTAAAGTGAGTGGATCATTTCTCTGTGGCAAACTTGCTTGTCAATCAGCTCTTTCGACTTGTATAAATCTGACACATGCATAACCCACTTCCAAAAGTGGCTGAAAAAATCAAAAACTCAGATGAAGAAACTGAGCACGCCATCAAACTCGTGGTGTCGAGTAGTGCAAAAATGACATAAAATTTGTCCCATTTGGACAAATCAAAATTTTGCCCTCTTGAAAGTTGGCCTCAATCAAGGTTTCGCCTGCCTCTTTTCTGGCTCATGGTTCCACATGACATGCAATAAAAAATTAATAAAACTCGATCTGCGCGCTCCATCTTTTGTTGTCCTTGGTACACATCTGAAGTGAATGTTTAAATATATGTTGGATGGGTGGATTTACCAAGGAACCCGTTTTGAGGATTGGTTGAGATCCGGATTAATTTGGAGGAGGTCAGGTGGTCAAACCCCAACCCCTCTGAGTTAGGCAAAAACTTGTTTGAAACTGCACCTGTCATTTTAAAAATCCACCGCATTTTTTTTTTAAAGGTCCACACTTTAATTTTAGGGACAACACGCTGGTTTGGTTGGGGGCCAGGCCCGCATTGGGCAGCCTGCCCCCTTATCTCTTGTCAGCTCCATTGTATATGGTGGTGTTGTAGGTTGGACCGCCCGTGGAGCGGGTCAACCGTTAAGGCCGAGCGAGTTCTATTCCCACCGGCCCATGCAAATGTGGCATGGTCTTGTTGGCGGGAGCGGCGGGGTTGACAGCTCGTGCCCCCCCCCCCCAAAGACTTTAATGTGGTTATTTTTAATATGGTGGGGGTGGCGGAGGTCACAGCCCCACCCCCCTTTTTTTATATTTTTTTTTTGTTATTAAAAAAAACTGGTTATTTTCAAAAACTTTGGTTTTGGACTGAAGGAGTGATTACAACGAGGCGACAATTATTTCCGGAATTTGGCCTGAGTTGGTTGGAATCTGGTGGCCCGTTTTGGTCCAAATTGCATCCTCCTTAAGGCTGCCCAGTCACCAAGTCAACCTGGAACTTTCACTGCTCCTAACTCCTTCATACGAACTCAGAATTTAGTGTCGTAGAAAGACGAGGTTTACAACATGAAGCTAGTTCGAGAAAAATCCAAACACTTTTATTTTTGAGCCCTCTGTGATGAGCCACTTGTATGTGTACCTGTATAATCCACCTAGATTATTCCTCCCCATTGAGGAGCTTTTTGTCCTCCAAAAGCATCAAGCTTTACCTATCATCAATTGTCTACAAATTTCATTGAAAGGCACATCTCCACATGACTCCTTCACCAAGCGTACTTCGGAATCAAGATGTAAAGCCATTGTGTACAACTGTTGTAATGCGATGTCTAAAAATGCACATCCCTTGAAGAATCCTTCACCTCTCGTATTTCGGAATCAAGATGCAAAGCCATCATCTACAACTGTTGTAATGCGATGTATGAAAAGGCATATCCCTTGAAGACTCCTTCACCTCTCGTACTTTGGAATCAAGATGCAAAGCCAACACCTGTAACTGTAAAAATGAAAATGTTTGAAAAGGCACCTCCCTTGAAGACTCCTTCACCTCACGTACTTCGGAATCAAGATGAAAAGCCAACACCTGCAACTGCGGAAATGCAAATGTCTAAAAAGGCACATCCCTTGAAGACTCCTTTATCTGTCGTACTTCGGAATCAGGATGCCAACACCTGCCTAAAGCTTCAACGAACATTACATGCTCAATGTGACCAACAATGACCCAAATTTCCATACTTGCCACGAGTTTATAACATGTACTCGGTGGTCAAGGTTACAACAAAATGGAAATCATTCCTCAACAAAATTACAAGAATATACCTTATCGTCGCATTTCGAAGTGATGGAAAAACACCTCATCGCTTTTACATGGAATAAATGCATCAGACAACTCATAGAACATGACCAAAAATAATCGTCGCATCTCGAAGTGATGGCAACACATCATAAAATTTACATGAAAGAGATCCAACACACGACTTATAAAACAAGGCCAAAAAAATATCATGGTCGCTTAAACGAGTGATGGAAACATATTATCACTTTCATAATAAAAAATGCGAAAATGATTTACAAGCATGGCCATGACAACCTTAACATCTCTAGAAAAAAAAATCTAGAAGAACCACTTCTCACTTATTAATGAGAGTGGATCATTTCCCTATGGAAAACTTTCTTGTCGATCAGCTCTTTCGACTTGTGGAAATCTGACACCTGCATAACCCACTTCCAAAAGTGGTTGAAAAAATCGAAAACTTAGATGAGGAACCTGAGCATGCCATCAAACTTATGGCGTCAAGTAGTGCAAAAATGACATAAATTTTTTCCCATTTGGACAAAGTCAAAATTTCGCCCTCTTTAAAGTTGGCCTCAATCAAGGTTCCGCCTGCCTCTTTTCTGGCTCATGGTTCCACTTGACCTGCAATAAAAAATTAATAAACCTTGATCTTCATGCTCCATCTTCTGCTCTCCTTGGCGCACATCTGAAGTGAAGGTTTAAATATATGTTGGATGGGCAGATTTACCAAGGAATCCATTTGGAGGATTGGTTGAGATCCGGATTAATTTGGAGGAGGTCGGGTGGTCAAACCCCGACCCCTCCGAAGTTAGGAAAAAACTTGTTTTAAACTACGCCTGTCATTTTAAAAATACACCGCATTTTTTTTGAAAGGTCTGCACTTTAATTTTAGGGACAGTAAGTTGGTTTGGTTGGGGGTCGGGCCCGCATTGGGTGGCCCACCCCCTTATCTCTTGTCAGCTTCGTTGTATATGGTGGCGTTGTAGGTTGGGACGCTCGTAGGCGGGTCGGCCGCTAAAGCTGGGTGGGTTCGATTCCCACCAGCCCATGCAGATGTGGCATGGTCTTGTTGGCGGGGTGGCAGGGTTGACAGCTCGCCCCCAACCCCCCCCGCCCAAACTTTAATGTGGTTTTTTTTAATATGGTGGGGGTGGCGGAGGTCACGACCCCACCCCCCCTTTTTTATATATTTTTTTTGTTATTAAAAAAAACTAGTTGTTTTCAAAAACTTTGGTTTTGGACCGAAGGAGTGATTATAACGAGGCGACAATTTCACTCGGAATTATGTATGAGAGTTCCGCAGTGGAACATCTCTTAAAGAAGTCAAGCCACTCCTGCGTGAGGGAAATTTTTCCTTGTATGCCATAGGGAAACAAATCCATGTACATATTCTTCTTATAGCACATAATTTAGCGGCCTACACCATCTTGACACCGAGGCCCGGAGATGTAGTCCCTCCTGGACGAACTCTGTTATCAAACGAAGTGGTCTTATGATTGCTAATATTGTTCATTTATGTTCCTCTTATTTACAGCTACAATAGTTCATTTCAGTTCATTAACGTCTTAATTAAATGCAATTCTAATTATCAGCCGAAGTAAAAGGTCTTGGTTAAGGGTATCAAGAATTTACCTAGATCAAGAAGGAGGGCGCAGTTTCCACAATTTCCACCACAATATTCACCTCCAGAAGCTTCAGTAAGCATGTATCATGAAGGAGGAATGGATAACATGTCAGAGGAGGAGAAGTATTTTAGGAAGGCTTTCTTTGACATGATAGAGATGGTGAAGGTTCTCTATGAAAAGAGGAACACAAGGTTGCAGGGTGAAAGCTCTAGGCCTCCAAGAGGAGACGGTTCTCCAGGAGGAGGAGGTAATGGAAATGGTGATAAGCCACCATCTACTTCACCATCATACTCACCACCATCTTCACCTTCATCTTCATCATATTCCACTACTAAAACCCTTACTCATACTCATCAACCTACCGCAAAAGGAATTCGTAAACAAACCTTGTTAAAACTTGATATTAAATTTTAGTTCCCTATGTATAATATTGAAGTGAATGCAAAGAAGCTTGACAATTGGTTTCTTCAGTTGGAGGTCTATTGCAGAATTCAAAACCTTCAAGATAATGATACAAAGATTCAGCTAACTTCCTTGAGACTAGAGGGTGCAACACTAGTATGGTGGGAAGCCAAGACACAAGATGAGATTAAAAACATGGTAAGATCTCACTCTATTGGTATAATTTCACTGTTTCAATTAAAACAAAACTTTTCCCTCTATCATATATGCAAAAATCCATCATGAATTGGCGGAAATTTAGACAACTTAAAGGTTAAAGTGTGCAAGATTACACCCAAGAATTTAGAAAAAGAGCTCTTATGTTAGATTTTGATTTGCATTAACAAGACACTTTGTTGAAGTATATAGCAGGTTTACATAGCTACCTAATGCATACTATCCTTATGTTCAATCCCACTAATCTAGATGAGGTTTTTGTGCAAGACACTCACCTTGAGGCAAGAGGGAAAAATATTCCAGAAGAGGGTAAAAAGAAGCCATTTAAGGGTGGAGAGAAAGGAAAGGATTTCAAAGGAAAGGGAAATAAAAATGAATCTGTTAAAAAGGAAGGAAATAAAATGACATGCAAACATTGTTCCAAAGAGGTTCATGATCAAGACCACTATTAATGGAAGCTTCATCCAGAGATGAGGCCCAAGAAATTCAACAACAAGGGAAAACAAAAAATAGTTGCAAAAACTCAACGGGATTTTTGATGAAACTAAAATTACAACCATGGGTATGAAAGGAAAATAATCCATTTCTAGCACTAGTTCATCAAATTGTCACACTATTACTCCAAATGAAGAAACAAGAATCAAATTATTTCATGTGATGATTATATCAAAACATACAAAAATTGACACACTATTTGATAGTGGGTCTCAAGCCAATTTTATATCTGAAGACTTAGTAAAGAAACTTAATCTTGAAACCATTCCTCATCACAAACCATATCCATTTGGTTGGATATGCAAGAATACAAATTTTCAGGTTACAATAAAGTGTATTCTTCAGTTTGCAATCACAACAAACTTCATTGACGAAGTTGAATTAGATGTTGTACCGCTTGATATTTCAGGGTTTTGGGTAGTCCTTACCTATATGATAGAAAATCCATCTTCTATCGCCATTAAAACAAGTACCACTAGTTCAAAAATGGTGTGGAGTATATTGTGAGAGCTCATCACAAGAAACTAAACCTTTCAATAGTTTATGCACGAAAAATGAAAAGACTAGTGAATTCAAGCAAGAATTGTGTGCTTGTTATGATTAAACCAAAGAATGATGTTGCTTATGAAGCATTTCAAGGTTGTGATCCAAATTTGAAATCTGATTTGATTGAAGTGGTTAATCAAAATAATAAGATGTTTCAGGAGCCAAAGGGGTTACCTCCCAAGAGGAGAATCTGGCATGAAATATAGTTGCAGCAAGATTGTCCTCTTCCTAACATTGGCATGTATAGGATGTCGGTGATTGAGAGTGATGAAATCAAAAATAAAATCCAAGAGATTTTGGACTAAGGGATCATCTGACCAAGTTCTTCTCCATGCGGGTCACCTATTGTTTTGGTGCCAAAGAAGGATGGAACATGCCGCATGTGCATAGATTTTCGTGAATTGAACAAGATTATGGTAAAGAACCGTTATCCACTTCCTAAAGTAGATGATTTACTTGATCAATTGAAAGATGAAAATTATTTTACTAAGTAGGACTTAAGGAGTGGCTACCATCAAATTAGAATCGCTGAAGGTGAAATTTGGAAGACAACATTCAAAACAAAGCAAGGTTTGTTTTAATGGCTTGTTATGCCTTTTGGTTTATGTAATGCTCCTGCTACCTTCATGTGTGTGATGAATGATGTTTTAAGGCCATTTCTTGATGATTTTTTCATCGTCTACTTAGATGATATCTTAATTTTCAGCAAATAACTTGATGAACATGGCATGCATGTAAGAAAAGTACTTTATGTCTTAAGGAAAGAATAGTTGCTTTTGAAGATGTCAAAATGTAAGTTTGGTAAAACTTCTTTGGTGTACTTGGGGCATATTGTTGGAGGAGATGATTTGAGGATAGACCCCTCTTAGGTTGAGGTCATTGTGAATTGGCCAACACCCAAGATAGTCACTAAGGTAAGAATTTTTTTGGGAGCAACCCAATATTGGAGGAAGAGAAGTGTATTACACAGCACAACTAAAGCTCATGCAATATTGACTAGTGTGAAAAAGGTCTTCCAGTGGAGGCAAACAGCAAAAATAATTTTATGCTTTGAAAGATAAGATCATTTCAGCCCATTAACACATTATTAATTTGAGAGTATCTTTAGATCAAATGAGTCTGTGACTATACCATAGGTGTTTCATATGCAGATAGTAAGCCATGTCATTTCATTCATAAAATTTCAATGGTGCAGTTGCTAACTATCTACTTAAACAAAGGCTTTATCATATTGATTCAAAGTGTGAAAAATTAAAAACTAGTTATGAGAAGAAGTACCTCATACAGGCCACCAATATTCAGTATGCATTCAAACTACATTGTCTTGATCAAACCTTTTGATTGATGGGTTTCTTACAGAAATTCCACTTTGTCGTCAGGTATAAGAAAGGTATATACAACAAGGTTTTTGATATGATTTCTAGGTCTATTATTAGTGCAACTAATTTACTCAAGCATAATTCTGTTTTTCATGAAAGTTATGTTGAGAAATATGCATGTGATAATGACTTTCAAGATGTTTATGCAAGCTTGAGTAAATGAAACCAAGTAGAGGAATTGGATTACCATGTACATAATAATTTTTTGTGTCATTTGGGAAAGCTTTGTATTCCATAGGGAGAGAGAGTGAATGTCATAAGGGAAGCACACACTTCTCTTATTGCTAGACATTTCGGTGTAAGAAAAATAGTGGCACATCTTCAGAGGTATTGTTATTGGCCTCGTATGTTTGAAAGTATGTCATGTTTCATTAAAGGTTGTTCATTATGTATAATCAGTAAGCCTAGAAATAGGAAGTTAGGGTTGTACACAACACTTCATGTACCTTCATGTCCATGAGAGAGTGTTTCTATGGATTTTGTAGGAGGTATTCCTTTGTCAAAAAGAGGCCACTATTATCTGTATGTAGTTGTGGATATTAATGCCATGTAAAAATAAAATCACAACTGAACAAACAACTCACTTATTCTTTCAACATGTTTGGGTTCATTTTGGTTTTCCCACATCCATTATTAGTGATCAAGATTCTTGATTTGTTGGGAATTTTCGGTCAAGTTTGTGGGACTTGATGGATACCAGGTTGAAGAAGAGTACGGCCTTTCATCTGAAAACAGATGGTCAAACTAAGGTGGTCAATCAAACAGTCATACAACTTCTTCGAGGATACTGCAGCAAGCATTCTAAGTTGTGGGATGAAAACTTTCACTACTTTCAGCATGCTTACAACCATACAAAACACTCCTCTACACAAACATCGCCATTTGAGGCATGTCATGGATACTTTCCTAGATCACCATAGGATTTCATTTTAGGGAATGATGTTGCTATTGATGGCCATAGCGACATATAAAAAGCCAAGAAATTCATAGAAAAAATCCAATTGATACATCAAACAGTTCAAGATCAGCTTGAAAAGAGTGAAGGCAAGTAAAAAGAAAGGCACAACAAACATCGTGTAGATCACAAGTTCCAAGTTGGTGACGAAGTTTGGCTTCACATTAGCAAAGAGAAGCTTCAAGGGGAAGGTAAAAAAATAAAATTCGTTATGGCCCTTTCATAATTTTGGAAAATATTGGTGAAAATGCCTTCGAGTTAGATTTTTCTTCATACATGCAAATTTAATCTATTATTAATGTTGAGAACTTGAGGTCGTATGAGCCTCCATTGATTGAATATTGAGGAGAAAATTTTCATATTCCTTCTATTAAAGACTTTTCTCCTGAATACCTTGATGAGCTTCAACAAGACACCAATCTTGACATAATAACAAGGACATCAAAAAGAGGGAGTGTAGACTACCTTCATGTGAGGCTCAAAGGCACAAATCCTTCTAAGGCCAAATGGATCGAGATTGGAAAGGTGAGGAAATTTTACCCTCATCTGTTGAACAACTGAAAGTGATCTTTTGGGGTACAAAAGCCTCCAGTGGGGAGGAGTGAACAGGTGCTCAAAATTATGCTCAAAAATCAAAGTTGTAGGAATGGTGTGGAACTTGAATGATCGCATAGATCTCATCATTTTGAATCTGGAGCAACTCATTTCGCAGAAAAATGACACCGTATGCTCCCAGAAATGTGTTCTATCCACTTTGTCAAACAAGCAATTTTTTTTGAAAAAAATTCAAGACAACCGAGTCAGCGAACCATACAGCTGACTGGGAATGCCTATGTAGCAAGGTGACTGTACAGTTGACTGGGTCAAGGGTTTTCTCCATTGAATGAAATGGTGCCAAGTGGCACTTGTTTACTGGCTTGAAATGGTGATATTTTATTGGTGGATTGGTGGCCAACCACAGGTTTCCACGTGGCCCAGCCAGGGGCCGCCATGTGGCAGCCTGAGGGCCACCAAAATATTGGTTCAAGTCTGAGCAGCAACAACGGGGATCAAACTTGCGAGCACCAAGCACCAAGCACCAAGTTTTACCAATGCACCATAGCTATGATCCTTATTTGGGGGGAGGGGGTTGGGGTCTAGCCCCAACCCTGGTCACCACGCTGTGGGCAGGGACCATGGGTGGGAGGCTAGCCCGACGCGCCCCGCCCCGCCCCCCCCCCCCCCCATAACAATAACAATTACATTTGATGCCAGGCCTATGTGACCACACGAAGACCATCGGGGAGCTGGAACTACCAGAATTAACATTTTTTGACAACCACGCATGTGCCCACATCAATGTTAAGTCCAATGGTTAGAAAAAACTGTAGAGTTTTTTATATAAAAAATATATATTTTTATGAACCATATTTCATATGGTTTTAAATCTGGTTTTTAGGCATTAGAGGTAAAATTAATGCCCCAACAATTTCGCATTATTTTTTGCAGAATTGGTGCTCTGATAGTGCTTTTTGGGGTGAAATTATGGGTTTGGTGCCAGATTTTGGGGAAAATGTGGAAAAAATAGTGGAGAAACTGGGGGAAGTCATAACTTGATGATTTTTTGGCCAAATTCGATGCAGAAGGAGGATACACATGCCTTTTTGGGAATTTTGGAGCCGATGGAATAGGTTTCAAAGTTGTTTGAGAATTGTAAACACATGTAATCACACTTTTGAGAATAATAGAAGAGGGCCAAGCCATTGGAAGCTGGACCAAGGAGATGTAGCCCAAGTAAGGTGAAATCCTTCATCATGTGATATTGTGTTACTCTTGTTAGCACCCCGTAATTCAGAAGGCTGAAGACAAAATCTGGAGGGCCAACATGAAAATCGCTTTGGGCCTAGGATCTAGCCCTCCTAGACCCAGGGAGGGATCTCTCTATTAGATATAGCTTTGTTGATTGGGAATTTTAGGCTATCTATTAGTGCATAGGGGTTTGATTTGAATATTTGTGGTTGAGACAGCAAAAGAGGGCCATTGGTCTATGGATTCAAACAGGTGTAAACAAATTTAAATGGATGAATAACTGAGATCATGTGTGACCAAGCAAGCTAGTCATCTCAATGGATCTTGACAGCTTGTGAAATGGAAAGGAGAAAACATTAGGGTTCAATGTGAATGCAGAGAAGATCCTATCTGAATTTTGCATTCAAATTTCAGAGGAAGACATAGGTACTGTTTCAAGACTGGGCAGGGTGCCTAGTGATAAATTGTGAACAAAAATTTCTTACCCACAGTAAAGAAAAAAAATATATTGTGAGACAAGAGAATGAAAAATTACATGGAGAAAGCACTTCACCACAGATCATAACACAAGAATCTGGAAAACAACATGGCCTTTTCATTCATCCAAGAAGAGTGTTTACAACCAGATGAGCCTTTTACAATGGTTTTTTCCCTTCTGGTCTCTCTAGTCCTCAAGTACTACTAATGCATGCAATATTTAACTAAAACTTAAGCCGGTTACTCTATCTACTATAGTGATGGTCATTAATTACATTCAAGAAAAAATTGGACAAGTGGAACCATGCAATGGCGGTGATAAGATGAATCTCACAAAGATCGTGGTTGCAACAATCCGTTATTAATTGCAAAGTGATCAGAATCTGGCTAGAGTGATGCCAAAGAGGCAACAAATAAAATAACACTGACATCTAGCTCTACTTTGGTGAAAAAGGGTTGTTGGATGATCTGATTTGATTGTTGTGCTAGCCGTTATGATGGCCATTATATTTCTAACTTCCTTTTTCTTTACCACATCGGTTACTGCTGCAATGAAGTTTGAAATGAAAAACCAATTGCTCCCTTTAGAACATACATAAATGATTTCACCCTTTGTATGGAAATGATGTGGAATGGCTACGTGAGGCAATGGTGGCGAGAGAAAATGTGGAGCAGCAGTGGTGGGGGTCTATAGTTGGACGTGGAGCAACAGTGGTGATGGGGGTTTGTAGTGGAGAAACAATGGTGGGAATCATCATGATGCAGCGTTGGTGGTGGTGGTTTTTTCTGTGGCGGGAAAACCATTTCGGAGGGGGGAAAGAATGGTAGGTGGTTTCGGAAAAGAGGGTTGTGAATCAGCATGGATGCGCCAAGTAGTTGGAACAATGGTATTAACCCATTTTGGACACCCCCGGTGGCAGAGCTCGGATGGAGAGGGGGGGCCAAAAAGAGATTATGACCGTCAAATGCGGGGCGAGGTAAGGTGGATGAGCAGAGAGGTGAGTGGAGTTTAACGAGGGGTGTGACGTGGATTGCAACGGTGGGGTCGAGTAATGGAAAGTTCTGCAATGCAAAGAAAATGTAAAGGGTATGGTAATATCATATATATAATATATGATACATCATATATATGATATGGTTGCTTTAGTGAGTGGGCGGAGATTTATATTATAAAGTCTGGAAACTTTATATTAGTTTCGTTTTGAGGTCAAACTATGGGTTTGGTATAGTTGGCTTATATGGTGGATGGGATTGTTGGCGAGGTTTTTAGGATAAGTTCTAAAGGTTTTTAAAGCAATCCCATTGATCACCTTTATCTTAAAATAGGGTTTCCAAAACCTTGGAGTAAGCATCCTTTGCCATTTTTGAAAACAGTTTCTTTATTGGAAATAAATGACAGTCCTGGGACATTATTGACAATATGAAAGATCTGAAAAGAATAATTAGTCACCTTGTGATACTATAAATTATAGGATACTAACAACTCTTTATGTTGATGTTCATGTATTTTAGATAATGTTGTTCAATGTTTTTTTAATGTTAATTTTCTCATGAAATTCACATAAAAACTCATATTAAACTTGCAATTAACCTCTCAATCCTCAAGCACTTTCTTATTATTTAGAATTGGATCTTAGAACAACAAAAATAATAGTCCCATTCAAATCTTAGCACAACAAAACTAATATTCCCATTATTACTAGTTTTAGTGTGCCCACCAAGATTGTAATTGGTAATGCAAAGAATTTTACTCTATGGAATTAACATCAATGTGCAACAAGTATGGGATAATACTATCACATTTGTCTAACTACTACCCTCAAGGAAATGGTCAACCTAAATCAAGTTGCAACAAAAACCTCATAATGATTATAAAGAGAAAAATGGAAGAAAACAAGTAAGATTGGGATAGTAAGATCAAGCATGCCCTTTGGGTTGATTGTACAACCATAAATGCACCTACTAGAGTTAGTCGATTTTAGTTGGTCTATGGAGTTGGGGCCAAGTTACCTATCCTTGAATGTTTAAAGGCTTTCCCTAGCCAAGAATATTTCATCCAAGCATGGATTGATCTACTCATAGAGGCTAATGAATTTAGGAGGAAAGCCCTCTATCAACTTGGTTGAATTCATGAAAAGATGAAAAACAATTTTGGTAAACATGTCAAGAATAAAATCTTTGAACCTAGAACATTAGTGCTCTTATGGGATAAGAGAAGATAAATCTTGGTGTGCATAAAAATTTAGACAATATATGGGTAGGTCCCTATAAGATATCTGATATAGCTAGTGTAAATTCTTATCATCTAGAAACTCTTAGTGGAGAATCCATTCCCCTCCCTTTGAATGGGTATCTCATCAAAGAGTATTTTCCTAAAGGTACTTGACATTGTATTATATGCATGTTAAAGTAGGATGACTTTCATATTGAATTTTTGAATAACTATTATCACAATTTCATGTTCTCGTGCTATAGTAGATGCATATGGATTAAACTTACATTTTAGAGTATATTTTATTTTATATATGGTTTATTATTTTATGAAATCAAGGGCAATAAAATTATGCACATGATAGATGCTTACAAAAATTGTTTGTGATGTGCAGGATGCAAGTCTATGGTCCCAGAGGATTTTTAGTGTTCTCATGACCTTCCATTCAAGTACATGGTTCGTGCACTCTACAGTGAGATAGTTTTCCAGTTGGAACCAAATGCTACCCACCACCAATGAGTGACCCCATATGAGAAATTTTATCATATATTTTTCTTCATTCGATAGCCAGAAACCCCTAATAGCCACCACTGCAACTGATATCTTGTGCCACTTGATCTCAACACCCTGAGCTAGTCATATATCCCTTCACCCATCTGTCAAGATCGTATGTTTGAAGGTGGGCCATCCAATCCCAAAGGTATGTTTTTCATTGTGAAATCAGGTGCTTACGCTTTCTTTTCCTTGGGCACTTTAGGCATGGATTATTGGGTGACTTAGAGGGAGGAATGGTTTTAGATTGTAGTTTTTTTTCCCTCAGCTTAAATGGGGAGTTAATCCTCAATATTATTCTTGTGGGATCTCCCCTATTGGCTCATAACTTTAGAAAGGTATTGGCGGTGATATTCCTTCAAAAATTTATGGAATCTCCTCGATATGAAGTCTCAATTAGACCTGGCACCATCTGGTGTAGGAATCTCATTCGGAGTATGACATGGTTGTTGAAATGGTGGGTTTGAGTGGTATTCCTTGGATGAAATAACACATAGAATGATGTATTAGTGACTTTGGTGAAACAAATGTGTGAATTTGCGCAGGGTCAAGTGCGATGCATGAAAGTTTCTAATACGACAAGGGGAAAGTGAGTGATCTCCTTAGAATCCTGTAATAGAACGTAGCTTGAAAGGAACACACAAGCATAAAAGAGATCGTAAGTTAGCCTACAAAATTGTTCGCAAGTTAACCATGATGTAAATATACAACAACATGCATTCAACAAGATTCATACTAGTGAAAACGAGATAGTTCATGAGTGTTAACGTAAATGAAATAACATATATTGAGAACATAACAAGGATAGTCCCAATATATTCACAAAATATGCATGAAAACATGTCGGTTTTGAGCTTTTTTTAAATTGAAAGTCCCAAGCATACATATACAAAAGACGAACCACTAGTCCCAATAGTGGAAAATGAAGCCAACGCCTGCTCCTCCAAAGAACGATACTTAGGCTCTATGCTACGAAGAAGAAAAGGCTCTCAAAAAAACTCCAACCTTCTGATCCTAAGCCAAAATCCCCTTACATGACTCATGAGGGTATATTTATGACAAAATGGGTGACTATTCATCTCCCTTTGTGACTCTTTGACTTCCCTCATGACTTTCCTGAATGCACCATGTGTGCATTGAGGATTCCAAGGTCATAGTGAAGATTGATCATTTCCACCATAGGAAGTTGAGGGAGGCCATTGAAATTGAGAAGCAGGTCAAAAATCTCAATAGGGACGATGGTTGGTGTTACACCATTTTTTGGTCATCTAACCTATTATCATTAGATGAACCTAAGTACACCATGTAAGACCAATTTTACCCTAAGTAAAATTCCTTTCACTATGTGAAATAACTTAGTAAAACACCTTTATTAAGTTGTTTATGGTCTAAACAAGAAACCCCAAAAGGAAATAATAAATAAATCTATATTTTCTTATATTTCCTGGTCATATTTAACCCAAAACAAGGAAATCAATTAAATAAATCCTTATTTATTTTATTATTTCCTAGGAATAAGTTATTTAAATCCTATTTAAATAATATTCCTAGTTAAATTTGACTAAATCATTTTTAAATAATTAAATAAATCATTATTTATTTATTTATATTCCCACCATTTCCCTAAAATAATAAATAAATCATTTATTTATTTATTTTTTATAAATAAAGGAATTGACCCAAGTCAAAAATCCTTTTCCCTCCAAAAAATATAATAAAATATTCCTAAAGGGTGGTTCTAGAATTTGATTAATAATATTTTATTCATGCACCAAGTTCTAGATAACCCTAATATTTTGTTATAAATAGAAGGGTTTTCCCCATTCATTAGTCACCTTCCATTGCATTAGATCACTCTGGATCTATACTTGGTCACATTTTCCATTTTTGCCTTGTGAGCTCCCTTTGAGTTCTATGTTTGTCTGGGTTTTCTACACCAACAAGAGAGAGAAATTTTAGATCTAAAATGCTGAGGACTTTCAAGAACCCATCCCATTGAGGAGAAATGGAAAACACCTTTCTTGTTTTCCTCTTAGGTGCCCCTTTTTAATATAATATAAAAATTCTTTCAAATATATTGTTCTTGTCTTGTCTATTGGATGCATGGAGCCACATTTTACTTTATCTGCTTAATGTCTTTTATGCTTAGATATGGATTTGTGCAGCATTATTTGTATCACCTAATTGAATATTTAAAGATATTTGGCAGCCATAATTGATGTTAGGGCTATTTTTTATGCATAGCTAAAGTGGTCTTTTACGACAAAAGATTCATACTAACAATTGGCGACTCCACACGGGTTTTCTTTTGCAATTGTTGTCGTTTTATATATTCCTGCATATCCAGCTATTTCAGACCCTAGGGTTTCTCTTCAGTTTTTTTTTTTCCTATTTTTATGGTGCTTTACACCTCTAAAACTCTCAAACATTAAAATTTTTAACTTCTATGTGTTTCTGGACTTATTGCGCAGGTGACAGACATCAGCCGCAGTTGATATGACAACTTTTTCTGAAATCTGCCGCCGAGAGACCCGGATTTGCAGGTCGCACTTTTCGGCCCAAAAACTGCGACCTGGCCTTGAGGTCACACTTTTCTGCCCCAAAACTACGACCTGGAATGCAAATAGGTCAGAGCCTGCGACCTGCACTTTTTTCTGCAATTTCCCAGCACTTTTTTTGGGTTTGTCTGAAGCTTCTGCCAGGATTTTCCAGCCTCTGTCTCCGCCCGTTTAGACCTGTTTATGATCTGTTTCACTCAACTAAGTGGGAATATTTCCCCTTAGGACTCTAGTACTCTCCACTTTTGTGGGAGAGTTTTCGTTGTTTCAGAAGTCTGAATTTTCAGAGTTTCAGCCTTATTTCTTTCAGATCTGATACCTTATTTTCAGATCCCTACAGATCAGTTCTTCTCCCTTTCAAATCACCTCATATAGTTTTTTTTGGGTTTATCTCTAGGGTCACCTCCCTATCCCTCCTCTCTTTAGCTGATTCCCTCTTTTGTAGCAGCAACCTTGCCTTTGCCTCTTTGTTGTTTTCTGCACCTCTTTTCAACATATTTCTCCTTTAGATCCCTGTCCCTCCCAATCTTAGATCTATTGGCCTCTTTTTAGTGTGTTTTGACTCAATTTTTTTCCCCTCTTTGTAGACTAGTTTTGAGAGACCCGCCTCCTTGGGTTCGATCAATGCATTGTTAGCTGTTAATTTTCTGTTATTTCAGCATTATATACTGTTATTTTCATATTTATTTTCTATTACGTAGCACACTTTTTCTTTTACTCTCAAAACGTCTGGGTTTAAAAAATTAAAATTAGCACATGCCACACACTAACCCTAAGTGACGAAGATCCTGGTTAACACCGCCTGGAAAATACTTTAAAATCAATTGACACTGCACCTATCTGCCCTTGTTTCGACATTGACCTCACTTGATTTTTCACCTCCCCGCCCTTGTCGGTTTTTCTTCTTCCCGTCATCATTGCACCTCCAAGGCGTTTATCTCAGAGACTTCTTGGCCTTCACCCTCAATTTCCGGTTGGTCGACTTCCTCCTTCCCATCTTCATCAAGTAAGTCCTCCCCCGAATCTGCACTCCGACTCTTCTTCTGATTGTTCGGGTTCTCCCCCTACTCTTGGTTCTCCCCCTGTTACCTTCACCATGTCTAGTTCAGGGCCTAGCACTAGCGGCAACTCCAATTCTACTGCTAGGTCCGTTTCTAGTGGAACCACTATGGGAACTACCTCGACTGTCCCTTTGCTCCCTTATATGGCCGGTCTCAGTCTCCTCGATTTCAATCAGCTGATCAATGATCCTATCTGCCACGATGTTAGTTGGCCTGCTATGCCAACCAAGCTCCCCTCCGACATTCCCAAGTTCGAAGGCCTTGCTAGTGAAGATCCCTCCAACCATATCCGATCTTTCCACATGTGGTTTTCATCCAATTCCATTACGGATGATTCCATCCGTCTTAGATTGTTCCAACGCACACTTACCGGCGAAGCTTCTAAATGGCATGTTGATCATGCCACCTCCTCCCATACCACTTTTGCGACCATTTCCCAAGCCTTTTTATCTTATTTCCAGCTACCTCTCCGATATGACACTAGTACCGAGCTTTTAACTTCTTTCCATCAATCCTCTTCGGCCCGCCTATCCGCTCATGTCCAGGACTGGCGACGAAGAAGAAGCTTATGTCGCGCTCCTCGCTTTGAAGATTGATTTTATATGGAATGTTTCCTTTGCTCTCTCTTACCTCCCATTGGCAAAGATGTCGCCTCCCATTTCCCTCAAACCGAAGAAGCCGCCCTCCAAATAGCCTTGAAATATGACCTTATCTATACTCAATTTGGTTATGTTTATACTGTCCTCCCAGACCTCCCCAAACCCGGTGGCGATATCGCCCCGAGGGCATCTCACTCTACCGACGGTATCATTGGAGCTCTTTCACATAACTCTGCTCAACCTCTTATGGGCTATGGTTTCCCTCCAGGAGGGGCCAGCATCTCCAGCACTTTCCCCCTCTAGGTAGCATGTATCCAGGATATGGCATGCCTCCTCCTTTTTCCTACACTCCTGCTTACCTCAATGTTGCCCATCCTACCCCTTATCCTTACCCATAGCCTGGTGTCCCAGCTCCTCCAGCATTTGGACCTCCCACTCCCTTGCCTTCTCTACCCCCACAACCGCACTTACTACCCCCTCCAGGGCAAGTATTTGCGCTGCAGGGTGCAACTAATCCTCTTCCTTCTCACAGAAAGAGGAAAGGCAATCAATCCGCTTCTGGTAATCGTGGATCCAACCCTTCAAGTATTGATTCTAACACTGCCAACCAGCCACAGGGCTCTCATCCCAAGCCAGACAGGCCTCTTTGCACCAATAAGCCTTGTTCGTGTTGCGGTGTTTATGGTCATTACACTCACGATTGTCCCCTATTACCACAAATGCCGCAGATGTGGGAGTCTCAAGCCACCGTGCGGGGATAGCATTCCTCCCCTCTTGTCCCTCCCAATACGGCTACTTCTCAACCCACTGTGTTTACTGATCCTTTCCCTCAACAAGGATTCGTGGCTACTCAACCGCCTCATGCCCCGGTATCCACTTCACCTTCCCTTTTTGGTTCCTCCAACTACCAGATCCTCATGATGACCTCTGACCAACCTCTCACCGTCGACCTTAACCTTCAAAGTCGGTCTCGTTAGTACTCCACACCCCCCGCTTCGTCTGTCACCGAGTCCCCATCTTCAGGTCCTACAGAGCCTCTGTCGACACCCAATGGTCCCTTGCAAATCCCTCCACCCAACGCTGAGATTCACCCTAAGATTCCTAAGGGCCCATTACGTCTAAATGCTGCCTCTGGTCGGGTTTCCCATTCATATAGTATAGTAGATGATCTGGCACAATCTCCTGCTGCCATTTCAACACTGGAACTCCTCCAGTCGTGTCCTTCTCAAAATAAGGCTCTACTATCTGCCATGGGTGTTGTAGATCCTGCTGATGACCAATTTATTTTTTTCAACGCCCGTCAATCAGATCATCCCCCCTTCCTGCTTCTGTTGCTTTCCAAATCCCAGTCAAAATCCGAAATGCCAACGTCGCTCGGTGTATTATTGATGAGGGGGCATCTACCTGTGTGATGTCTTCTTCGGTTTGGAAACAACATGGATCTCCTGAGTTGGCCCCTTCCACCATCACCCTTCATGCATGGGTTGGCCATGCCTCCCATCCCATCAGCCTTTTCCGTAACTGTCCTATCACCCTTGTGGGCAAGACTGTTTGTGTCGATGTTAAAGTTATCGATGCCCCTCTTGACTATAACATTCTTTTGGGGCATAGTTACACCTATGCCATGTCTTCCGTCCCATCCGCATTCCACCGCAAGATGTTTTTCCCTCATAATGGAAAGATAGTCGCAATTGACCAGTTGACATATCATGAGCCAAAATCTTAGACTTCCCCTGAGTCGATCATCTCTTCCGTAGCCAATAAGCCAACCATCGATTCCTTGACCAGCATTTCCCCCAACGTCTACAAAGACTCCTCCTTGCTTGGAACCTTCCCTGGTCTTCCTCCTCCTCTTGTCTCTGATCCCAACTCAGCGAATGTTTGCATGATGCAATCGTCTCGGGGCCGACCTCACACGGCATGCTTCGGCTAGTCATCAACCTCAACCTAGCCCACCGCCAACGACTTCTAGCCCTTCACCACCGCCAACTGGACCTCTTCCTGCTGGCCCTTCCCCTACAGCTGGTACCCATGAGCCTCTCTACCCTCCTGGGTCAGTTCCCCCAAGTATTAACCATCTTGGAGCTGTCCCTCCTGGCCATTACCCCGCTGGTCAGATACCCTTCCTCGCTCCCCCTCCTGGAGTCTATTCAGTCCCCATCATGGCCACCCTTTCCCTCCCTAATTTGACCCTGGGCATTCCCGTCTGGTACCTTGATCCTCCAGCTGCTAGGGCCACTAGGTCACGCCAAACCATACCTTGCTTTGACACCAGTTCAACCAGTTCCCGTCGCCACAGTGCCACTCGCACCTCAACAGGACCCTTCTCCTGCTGTGACAGCTACGGGCAAGAAACAAAAAACTCGCAAGGGGGCATCCAAAGACAAGGCCACCGCACCTGACCCTACCCCTCCTCCACCCGCCAAGCCTTGTGCCTTGTGTGATGGTGTCGGTCATGCCACCCATACTTGTCCTAAATTACCCTGTATCCAACCCATGGTTAAGGTCACATTCCCTGAATCTACGGTCCCTGAAACCTCTGTTTCTTCCTCGTCCGCAGCCAAGAACCCAAAGACTCTTTACACCAACAAACCCTGTCCTCTGTGTGGTGTCCATGGCCATTATTCCCACCATTTTCCTCACCTCATGCATTATCGAGCCTCTTTAGAGGTCATTCGCGAGTACGAGGTCAAACAAAATCAATCCGCCTCTCCCATCCTTGCTCAGTATGCGTCAGGATTACTCGAGGATCCCCCCGCTACCATTGACATTCCTCCCCCCGATGTTGAGATGTCGAAACCTACTGCCTCCCTCCTATACCTATCATCATCCGCACGACCCTCGGAGTACATTCCCTTCAAATCAACTCCATCTGTTTTGCTTGATTCCCCTTTAGCAACATTCTTCGGCTCTACATGCTTTGACCATATTTTTACTTGCTCTTTCGTCATCCCCCGTGACGATCCGTATGTGCGCCTTTCTTCCCATGCTGACGCTTTAGGTAGCTTTGCAGCATCCTATGGTTTCCTCGACCTCTCCATTTCCTCTCCTCACCAGGAGGATACCATCCGCATCTATGATGTCCTTCGCAGCATGAACTCTCACTTTTCCTCCTGTCGCTCTCATTCATCACCCTCTAGTCGATTTATGAGTCCTAGCCAGACTACTCCCTCCCATAGTAGTCGTTTGATGTCTACCCGATACTCACGCTGTCCTCATTCTTCTCCTTCCTCCCATTTCTTGTCTTATGACACTATTCCACTGGACCTCTCGTCCACACATTATATTGGCTATGCCGATGGGGCAAGTTGCTACTCCCAGAATCTCGCTTCGGCCGCCTGGGCCATCTTTACCCCCTTGCATACCCTCGTTCTTTCGAATGGGGTCTGCATTGGTAATGCCACCAATAATCGGGCCGAATATTCTGCAGTACGTGGTCTCTTAGCTGATGCCCTCTCCCATCGCATCCTCCATCTGCACGTTCGTTTAGATTCCCTGCTTCTTGTCTTAAAACTCAATGGTGTCTATCATGTGCATAACACTATCCTATTTAGAAAATATTTACGAGTGAAACTTTTGATACGTAACTTTAGATTCATTACTTTCAACCATGTACCTAGAAGTCAAAATCACTACGTAGATCAAATTGCAAATCATGTTCTAGACTGGCATTTATCACACACAAGATAATAACATTTCACACCATCAACACAATGCATATACATAATATATATCATATAACATGTTTTTTAGAGTCCATCTACTCTGAAACATATAACATGCCCATAGCATGTTACAAAACCAGAATTACAAAACTGGGGGGCACCATTTTCTCCTACATACACACTGGGGGGAACCACATGCCCTACATCTAATCACTCTCTAGAGGATTCTGAGCCAATGGCTTTGCTCCCGCATCTCGTAGATCACGCATAGTCTGACCAGCCATTGCCATGCGTCGCATGATACCTTGCCACTCCAAGGGTAGCCCAATACATAGCTCTATGTATTGGTCATCTAAATCCTGCCAACCACGCTCCGACACACCGGTCAGTAGCCCCTCACATCTACGACAAATGTCCTCCAACAGAGCGGCTATATCCTTGTTCTGTGTCGTCCTTAATCCACTTGCACCTGTAGCTCTAGCTGCTGCAGGTCGTCCCATATATCCGGCCGGTTTTACCGGAGCTATATCTGCATTCCAAAAAGTATAAAGATTAGTACCATGAATACTATTCACAAACTTTAAAATGCACATAACAGATTAGTTACTTGTCACTTACCATCGGGCCCCCATACTCGACCAGGCAGAAGCGGCAAGTCCGGATCTCCCCAATAACTCATCCCACTATACAGATAGTCGTCTATGTACAATGGCATCTGATCCCAATGGGCGAAGAACTCTGGTCGGAACACCCGTCCGACTGCCCCTCCTCCTCCTCTACATAGTAGTCGTCCCCACCGACGCATCTAGGGCTCTCTCGGACCCCCATCAAGTAGCTGTACATGAGGTCGTAAGGTCGGGATATTCTCAAAAAAGAAGGAGCACAATACCGTCCCATAAGCACAATCATGATTCACTAACCACTTACATAGCGATAGCTGTCGTTTCACCGACACCAACATCATATGGGCCCACCCATAGTAGGTCCCACTCAACACACTCTCTACAATCATCATCTGCCCTCCAGTGATGTTATGGAATGCCTAGCTTCCCAAGATCCGCAACACTGCTGCTGCCACTGCCCGGGTCTCCAACCTCTCTAGATCCCCAATCGATATCCGAGTCCCTTTGACTCGGACACCTGGTCGACAATGTCGCTCAACGAACTCCATGATGTTATGCCCCCGCGGTAACACTGGCTGTGTATTTCCCACCATCCCTAATGGTGGGAGACCAGTCAGGAAATACAGATCCTGGATTGTCAACTCAATCCTGTGCCCCTGCACTATAAACACCTCATGATCTGGATCCTAATAACTAAAAATCCAGGGGCCAACAAGGGCTCCCCATCCCTCATCAAAGGGTTCTCCACAAATTTCAGAACCCCAAACCTAGCCAATGCACGACGAACACCCTGATCCGCTTGGATTTCTGTTTGTATTGTACCTAGGTCTCTCTCTCTCTCCACTTGATCTGTATATCTGCCATATCTGCACAAAACCATCATCTTTGTTAATCTACAGATAAGAAAAATTGCATTCACTCACACCAAAACTGAATCTTAGCCCATAAGAGCACTGCAACCACCTCCATCTAACAGGTCGCACTTTTTGGCCAAATCCTGGGCCAGGTCGCACTTTTCAGGCCAAAACCTGCATCACAGGTCACAGTTTTTGCCCCAAAAAGTGCGACCCGGCCGTAATGATGAAGTAGGAGTAATTACTGAGATTTAAGACCCTAATCTGAACTTTGAATCCATCAAAAATAAAGAGTAGGATTAGGCCTCTTACCTGCAACTGACGGATCGCGATTCCAACACTCGGTTTGTCCGCTACGATCGCCACAAGATTTAGGGCCTTCTCTCCTCTCCACATTCACCCCAGCTACACAAGCAAATGAATTATTTTGGAGGGAAAATGCCTTATTAGAAGAAAAAACCCCTATTTTTTTCTTTTTCCCACTGCGACCAAACCGTAGCCTCGTTTGACACACCGTCTACACCATTGGAAAGCTCTCACTGAGAACTAAAATGGGTATCTGTTAGTTTTTCATGTTTTTATACTTCACCAGGACACATTTTGTCCACGAAGGGTCTCTTCATCTCTCCTTCCAATCGGAATTCTTCACTTACAACGCTTATACTTGGGGCACCACTTTACCCCTTTACTTGTCTTTGTTCGTGTTGATTTTCGTCATGAGACACCCTATTGTACTCATGTTTTTATGGTCTCCCATTGGAACTTTACTGTGTGGCAACACCATTGAGTCGCCCTTGTTTAGAGCATCTGAGTTGAGTCATCATCCATCATGGATTCTATCTCCAGTCCCTTTGTATCCCGCTATAGTCCTCCATCCTTCATCTCTTGGTCCCTCTCTCGTGTTGCACATTATGGCCTTCAGTACCATCGTCACCTATCCTCCTTGATATTGTTTCAGTTGTTGCCAAGCCATTCATGCCCCTTATGCTCTAACTAGGGAAGTCGTCCATCCGCTACTCAGTATCCCCCATTTCATTATCATCATTAGTGTCCGTCTGTTAGTCGCTCTACTATTTTCTCTCGTGCCTTAGTTGGGGATCCCTTATTACCTCACCTATGGCAGACCTCCTTCTGTCAACATCAGCTAATTTACTCCAGAAGCCAGGTCTAGAGGGCGGTGTACCTTGGTTTTAGATCCTTTCAGCATGATCGTGATCTGTATACTTGATGGTCCAGTGATGCAGCAGTCGCTTTTGGTGATTTCTGGGTGTGTGTGAGATGTCTCAACCCTCATGAGGGGGTGGCCCTGCAGGTAGCCCCCCACATGCCCGAATGACTTCTTCATTTCAGCCCTTGATGCAGCTCCTTCTATTTGATGATATCGGCCTCCGCCGCTTGCAGCGCCTCTTCGATTTGCATGTATCAGTTATATTTTGTGAGCCCTTCCCCGTGTGTAGAGGGCATTTGGGTTTTATTTGTATCTCGTGTACTAAAATATTATTGTATAAGTCCTGAATATTATTCCAGGCACAACATGTATGTGGGATTCATCATTCTATTTTTCTGGCACGTATTTATGCCAGCATGTACTTTATGGTTCAGTTCCTTGTTTACTGGACATCCTATTCTTTTGTACTTTGTCTCGGCGGGCATAGGTATGCCTCCCCTGCCGCCTTGAGCACAAATACCACTTCATAAACTAGAGACCTGTTGCACCTGTAAGTCTCGTCTCCTCAGGGTATAGTCCTTTAGCACATTATACTACCTTCCATTTCTCTCTCTGACTTCCCTCTTGATGTCTAGTGATTGAGTTCTTACAACGTACTTCGGTCATACGATTTGCTCCTAACACTCGTACGTTGGGGGGCAATCTGTTACACCATTTTTTGGTCATCTAACCTATTATCATTAGATGAACCTAAGTACACCATGTAAGACCAATTTTACCCTAAGTAAAATTCCTTTCACTATGTGAAATAACTTAGTAAAACACCTTTATTAAGTTGTTTATGGTCTAAACAGGAAACCCCAAAAGGAAATAATAAACAAATCTATATTTGTTTATATTTCTTGGTCATATTTAACCCAAAACAAGGAAATTAATTAAATAAATCCTTATTTATTTAATTATTTCCTAAGAATAAGTTATTTAAATCATTATTTAAATAATATTCTTAGTTAAATTTGACTAAATCATTTATAAATAATTAAATAAGCCATTATTTATTTAATTATATTCCCACCATTTCCCTAAAATAATAAATAAATCATTTATTTATTTATTATTTATAAATAAAGAAATTGACCCAAGTCAAAAATCCTTTTCCCTCCAACAAATATAATAAAATATTCCTAAAGGGTGATTCTAGAATTTGATTAATAATATTTTATTCGTGCACCAAGTTCTAAAACGGCCTAATATTTTGTTATAAATAGAAGGGTTTTCCCATTCATTAGTCACCTTCCATTGCATTAGATCACTCTGGATCTATACTTGGTCACATTTTCCATTTTGGCCTTGTGAGCTCCCTTTGAGTTCTATGTTTGTCTGGGTTTTCTACACCAACAAGAGAGAGAAATTGTAGATCTGAAATGTTGAGGACTTTCAAGAACCCACCCCTTTGAGGAGAACTGGAAAACACCTTTCTTGTTTTCCTCTCAGGTGCCCCTTTTTAATATAATATAAAAATTCTTTCAAATATATTGTTCTTGTCTTGTCTATTGGATGCATGGAGCCACATTTACTTTATCTGCTTAATGTCTTTTATGCTTAGATTTGGATTTGTGCAGCATTATTTGGATCACCTAATTGCAGATTTAAAGATATTTGGCAGCCATAATTGATGTTAGGGCTATTTTTTATGCGTAGGTAAAGTGGTCTTTTACGACAAAAGATTCATACTAACAGTTGGAAATAAAGTAAGAATTGTATTCTTGCGCTTTCTTCTTCTTTTTTAACCATATTAATAATTATTATTTAATAATTAATAATATTTTAAGAATTAATAATTTAATAATTAATTTAAATTATTACTAATTTAATAATTTATTAAGACAAAATTAGCTATAATTTTTTATATATTAACCAAAAACTAGTCATTTTTTATTAAATATTATTTAACAATTAATAGCTTCATAATTAATAAATTAATAAATTATATAAATTATGTAATGATTTCTTACACATTGACTATATTACTTTTAACTTATTTAACCAAAAAATAGTTGTTAAGGTTAGTTTTTATTAAATAATATTATAGTCCTAATGTCTAATTATGGAACTTGATGCATCTCGCTTCTATTTGATTCTATTGATTGACCGGTTTCTTTCACCTTAGTCCTAAAGATGAACCTCATTAGTAGGTTCAAAATGTCAACCAAACAATAACTTTATGTGATTAATCTGAAATTTATTTTCAAACATTCCCTCATGAATGTTTGACTTCCTACAACCATGAACTTTGGACTTCATTGCAAATGACTCTTCACATTCCACAATTTACACTTGGAAACCCACATACAAATAATTACAAAAGAATATTACAATATTTCTCATACCCATATAAGATAAAATCAGGTAGAGTCAACTAGACAACCCAATGTACTTATGCTTTTTACTCCTATTCACCTCCATATCTTCCTTGTTGGTGTACTTCCTGAGTTGGTCCAAGTATTCCTCTACCTCCTGCCTAACTTGATTCTTGAATTTGGCCTCAATGAGTGAGCCAACTGAAGGGATCTTGTGTGATTTTTCCATGAAATGCACACTATTGTGTAATCGTGCATATGAGGCATGAACGTTGGCAATGAACGAGGTGAGTTGTTTGTTAATCTGGATGATCATTTGAACTTGTGTTTTCTCTAACTCTGCATGTTACCTTGTTTTCTTTCCCAATTTGGATGGAGCCCCTTTATATTTCATTGATCGCTCGTGCATGGAAACAATGATTGTATGAACAACCTTGAGGTATTTAGCATTTTATTTTCACTTCTGCTGCATGTCATGTAAACATAAAATTTCTTTATGCATGGTGAAAAGCTCCTCATAAAGGCTCTGCATGGTCTCACCTAGTGTCAATAATTCTCCAAGTGTGGTTTCCTGAAGCTCTTCGAGACATATATGTGCGGAAGTTTCTTTCGGACCTATGCTCAGAGTTGTTTGACTTATTTCGTTGTAGCCTATAAGTTCTTCACCATTTTCTATTCTAGACCATGATATACTCTATGTTTGACTTGAAAGCACATGTGAAGGCCAAGTTTACTATAGCAATGGCTCGTAGATTTCTCCTAGTGTCTGTCACGATCACCCTTCCTCTAAAAAATGCAGGAGATGTGAGCTCGTCCGGAAAATATTTATTTTTCGCTTGTACAATCTTCTTTTAAAGCTCTTTGTAAGTTAGATTGTACGAATTTGTGACCGGACCATCATCAAGAGGAACAACTTCCTCTTCTTCACTTGGAGCTTGCACTTCTGCTGCATGTCATGTAAGCATACAATTTCTTTATGCATGGTGACAAGCTCCTCATAAAGGCTCTACATGGTCTCACCTAGTGTCAATACTTCTCCAAGTATGTTTTCCTAAAGCTCTTCAATACATGCATGTGCAGAAGTTTCTTTCTGGACCTATGATCAAATTTTTTTGACTTCTTTCCTTGCAGCTTGTAAGTTCTTCGCCATTTTTTATTCTTGACCATGAGATACTTTGTGTTTGACTTGGAAGCACCTGCAAAGGCCAAGTTGACTAGAGAAATGGCTACTAGATTTCTCCTAGTGTCTGTCACGATCACCCTTCCTCTGACAAATGCAGGAGATGTGATCTCGTCCGGAAAATGTTTCTTTTTCACTTGTACAATCTTCTTCTAAATCTCATTATACGTATATGTGACCGTACCATCATCAAGAGGAACAATTTCCTCTTCTTCAATTGGAGCTTGCTCTATTGTTGGAGGAGGGGGGGACTAAATGGTTATTATTACACGTCATTTTTTCACCATTAGGCAAATGATCGTCAATCTAAATCTTTCACCATTCATCAATGTGTTTCGAAGCATTCCCCTGCAAAGTTAGAAGCTTAAAAATCCTAAAAATAATAAAATTCTTTATTTCATGGTCTAAAAACCTACTTTTAGTCATGTGCACATATCCCTAGTTAAATTTTGCGCATACGCAGATTTGACCATTATGCTTAGCGCAAAAGTGTGCTTTTTCTTCCAGAGAGAACTGCGCACATGACTCAATGAAAGAAAAAATAAAAAGTGAAATCAAGAAACTTTGTTGGGCAAATATTTCCCAACTGAAAGCTTTGATTTGATGCTTATTCAAGCCCTTTTTTCATGGAGATAACTCCCATTCTTTATGGAACCCTAATCCCACCTTTTGAGGATCTTAAACCTTCTCCTCTTAGCCTATAAATCAAACACAGAGTAGAGGGTTAGAGGGGACTATTGAAGATAAACTTATGTTGTTGAAATAAGGCTAGAGAGATTGTCATCCAAGGAGAATATTGGACATCATTGGGAGGATCCATACTTCATCAAGGCTAGGTTGTATCACTCGTTCATTCTTGAGATTAATACAAAAGAGTCTTTCTTCCCACTGCATTTTTCAATGGAGTTAATGTATGGTGTATTTTCTTCCTTTTTCCATTGATAATGATATTAGGTACTAGTTTCCTTGATCACTAGTATGAGTTGTATTGAGTCATTTATCTATCATATGCATTTGATATTTTGTTGTTATTATCTTGTAGGTTTGGATTCTAAGCATTAAGTAGCTACATCAAACCATAGCAGGGATCTTCATCAGGCATTTAATTTCGAAGGTATGAATCTTATCTTCTATCAATCTTGTTTATTATTCAATAGGAATGAACTCAAGGAAATATATGCTTGTTTGTTTTTTGTTACTAGATTTAGTCGTTGAATCTACTAAGATTGCTTATGTCTCCATTAGCAATTAGTCCACCATAACAAATTGGCGACAATATTGGGGAACGTCTTGTTCTTCATCATCTCCTTGTTTTGACTTCTTGAACCTTTTCTTATAGCCTTGTCTGAGTGTCCACAAGATAGTGAAAGTTTGTATTTTGAGAATTGTTTGGTTGAATTTTTATTTTTTGTAAAAAATTATCGAGTTGTGTGCTCCATATTTATAAATAGAGTGCATATCTACACACTTAGCCCTTAGCAACAAAGTTTATGTGCATTGGATTATATTTTTTTCCTACGCACATGCCTGGAATTTTTGAAAATTTGAGTTTCCCTTTCACTAAGTCCAGAAATTTTGGTTCTTTATGCTTAATTACACTTGTGTGCACCTTCAAATAGTCTCTGTCAGTTCAATTGAATGTTGTGAATAATTATTCTTGAAATATTCTTGTTTTCATGAATTAGGGTAAGAGCTTCATATAGTGTTTTGTAGATCCATCAAAAGAAAGATTGGTTGATCTTGATTTTCTGGCTTCCTATCTTTTTTTCTCTCAAACAAATCAGATTTAGTGTTTATTTCCATGTTCATGAAGGATAATTTCATTAATGAAAGGTAGAGTTTTTCAAGAATAAGTTTTTTATGGGAAGTGCTTCCTTTACTGAACTTGAAATGAAAAGCCATTCTTCTTTCACAGTTGATTTTTTTTCAAAATTATACTTTATACAACATTAAATTCGTAGCATTCATTTGAGGAAATTTATTTTAAGGATTTGATTGGTTTCTCCCAACATTTTGGAAATTTTGAGTGATTGTTTAATAAAGGAAAGTTTCATGGTTTTTTGAGTTATTGGACGAACTAAAATTTTAAAGATTAATTTCTGCATTTGGGTCATTTCAAAGTGAATTTGCATTCATGAAAAGGGATTTGGTAAAATTGGGATTTTTTACAATTTCATTCAAAATTTGTAAAGACTTTGTTTCCCGTAATTAGGAATTCATAGAAATTAAAATATCACAATATCATGTTTGATTTCATTACATTTTTGGGTCGGGTCATAATATCATCAGTTTCACGTCCATTTACCCATTGAGTAAGTAACAACTTTAAAACATAACGCTAATAAAATCATTTAGAATTTTTATTATTTTAGGGATCTTTTCACCTACATTAGATCAGGTTGTAGGGCTTTGGAATATGGAAGTCAATTAACTTTCCAAAGATTCAAACAAACACTCGATTCTTGCGATCAGGAGTAAATCCATTTGTTACAGTTTTGCTTTGGGAGTCTCCTTTAACAAGGGAGTTAAGCACAAGATCATATCGAACCCAGTGGAGTGATCGACCCCACTTCACTGGTTACAGTAGAGTGATTTTCATGCATTACAAATGATGTTGAAAGGTACTTGGGATTCACTTGAAAGTAAGCCTCAAATTAACCATGTTGAGGAACTTTCAAGGGGATTGATATTTTTACTCTTCCATGGTGTGTATGTCTAATCTACGACTATCCCCCCAGGTTAAATCACTATAAGTGGTAACCTTAGAAACCATAATCTTAGGGTTATTACCTAAGGTGACGGTGGAGGGAAGTCTCTGTTGTACCATGAACATACATTGGATATACTCACTTGGACATTTTTGGAGGGTATTCTTCACTTGAGATGGAATAAGTGAAGTTACTTGCACCATATCGTGTCTATTAAGTAGGTTGTCAGTGTAACTAGTTCCACCTGCTCTATCTTTATTCATTTTTCACATTGATCTATGTGACGTTGGATTTCATCACCAAGTAGTGATTTCATTGTGAAAAGTTTGTTTGCATGGTTTGACTCCTTATATTTACTAGCGTGTGTTATTTGTTTGTTTTTACTTTTTACAAACCTTAGGTGCAGATTGTGAATATTATTTGAATTCTTAATAAGAATTCATTGTGGTTGATTTACCAAGGCATTCGTGTAGAATGTAGGGTTTATCCCCTGAATATACACCGAGTCAATTGGAAAAAATTAAAGCTTTGAAGTCAAAATCAACAGGATCTAGGACCTCAGATCAACCTGAAACATCTACCATTGTATAATATGAGATAATAGAAACTAAATTAATTTAACCTCAAGAAGTAGAATCAGGCTTAGTTCAATCTAGACTAGAAGTTACCAAAGTTATTCAAACATAATCTGATATCGGAGAAGTTTCAGATACATAACCAACTGAACCAGATGTTGAAGAACTTGAATCTGATATTTTTGACCCTGAATCACCTTCATTTGTTATATCACCTACTCCTGCACCACCTTCAGCATGAAGGAAACTTATAATTATATTTTATCTACCTCCTGGTCTTATAAGTATTGAAGATATTTCTGGAGAATAGGAGGAAGAACCACCAGATACTCTTGTTACTACTGTTGAAAAAAGAGTTTTTTCAAGGCTTCCTTTTTACCCTTTCTGACCAGATCCTTGGTATTTCAAACCCTTGAAATATTTAGGTCAAGGTATTCCATGCTACCACACTCCTTATTACTTTTCACCAAGACGAAACATGTCAGAATTCCCTCCTAGGATTCAACCCACTAATACCTCTATGTTTACAAGCTCTCTGGAGACATTATTGTATGGTGGTGCTTTGGTTCATTCTGGGTACCAGTCAGTTTCTGGAACTTTTTCAGAAGCCTCTCCTTCCCCTCAATTTTCTACTTCATCATCTGGTGTATCTACTTCTATTGTTCAGAGCATGAATTCCATGCTTGAAGTACCATTGGTGTCAAACTAATATATTAAAATGATATCTGGAAATTTAGGTAATCCTCAAGTAACCCCAACTCCTATTCATTATCCGCCTGGGGATAAACCAACTTATCCTCCACTTGGAGGAAAACTTGTTGTTGGTTCATATCCTACAGTTGGAGGAAAACCTTTTTCCAGAACTTTTGAAAACTATGGTCAAATATCTCAATTCGGTCCAAGTTAACTTGTTGTGTCTCAACCCTTGATCGGTGCTCTATACCCAAGGATGAATACTATTTGGAACCCTTATTTTGTTTAAAAACCTATGCAAGTTGCTCCACAAGTGCTAGTTTATCAACCTATTTAGCCTACTGGACAATCTATTCCACAAATACTTGTTCAAAGTATTTCAATACCTATCCACCAACCTGTCCTATGGATTCCACAAACACCTATCCAACAACCTATCCAGGGGAATCCACAAACACTTTTTCAGCAACCAATTCAATGACCTATTTAGAGTAGTCCAAAAATTATTCTATTGTTCAAACATGTTTTCAACAACCGGTTCCAAGTTCACCTCAAACTCCCATCCTGGGAGTATCACAAACGATTACACATGTTACGCCTCAAATATCAGTTTAGCAACCTACACAGGCTATCCCTCAAAAAATTTCTTATCAAACTGGTCCTACTTTTCAATCTACAACACAAATTCCTATCAGACAATCTAGTATAGGGATAATGAAAACACCATATCAAGGTCAATTTTTCCAAGGCCAACCTTTTCAAAGTCAATTTGTTCAAGGTCAGCCTTTACAAAGTCAACCTTCATAAAGGAACTACTACTTGATTCAAATGGTTCAAATTCCACTTTTTCGAAGTCAACCATACCCTGGTCATACTTTTCAAATTATATTTCAATCACAACTTGGTATGGCTCACCCTCATTACCCTGGAGGAATGTTAATTCCAAGTGCACAATCTATTCCAGGATATCATGGGTTTGGATTCAACCCTCAAGGTTATCAAAATCCACAACAATATTTTAATTATCAGTTACCATTCATCGCAACTTTAGATATTATGGATTTTTCGTAGCTAACGAATGATCCTATCTATTATTATTTGTTTTGGCCAACAATTCCTACTAAGTTTCCAAGTGATATACCGAATTTTGAAGGAAAATCAGGAGAGGACCCATCAAACCATGTTAACATATCATCTTTGGTGTGTGTCTAATTCATTGATCGATGATTCCATTAGATTACACCTTTTTCCAATGAAATTTAACTGATTTAGCAACAAAATGATACATTGAAATACCACGAGCCACTTTCCTTAATTTCAACTCCTTATCAATAGAATTTTTGACACCTTTTCATCTACCAATTTGATATGATACTGGTACTAAACTTTTGACTTCCCTAAAATAATTGAAAACTACCCACATTTCATATCATATACATGAATGGAGGTGTAGGCGTCGTTTAGTCAAATTTTGTATTCCAGATCAAATTTTGGCTGAATGGTTCACAAAATTGTTACTTCCCGTTATTACTGAGGATGTTTCTAAATGAGGTGTTGTAATGGAAGATCAAGTAATTGCTCGTGCATAGTACCTAGACCTTCTCTATACACAATCTAACACTTTGTATGAGAAAATCCCAAATCTACCTCGCCCAACAATTTCATATCAGCTAGACTCAATAACTACATGATATCACATTGTTGATGGTGTAATTGGTTTAGTCATCCATCAATCTAAGGGTAAAAATAAGAATTCTAATTTTGGAAGCTTGTCCCAAAGACAACTATCCTACCCCCTATATCAACCAAATCATTGACGATTGTGTCAATAACGAAATATTTTCTTTCATGGATGGATTTTCTAGATACGACCAAATCAACATACTCCTTGTTGATCAGCATAAAACCACGTTCATTTGTCCATGAGGAACCTTTTCTTATCAGAAACTCCCATTTGGATTAAATAATGTAGACATGACCTTTCAAAGGGCTCTATCTTACACCTTTCACAATATCAAGCATATTGTGCAGCCGTACTTGGATGATTTACCAGCTCATTCACTGAAATGGAAAGATCATCCAATGCATTTGAGAGCTATCTTTATCAAATGTAGAGATTGCAATATCTGCTTGAATCCTCACAAATGTATTTTTTGTGTACAAACTGGTTGATTATTGTGATTTTTCATGTCAATGGAAGGCATTTGTATCGATCCGCTCAAGGTAGAGGTTATTGTGAAACTGCCTCCTTCCAACTTGTGCCAACTCCAAAATTTGCAAGGGAAAGCAAACTTTTTACATCAGTTCATCCCAAACTATATTGAGCTAACTAAAGGTTTTACTCAAATGTTGAAAAATGGCATCTCATTTACATGGGATGAAGTTTCTCAAAAATATTTTGATGCACTTAAACATGCGTTAACTCATACATCGTTGTTGCATCCACCTCATTATCATTGAGATTACTTTTTGTATTTAGTTGCATCTGATGTCACCAATGGCATGGTTTTAGCTCAGGAATATGAGTCGAATGTTGAACATGTGATATATTATTTGAGTATAAATATTACAAAAACTTAGAAAAAATACACACATGTGGATAAATTGGCCTTGGCAGCCATTCAAGTTGTCCAACTATTTCGTCACTACTTTCTCATATGCAAAACAATAGTGATTTCAGAATGCAACCCTATGATGTACATTCTTACAAGACAATTGCTAGGGGGGAATATTCTAAATGGATAGTTATCCTGTAAGAATTTGAATTAGAATTCATAAAATCTAAGTCCAATAAATCATTGGTTTTTATCGAGTTGTTATGTGACTTTCCCTATATTGAGATAGAAACCGTCGCAGAGGATTCTCTTCCAGATGAATCACTCTTTATTATCATTACTTTATACCCCTGGTATGGAGATATTATCATGTATATTTAAACTCAGAATTTTTGGCCATAATTGTCTTGAACCAACCGTCATCTTATTCGGTACGAGTCCTAACAATACACTATTGTTGGCAATACAATTTATCATCATGGTGTTGATTCCATATTTAGATGATGTTTGACTCATGAGGAGGCCAAAAAATCATTGAATTATTATCATTCTGGAGCTTTTGTCGGTCATATGTCAGGGTTTTACACTTTCCAAAAAATCTTGTGCGCTGGGTATTTATGGCCTTCAATGTTCAAAGATTGTATAACTGAGGTCCAGAAGTGCCACATTTTCCAAGTTTACTATCACAAAATGCAAGCACCTCTGGCTCTTATTCATCCAATTATTTTTGTTGTTCCTTTTGCAAAATGGGGCATCGATTTCATTACATGTAACCGTCACTCGGTCAGGGGGCATGGGTATATTATCCTAGTTGTTGATTATTTTACAAAATGGGCCAAGGTGATGCCTACATATAAGGATGATGGAAAAATTACAGCTATTTTCATATTCAATCATGTGATTTCTACGTTCGATGTTCCACAAGCCATCGACATAGACCATGGTAGCCATTTTCAAAATTTTATGATGACCGAACTTGTTGTGAAGCTAGGCTTGTGTCATGACAGTTCTACTCCATATTACCCACAAGAAAATGGCAAATTAGAAGTCGTAAACAAGGTTTTGACTACCATGATTAAATGTATCATCGGAATTCATAAAAGAAATTAGCATCTAATGCTTTTTCTAGCCTTATGGGCATATCGTACCTTAGCAAAAACTTCGACCGATTTTACTCCTTTCCAGCTGGTTTACAGTCTGGAAGCAGTCTTGCTTATTGAATGTGAAATCCTCGTTAAAACTGGCAATCAATTTATTAGCAACCACTTCTATAGAGGAAGAACAGTTTTTATACTTAGCACATTTAGATGAGACTTGCTGTGATGCTACATTAGCTAGTGAGACTCATAAGAAATGAGTTAAGGTACATTTTGATCAAAATTTCAATCCTTGCTCATATTCAGAAGGTGACCTAGCCTTGGTTTATGATCAAGAGCATGAAAAATTAGGTGCTGGTAAATTCAATCCCATGTGGCATGGTCCTTATATTGTAAAACATGTACTGGCAAAAGGGGCTTACGAACTAGTTGATTATGACGTCATTTCTTTAGGAAAGCCCAGAAATGGTCTTCACCTGAAGAAATAATATGCTTAATGCACTTTGTAAAGACTTTTTACATTGTTGTATCATATATTTGTATATGTGTAGCAATTTTTAGCATGTTTTTACTATTTTCTGCTACTTATCTTGCCTATCTAGTTTTACACTTGACTTGCAGATGTCAATGCTCCCTCAAACTTACATTGGCTTTGTCAATGGCACTAGTCATACTAGTACTCGAAACTTTGCTTCCACAAGATATTTATTCACCCACTAATGAGTTAGTTAGTAGTCATGGAATATGCCTTGGTCGAACAATGAATAACATCGTCGAATATAGTGCAGCTATTGAGAGTGACGCCATTTCATTTGGTATTTGTCGATTGATCATTGGGTTAGATTCTCAACTCATAGTATTACATTTAAACAATGTCTATTCAGTAAGAAGCTCCACAATGTTAAGAATGTTTTGTGGGTTTGTCTCTTGGAGAGAGAATTTGAATACATTGAATATCAACACATTCCAAGACATTTAAACAGATTAACTGATGCATTGGCTAATTATGTGTTAAATCGACATTTGCAACATCTACAAGAAAAAAAACAATATCCATCCACATATTATACAAGATAAACTAAGATAATAGTAGTAGTTTTCTTTAATCAATATGTTTGTAAAAAGTGTGGCTTTTAAAAATGTCATCCAAAGACATATGAGGTCGTGTGGCCTTTATTATCCGAACATTTTGATATACCAACAAACAAAATTTAGCTCTATGACTAGAATATAATCATGGTGATCATGATAGCAGGCGGTGGTATGAGCTACTCGTCGTAGCAAGTGACTGATCGACCTAGGAACTCCCACAGTATGTCTCTAGTAGTGGAGAGGCAAGTCATCGATCCCAATGTCTGGGATGTCTAGAGTTAACCTCTCAATATTGTGTTCAAGCTCACTCAAGGCCTATGTTACATTAGGGTTTGGTACCACAAGAGTTGTTGGTTGATCACCTCGCCTATTGAAGCATCATAATGTTTTTGGTCTGACCAGGCCCACATCTACATGATTATTTTAGATAGTTAGTCTTGGATGTCAAAAAAATAAAACAAAAAGTTGAAAACACAGAAACAATCAAAATGTGAATTTTTTACCTATACCACCCCACTACATTCCGGCAGGAAGTAGGATATATGGATCGCTAGTGTAATCCATGCCTGCATATGGGTAGTCCTCAATCATGATGATTTGGTGCTCCAGCCACCCAAAAAACTCAAGAGTGTATCTCACAACCCAACCATCACCACCGTGGTGTGCCATCAATGAAACCCATTGTAACATACGAGGATATCGAGGTTCTCTTACATCTATATACATATGTGGTGATAGAAGGGTGATCCTCTCCAGAGAAAACAAGATCACATTGGCACCATACCAAAAAAAATTTAGTTTACTAGTTTTTTCTCTAGTTAGTTTCCCTTTCATATTGGAAACTACCCCCTCACACCCGTTGAAAATGGTTGGTTTCAAACACTCCACTGAGATGTGCATTTGGGCCTTAGTCAGCAAATGAATTATTTCACTTCCACAAAATTGTGCAACAGTGAAGGCAATGATTCTCAGTGGAAGCCTCTTAATAGTTTTGATGTAAATTCACCCATATTTGAGTTGAGACCCTTGAACACAATGTTGTCGTAGGTAAGTGGTTGTTATTTCTCCACCTAGTCTGTGTCCATAAAGAGAGATATCAATCCCTCGACATGATAGCCTAGTCAGAAAATAGATGTCATCTACATCTATGGTGAGTTATTGGTCTCCTATCGGGAAACATTGTTCCTGAAAATCCCATGATCTTACCATCCATATTAACAAGTATAGTTGAGCCTTCATACCCGAGATCATCCAGAATTTATACAAACCATAATTTTTTAAGGATTGTAGCATTGTTGTACCATTTATAGCATTCACATCTTAAACCTCAAGTTCTCTTTCCCTCCACTCCATTTTTGTAACTCAAAATCCTGAAAATAACATTAGAGGATCATTAGAAATAATATGAGGAATTTAGAAAGTAAATTTAGGCGTTTTATTTTTTTCAAAACCCTTGGCGTTGTGCATAGCCCTTTTTTACAAACAGAGCGAATTTGTGTGGTTTTCTTTTGGTAAAACCATGCACATTGCGGCTTTTAGTGTTGCAAAAAGATTCGGGGTGCGCAGACCTGATGAAGGGTAACCACACACACCAAGGGTGAAATTTTAATTCATAAACCCCCTCAAAAATTCCAAATTTACGGTCAAATGAAAAATAAAAGCAATAAAAATGAAGATAACGAAAAGAAATCTTACCTAGAGAAAGCGGTTAGTGATTTTGTCCGTTGGTTTGCTTAGAATCTACCTCTAAATATTTTGGTAAAAATGCACTATCAATGGCTCTCAAATGGTGAAAATATTTTTTACTTTTTGGATTTTTATAGACATTTTAGGCTAATTAAAATATTATTTTATGCCTTTAACCTTTAAAAAATCAAATTTTTAATGCTTTTGATATATTTTGTAGCAGTTACGATAATGTTTTGAGTTTAATGTTCATAACACAGGTTTAATTATGGAAATGAATCATTTGGCGATGAGTAAAATTTTATCACTTTTTTGGGCTCTTGAAAATTTATGAAAAAAATTGAAACCCTGGAGTTCTCTTTTAAGCCCTTTTAGACTCCCTAAACATGAAAACATTGTCAATTACTTGACTATTCAAACTTGAAAAAGTAAATGAACAATCATCTATTCGGTATAAGTTTAACCCTTTTCTGAATTGAACTAGACTATTTACGGAAAAGGTATATGTTGACTAATCATGGTCAATAGAGTTCTCTCCTGCATTATTTTACCCTCTTCTAGGCTTGAGAGACTAAATTCATGAAAATGGACATTTGGAGCTTACTTATGTTTTTATTATGACTCCCTAAAAATGAAAAACACCAAGCTTCACTTTCTCTGGGCTCATTAAAATTTATGTTGAAAGAATTGAATGAGTTTTATTTTCTTGTTTTTCATACTCTTTAAACATGAAAAAGACAACGAGTTGTCCCTTCACTAGACTTATAAAACATAAACAGTGCAAGACTCGTCCATCATGACAAGACCGAACTACTCCTGCCTAGGGTTCGTTAAAAATAATTTGAAGGACTCATCCGAAGGATGAGCTTAAAGGACAAGCATATGTTATCCTCCTCAAGCTTGCACAAAAATAAAGAGGTACTTGTCAGTAATGGTGGGGGGAAATTGGGAAGAAAAATTTGTTTTTGTATTACAAGGCAGTATGTGACTCTTGAACATGACAGTCCTTCACATTTGTGTCCAGGTTGGGAAATCAATTTGTCTCACAGCTAATCATACCTCCTTGAAATTATTCAGTTGGTTTTCGTTTCCATTGATATGTTCAAGAGAAGTCCAACCTCAAGTAAAATTACTTTGAAATTCATAGCCTTCGATCACATCATACATCCTTGAGTCAGTCCTAGATTACTCCAAAAAAATTATTCAAAAATTGACATGATTTTTGTGTCATAGGCCATCCTCCAATGGTTCACTTCCTATCGAATTCAGCTCACTATCTAGGAATTTTATCTAGAAACCTTATTTAGTACCTTGGAGCTTGCATTCCTTAATGGCAGGTTTCTCGCCTTCGACGACAAGTTCTCATCATTGACCTTTGGTCAAATTATTCTATGAGTGTTCGACTTCAGGACATATTTTCACACTTCATAAATTATACTGGAAGTACCTTTATAACCATTGTCATTATTGGTGGTATTTATCACACTTGTTAATGGTTCATATCATTGACCGATAATCAAGTGGTTTCTACAATTTTCAGCTTCGAGACATTCACTCGCATGGTTAGATTTGTACTATGGATCAATAGAGATGGATATCAAGACCATGGATCTAGTTTCATCCATCCAGGTTGTGTGGAGTTATGTATTCATGATTGTATTGATTGCAATTTGATGGTTGCATCCATACTGTGTCTACTATTGACATGGATCTTTGTGCATTTCCCTACTGATTCATTGATATATTTATACTATGAGTATGGGATCGCCTACCTCAGTGATGATTATATATTGTATTATAACCCTTGATCGATTGTTTCAGGTCTCCAACCATGGTCTCTAATCCAAAATTTTCTATGATAAAGTGCTTCATTCCTCAAACATCCTTTCTGACTTTTCACTTTAGGGGGCAATCTGTTACACGTCATTTTGTCACCATTAAGAAAATTATTGTCAATCTTGATATTTCTCCATCCATAAATGTGTTCAAAAGAATTCCCTTGAAAATTTAGAATCTTAAAAATCCTAAAAAGGATGAAAAATCCTGATTTCATGGTCTAAAAACCTACTTTTAGTCACTTGTGCATTTTCCTAGTCAAATTCTGTGCATACTCAGATTTGACCATTATGCCTAGTGCAAAAGTGCACTTTTTCTTCCATAGATAATTGTTCACATGACTTATAATGAAAGTAAAAAATAAAAAATGAAATCTAAAAGCTTTGTTGGGCCAATATTTCCCAACTGAAAGCTTCGAGTTGATGCTTATTCAAGACTGATCCCTTTTTTCATGGAGCTAACTCCCATTCTTTATGGAACCCTAATCCCACCTTTTTGGGATCTCAAACCTCCTCCTTTTGGCTTATAAATCAAACATAGACCAAAGGGTTAGAGGGGACTATTGAAGGTAAACTTGTGTTGCTTAAATAAGGCGAGAGAGCTTGGAATCCAAGGATAAGATTGGAGATCATTGGAAGGATACATATTTCATCAAGGTTATGTTGTATCACTCCTTCATTCTTGAGATTAATACAAAAGTGTTTTTATTCCCACTGGATTGTTCAATGAAGTTAATAAATGGTGTATTTTCTTCCATTTTTCCATTAATAATGATATTAAGTACTAGTTTCCTTGATCACTAGTATGAGTTGTATTGAGTCATTTATCTATCATATGCCTTTGATATTTTGTTGTTACTATGTTTGTACTTATGAATTCTAAGCATTAAGGAGCTGCATCAAACCATAGCAGGGATCTTCATCAGGAATTTGATTTGAAAGGTATGAAATTTATCTTCTACCAATTTTGTTTATGATTCAATAGGAATGAACTCAGGGAAAGATATGCATGGTTATTTGTTTGTTACAAGAGTCAGTCGTTGAATCTAGGGAGAGTGCTTTTGTCCACATTAGCAATTATTCCACCATAATAGTGATCGGTTGAGTGCTCGGCATAAGGTCAACATCTTGGTTTTGTAGCTCTAGTTCCACCTCCATGTCTTGAATTATGATCAAGTCTTCAATCTCTTAAGAAATTTCCTTCTCCTACGATGGTGTGCTCTCCTCTTCAAGCTATGGGTTCTTTTCTTGTTCTTTAGCTTATTTTCGCATTGCTTCTTCTTCTTCCATCTTCTAGCTTTCTTCTTCTTGTTGTTGTTTCTTCCTTTATTCTTCCAATATTTTATGCTCATATTCCTCCTTCTGCTTGTGTTCTTCGTCCATATTCCTTTGTTTCCTCCTCTTTTCTATTTTTATGGCCACTTTCAATATGAATTATTCATCTTTCATCTTGTGGCTCTACTCTTCCGTTGAGATATCTGCAACTTTCCTCTTTCCCTTCTTGTGCGTTGGGTTGCACCTCGTTTCTAGTTACACCTCTAGATAGACTTCCTTCTACGGAGTAACTTGTGATAATCCTGTGAAGCTGATTGGTTTTCCAAACTTAGAGGCATTGTAAAAATTCTTCATCTCTTCCTCCTCGGGCCTGTAAAATGTCCCACTTGTCCACTGGAAATCAACATTTGCACAATTTTCCTAAGATCGTATAGATTAAAGTCCAAGCGACCGAATTCAAATTTCTTTGTCTCCTTGCCTTTAGCCTCAGAAAATTTCAAACTCTTAACCTCATACAATTCAAGCTAGAGTGCTCTCTTCTTCCTTTGCAATACTCCTGACAACCCTTTGGAAAGATCATAGGCTACTTCTTGCATGACCATCTTTCCAATGGCATACCTTGGTAACTGATGTGGAGGATTTTGTCCACTAAATACTCTGAGGTAAGTACCAATTGGTGAGGAAAACCAATATGCTAGTTTTGACACTGCTTCCATTTCCTCACATGGCATGCAAGGTGGCTCTTCCTCAAAGATCAACTTGTACTATAGAATGAGAAAGTGATTAGACAAATTTTCCATTACTCCCATGTAATTGCATACTGACAGCAGCTTGCAGTAAATGTGCAAAACAATTCCTCGTGGTGACCAGGTCCAACTCATGCCAGGGAATTCATTTTGAGCACATATTGCATCCAACAAGTAAGCATACATGTAAATCTGGTGCGTTCACCCTTGGGAGAGTTATTGGAATTCGTCACATGAATTCTCAATTGTTGAGCCAATAATTTCGACTGATTGAACAACTTTCCTTCGTTCACAGCCTGATAAACCAAGAATTCCCAGCCCTCTGGGAAGGTCTCCATATTTCTTTGGCCATAGATTCGACAACATAAGTACTGATAGGCATTCCTAAGGGTTTGGTCTTATAATTATTGTTGGGAGTTTGGCGGAATTTTGAAGGTTGTTTCACCCAACTTCTGACTACATCCTTTGTGATCATGTAGCTGGTGACTTTGTAAAAATTTGAATCCATGTACAATTCTGGCATTGGTAAATGATTATACTATTAAAATCATGCGAAGCAAGCCTTTTTCCTCTAACATTACTAATATTCATGGTTTTGTTATCTATGTGTGACAATATCTAGCTGACAATGTCTGCACATGGGAAAACTGGGTACCTATATGCAACCTTGTGTATTCCTAACCTTTGTACATTGACATACACCTACCAACATTTAAGATCTGATTTGAAGCTCTTTGCTAAGAACACTTCATTCACCTTCTGCCATGTAATCTATGACTTTCTCTATGAATAGTTGAGTGTCTGGGTAAACTAGAAATTTCATTGGAGTACTCTCAACAATCTCTTCGGTGCTGCTTTATGTGGTGTCCTTTGAGATAGTTCTCTTGGGAGCCACGGTGACTGTAACTAATCAATAGAAGTCCAAAAAAATTGAAGTACCTACAAAAGAGAAATTCACTCATGGAAAACATAAACTAGCTCAAGCAATATTACTCATATAGCAAGATCCTGGAAACAACCACAAAACTAAGAGGAAAAACTGCACAAATCCTGAGCTGAGGAAAGAGGGTGGCTTCATGAACTATGCATTGTGCATTCTCAGCAATCAAGAGGGAGGATTAAGGCTTGAGACTGTGTAATTTGTAGCTTCATATTATGCAGACTTAGGGAGAGACTATGCATTGCATAGTCTTAGTGGCCAAGGATCAGGCTTGATCCCTGGAACTACGCAATGCATAGTTGGGAAATCCAAGGACTACGCATTGTGCAATATTAGAGGCTAATAATGAAGCTTGAGCCTTGGACTTTTTTAATGCCCATTTGAGCATGGAAACTGCTAGTCAAGTGATGGGAAGGTCTTCCTAGGAAGGGGATGTGAAAGTGGCAGATCTCAGTGAAAGTTTAAGTTAGATTTTAAATCAAACCAGGTAAAGGTAGATCAGTGAAAACCAAGTGTATAATATCAATATGCAAAATGAAAATCAACATGCATAGGAATTCGTCGAAACGATGACCATCGATGGGAAAAAAAACAAGAAGTTGATGTGACACTTGTAAAAAACGAATGACAAATCGAACCAACACTTCTACAAGATAATATAGTTTAAAACGCCAAAAACTATTAAAAGAAAAAAAATCAAAACAACACTCACAAAAGTCAAATCACAAAAATCAACAGAAAAAAAGCGATAAAAGATGACAAAACTGAAACTTACCTAAAAAAGTGCCACAACCTCCACCGAAAGCTCCTTGACCTCCTTGGGAAAGTTAGAGCTCCAAAATAAAATTTGAAAATGATCTCTAGGGGCATCTATTATATATATCTAGGTTAGCTAAGGTTTATGACGTGCATGCCTAAAATCAAGGAAAAAGTGACTGTTACACAGCAATTTTTCACTGTCCTTGCAATTCCTCGTCCCGCACATTGGAGGGCTCATTTCGTGACCTGTGAGCAGTGACATAACCAGAAAACACTTTCATGTCATTCCCCTAGACATGGAATTTCATTCCCCTAAAGACATCTCCTTATGAAAAACCCTAAAAATAGCCTTTTCATCCTTGGCGCGACTAGCCAGTGTTATACCCACGCCAATGGAGGAAAACCTTCAAAGAGGGCGCGCCAATTGGCGCTCTATCTCAGAGTCGCACTTGCGCTAGGCTTAATAAAGGGTGTTTTTTTTTAAATAAATGGCGGAATATTGGCTTTAACCAACTCCTGAACTGGTCTCTAAATTGAGTTGGGACGTTTGGCTTCGGTTCTCCATGTAGAGGAAGTAGTTTGCCACCTCTCATGGAAACTTCCTTGAGGATAGGGCCAACCCCATGATTGTAGGGATCCTAACTCCCCTTCCACCATCTATATAAGCTTGCCATTTCCCTTTGCAAGCTAATCTCCAAGAGCCTTCATAGCCTAAAGAATGATGCAAGAGCTTTGATAGTCCTCATAGTGCCAAATCCATAGCAAGGAGATTGACGATCGAAGAGAGAGGCTTGTCCCTATTCCCAACAAGCTTTACCGAGACGTATTCCGCTGATGACCCGCTGAAGGAAGGTCCAACGTTAGAGCCAAGTTTTATTTTCCTTATTTGAATTAATGATAAGCGACTATTGGTTATGGTTCCACTCGTATTGTTCATTATGATCATGAGTTGTGTCTTCTCTGACTGATACATAATTGCATATATCGGGTTTTACACTTGTGTTTGTCGTGTTTCTTGTGTGTGCAGGTGTTCGATCGCAGTGAGCGAAAGGATTGTGATCTGCCGAAGCAAGGAAATGGGAGCATCATCTTCTCTACAAATGACAGTGTTGGACTTGAGGTAGGCCTTCTTTGCGATTTGGTTTATTGCAATTAGGGACCTACATCATAGCGTGTTACAATTGTTGCTAGACCCGTTCTGGGCTAGTAGGGATTGCCTCTGTCCGCAAAGGGGATTTACCTCTACAACAGTGACACTTGGAAAAATGGTCAAAAATAGCCACTCATGATATGACGTGACATGACACTGCTGACATGGACTGCTTAATGATGTGGAAATGTCAAGACATTGTTGTTTTTGAGAGTTAAATTTATTCTTGAAGAAAATTTTCTTTCCACCTCTGCATGCCTTGGTGATAAAGAATCTTCGATGATCTCAAGCCTTGTATAATGGTTGCAAATTAGTGTCGCTTCATTTTCTCCTAATCAATCAACTTGAAAGTCCAACTGTAAGAGTGTATTTGAGCATGATTACCTCCTTCTTATCCTTCTTCATCATATTTCCATGACATGATAGGGTACCTATTCCTACAATTCACTCATGATGAGATGACATCAATCCAAAAACCCCTAGCCTAATATGATGCATTCGGATCCATAAACTAAACTCAGAACAAGTGACATGCTTAGAAGAGGGGCTTAGTGACTATGAATTTGCATAGTTCAAGCAAGAAAGGGAGAGCCTTGAGCCTTAAGGTTTCACAGTGCGCAGTTTAGGCCTTGCTAAGTGACAAGATTGTGCAATTTCTGGAGCCAGTGGGACAGGCTAAGGGGATGGGCACTGGGAGAGCTTACTGCATAGTTTTGGTAGTCAAGGAAGGTTAGGCTACTGCATAGCTACATATTTCAAGGACTCAGGGAATTATCTTGAGGCTTGTGGTTGTGGAGTGCATAGTTGAAGTTGGGTTGGGTGACATGACTGCGCAATTTTGTAGGTCAAGCTCGAGGATTAGTCACAGAAACTATGCAGTGCAGCATTCCTCGGAGGCTGTATTTATGCATTGTGTAGTTCCAAGTAACAAGGTCACAGCTATAAGACCGATACTGAGTAGTGCACAGCTAAGGGAAGGTCGGGTGAACCTTGGTTTCTTGGTCGGGAAGTTTTTCTGAAAATGGCTAAGTGCAGGATCAGTGAGATCAGTGTGAATAGTGATGAAACTTCAACTGTGATCACACACTTAGAATACTTTGATGACTCAAAAACATATATCATCCATGACATATAAAAAAATAATTTACCTTTGTGCGATAGCTTTACAACAAGTGTGACACCAAAGGTTCACTTTATGACGACCGTGATGACACTTGTGTGGCACTTCTCAAAACTTTGGAAATGAGTGCAACGGGTACTTACAAGGTTATAACAACTCATTTTCACAAAGGTGGGATCTTGGAACCACCAGAACATGCTCATACACACAATGTGATAGCCAACATGGAAAAATATGACACTTTTTCCCAACTTGCGAAAGGAAACACAACATTCTAAGAAAACAAATAAAATGAATTTCAAAGTTTGTGACGATGATGAACAAGACCAAGGAAAGCTCTGAAATTTAGTATATGCCAAAATTTGGAGCTACAATACTTGGAGACACATTGATAGAATCTCCAGCTTCTCTGTCTTGGTTAACTTCTTTCGTGAAATGCCTTGGTTCTTTGGGGTGTATTGATTCATCGTGCATATTACTTTAGTTTCCCCACTTAACCCATGAACTTAAAAGTCCCCATCATGTCCTCTTGGTTTAACTCGACATAAAAATTCAGCATTATCACAATGTTTCGAGTTTGGAAGCATAATTAAGCTCACGAGTTTAATATTTTTAGAGTATAATTTTTCATCTCTGGCATTGCTCTGCTACCAACATGCCTGGTGTTGGTGTCAGTTTTTGCATCCTACCACGAGTGATTAAAATATCTCTTTTCACATCATATTAGGGTTCCATTCTGAAATTTTTTATCATTCCACTAGGTCATGTAAAAATTTGGTCCCTGATTAGAATATTGAGATCATTACTACTCCTTTCACCTCCATGGTCAATGGATATCATCATGGTTAGGTAATTCATTGTTGAAAGAGTCCCATAGTCATCATGGTCATGATTTAGCTCATTCTTCCATGTTGTGCCATCATTAGGTCATAGGGTCAAAATCATGAAAATTGGTCATTTCATTATCAAAATCATCTTTTGAAGGATTATTAATAGTCAAATATCAGGTTCCAAACTATCATTTCCAAGAAAGTGGTTTTTTGTTTACCATATTTTTCTCTCAGTTGTGCTTGGAAAGCTCATTTCCCTCTCCTAGGGTTTTGAGGGATTTTTTCTTGGTTTCATAACTTCCATGGCTAAATCATCAACAATACTTGTATACTGATGCTCTTACACCTTCCCCTATCCTTAAAATACCTTCCTAGACACTCCCATCACTCTTATCCCTCAAAATCATCATTTTTCCACAAACTCTAGCTTATTGCTACAATTTGACACTTTTCTAGACTAGGCTTGTGTTTTTCCCTTTTGGAACCCTTCCCCTCACTCAATCCTTGAAATTCCACTTTCCCCTACTTCCTAACATCCCTCCCTACATACAAAAATTTTCCTAAGAATTTAGAAGCCCCCTATCCCATTTATTTCCCTTCATTATTATAAATTTCCCAAATCCGCTATTTTTCCTACACTAAACCCTAATCTCCTCTCCCATGAGCTACGATTTGATATGGAATCAGAGACATCTGAGTAGAGGAGGCATGCGAGAGGTCATATCATCAAGTATGAGTCCATTCCAGCTCATAAACATCATGTCTCTGTCATTTTTCAAGAAGTCATTCCACGGGACAAATCATTTGCTACACATAGGGCCAGGTTTGCTTCTAAGTATTCTTCTCACCAAATGGAGATGAATTTCAAAAAAATGAAATAATTTTTTTTAATAATATAAAAATGAAGAAAAAAATCCTTCATTTTTTACACAAGTGTTATGGTTTTGGAGGAATGCTAAAAATATAGTTGCTATAGGAGAGTTGTTGCACTTCTGGAGTAGTCTTGGGAAAATCAACTTTTCTCCTTGATGGAATGTCCAAATGAATTTATTGATGAGTCAAATGCTAAATATACTAGAAAATAATTCCAATTAGATATCATGAGCTCAATTTGGAGTTCCAGAAGGCCTCCAAAAGTGGCCTTCAAGAGCATGATGCGCTTTTTTACCCCCATTCTGTACTTTTTTACCAATCTTGGGAGAATTTATTTTTGAGGGCCTATACTTGGTCATTTTTGGTGCTTTATAGGTCTATTGTGTAGTAGACATATATATCATTCCAACGAGCTATTATGAGCTCAATTTTGAGTTCAAGAGGTCATCCAAAGGTGGCCTTGAAGTTGGAGTTGTGCTTTTGACCAGTCTTGGGAGATTTGACATTTGAGGGCCTTAACTTCATTGTTTTCAGAACTTAAGGACATTTTTGGAAAATAGACAGGATAGTATTTCCAATGAGATATCGTGAGATCAATTTTGAATTCAGGAAGGTCTCCAAAAATCACCTTGAAGTTGGTGCTGCGCTTTTGCTTCAGGCGTTGCGCTTTTCTTGTTGCCTAATATTTTCCAGTTTTTGAGCTTTTCTCAGTTGCTGATAGAAATAATGAGTTTTTACTGATGTAATTGATGGATGTAAATGTAAAAATTATATTTTTTGAGTTATATAGGGGTAAATACATTATTTAAAACTATTTGAGAGGATGAATGAATCAGTTTCACTAAATTTAGGGATGAGTCAGTTTGACCACCCTACACTCTAGGTTCCAGTTCAAACTTTGGTGGATTAGCTCCACAGCTCAGGGATTTGACCCCTGAGGTTTGGAGAGGTTGTTTCATGTCTATATATTTCACTTATTGACTCATTTCACAATTTTGATGTTGTTGTATTAATCAAACAACACTATTGTATCAGTCTTTTGGCAAGAATTTATTAACAGAAGTTGCATCTATTCTTTTGGGATTCATGTGGTATTGTACTTTGGCATAGTCTCTTATTCAGTTTCATATGTATGAATGTTTTGTATTTTCCATGTTCATCTCATCTCTATGATATGTTTATTTCTCAATTTTTATGGGACTGAACTAGTAGGACTTCAACTAGCAGGAATGTTGGCTCTCGAACAAACTCTTATTGTTCAACAGCTAGAAATCAATACTCCCTAAACAGGTAACAAAAACTAATAGCTAGATATACTCCAGTCTCCCTCCATCCATATATGTTGCTATTATAATTAAGAAAAATTATCTTGTTGGGTTAAGCCCGACCTGATAAATATCATAGTGGTATTGATCCAGATTTATGCAAGACTGCAATAAAATACAGAAATAGACACAAACACAGAGATGCAGTGGAAATAATGCTTCATTTCATTAATATAAAATAACATAAATATTCTTACAGACATAATGGAAATAAAATAGCTAGGGCGTTGGTAGCTTATTGTTGGAAAGGTAAATCCTCTTTGTGGACAGAGACGATCCCTCTAACCCTAGGGTGGGTCTAGCAACAAGGGAACAAGCTAATGTGTAGGTTCCTAGCTAATGAATGAAATAGGTTGGGGTAGATTGACCTACCTGGAGTCCAACACAATTGTCGCAACCATAGTAGTGGCGGCCTCTTGATCTCTAATCTGATAGGTTGCAGTCCTTCTGCAATAGTACTCGTATTCCTGCACAAAGATCAAAGACAAGAGCAATATACAAGACAATAATTTCATTCCTAGCTAACTATTCAGTCAAGGAGGACTAAACACATTGTGTAAAATAAACCATATTAACAAAATATGGGAACCATACAATATTCATGTATATATAAATAGAAGAAATAGATTACAACCGGAGCCTTGACGTCGCAGCCTCATTTAGCGGGTTTAGTCGAAGCGCATCTTGAAGGATCGTCAGGAATTGGGACGAGACGAGGACACAAGCCTAAGCTCTCTCTCGAAAAAGGTCTCTTTCTCTGCTTTATCTCACTAACAAAATGTTCAACAATTCGCTTCATCTATTCAGCTATAATTTTTTCAGCTAGTGTATCAATGGGAGATACCTTTATTTATAGAGGGAAAGGAAAGGTTTGGATCCCTACAATGATGGAAGGGAGTCCTTATTCTTTGGGAGGTTTCCCCAAAAGGTGGAAACAAGAGGCCAAAGGAGGGTGGTTGTATTTATTCAGTCGAACCGCTCAGGCTGACTCGCCCACGAAGTTGTTAGGATAGAAACTTTGCCTCTATATTTAAAAATCATTCCAAAAACAGCTTAATGCGGGTAGCTAACTAGGACACAGCGCCAATGGGCATGGGGCCCAATGTTAATCTTCCTCATTGGTGCGAGGGCATAACATTCTACCAGCGCCAATGAAAAAACATGTGTTTCTGAAAGTCTGCTCAGGAAATTGTCAACAGAAGGAATCTTGTCCTCATGACAAGAGATGCAATGATGGTCTTTGCAAGGCATGACACTTTGTATTAGTCAGAGAATTATCCCCAATATGCGGGACAGGGATTGCAGGGACAGTGAAAAAATCTTGTGTAACAGATGCCCCTTAAAGCATGAGGTTCGAGAGAGAGGGAGGGGTGAAATTATTTATGAGAACACGTTCGAACCAAACACCATTGTCAGAATACCTACAATTACAAATACAAATGATATCTCTGATACATGAACATGTATACAAAAACTGATATCCAAGGTATGGACGCAAACATCCAATAGTAAGGATCAACAAATAGACTCAGGTATGGTCGCAGCCATTCAATCAAAAGATTCATGCATAAAGTCATGATAAACCATAATATCCTAGAGCCTAGATCTTATCAGACAAAACCCAGGGTCTTGCACTCCATCTCGACCCGAAAACGTACAAATTCAGGCATGTGAATATGTGAGTTGAAGTCGAACATGCAAGAAAGTCACCTGATTACTAGCCAATGATGAAAGTTGTCAACAGGCACAAGAGAAACCACTAATAATGACAATGGCTCTCAAGGTACTACAGGTACAATCCACGAAATGTGAACAGTGATCTGGCATCGAACACCCGTAGAATCACTCAATCTAAGGCCAATGATGTGGACCTATCGTCAACTACGAAGAACTTGCCATTGAGGCATGCAAGCTCCAAGGTACCGGTAGGAAGTCTCTAGATCAACTTCCTGGATAATGAGCTGAAGTCGACAAGAAGTGACCCCGGTAGAAGGAGGGCCATAATTTTTCCCACATCATCGACACAAGACAGAGGAACGTGATGATAGTGAATGAGGACCGAACAGAGGATCAGAGGGAGGTTGAAAAACTGCAAAGGCAAACTTCTCTTGAACATATTAGCGACACGATTCTGGATTTGGCAGTATTTGACATTAAGGGATCTGAGGTCATGATGACGTGAAAAAGAGAAGATGAGAGGAAAAAATAGATTACCCAAACCCATGGAGGAAAAAATGATGAAATGAGATGTCCCCAACCTGACATGAATGCAGATCAGTGTCATGTTCAAGAGTGACATACTGTCGACACAACTAAAAACTAGTTCCATTTTCCCCCACCATTTTTGGCGAGAACCCCAATTATTTTTGAAAAACAAGCTTGAAGGGGATAGCATATGCTTGTATTGCAAGTTTTTCCTTCAGACAAATCCATCCTAGTACATTTTACGATCCCTAGGAAGGAGGAACTCGGGTACGTCATGGTGACGATTTCCGATGTCATCAGGATTTAACGAGTTTGAAAAAGGAATAACTCGACATCTTTTTATGTTTACAAAGTTTGAAAAGAAGAAAAAAAGAAAACTCCAGTAGGTCCCTTTTTTTAAATAGTCCCTCAGATCCGAAAAGGTAGAAAACGATGTCTGAGAGAACCTCTTCGTTGCGATAGGCTAAGGTATTCCTTTTTCGTAAATAATCTATCCCAACCCGAAAAAGTGGTAAACATATACTAGGTAGATATCATTTCGTAGCCATTTAACAAGTTCAAAATGACAAGAGTCTCAACAATATTTTCAATTGTAGAGAGTCATAAAAGAGCTGAAAGATGATTCCATCAATGACTTTTTTGTGTTTTTACCGAGTCCAAAAAAGTATAAAATACAACTCGTTACTTCATTTCAGTCGCATTAAAAACCTGTTGCTACACAAGAGACGCACGTAAAACCCATTTCTTGAAATAACATAATGAAATAATTAAAAAATACATCTTAAAATCTAACTAGGGTTTCGAAAAGTTATAAAATTCAAAAAATGGTAAAAAATAATTACTTTTCACTTTTTACCTCTTGTGGAGCAATAGTTCCCCTTTTTAGACTGTGATTTTGCGGCAGCGATAGCGGGCAATCCGGCAAACCAATCTCGAATTCGTCAGTTCCAGGTAAGAGCTATCATTCCTCCCTACATTTTGATTGTAGCTTCATTGCCTACAACCCCAAATTTGGAAATCTGTGGGGTAAATTGTAAAAATTAGGGCCCGGAGTTTGGCGCGAGTATCGAGCATGGACTCGCTCCAATCGCCCAATATTTTGAATTGGGGTGCGCCAACCACGAAGACCATTTTAAGCTTATAATTCAAGTAATTAGGCCCATTTTCACCAATAAAAAACTTTTAATTTGGCTAATGATATTTATATGAACATGTTTGCAAGTGTGAAGCGGAAAAATGGTGATCGAATGGAAAGAACAAGAACACAATGAAGAAGACGAGCTTGCCATGGAAAAAGAAAGATGCATGGAAGCTCTTAGAGATTGTGGACTCAAGAAATTCTTCATGACACCATGCCTCAGAGCTCAACCAGAGCTGCTGCAATACTTAGCAGTATCTAGGATGAGGATCAAGAAAAATTCATTCTTCGTAATCAGAAACTCGAGATCGAAGTTTCAGACATTTACTTCATAACAGGGTTGTTGCGAAGGGGAGCAGTACCAATCTTGATTGGCACCTGGCCCATGATGGATAACATGAGTATGGTGGTCGAAAGGGTATGTCCCGAGGCATGGAAAGGATCGAGAAGCGGAAAATCGGATATCCAAACTATTTCAGACTTGGCACTAAAAGTTGTGTTGCACACCATCACACTAGCTGCAGGATCGCAAGCACCACACGAAGCTACAAAAACACAACTACTTATTGTTGTAGATTGTCTGACACTGACCCTCTACAACTGGGTAGAGGCAATGACAATCGACATGAAACGTCAACTGATGAAATGCAAGAAAACAAAGCTGAAGTAGTTCGGTTATAGGTCCATTCTCATATCGTTCATCCTGGAACAACTATCAATCTTTCAGTGACAAGAAGTGATAGTTACAACACCACCATCACAGGAACCATGAATGGCCCATTGGGCACCTCTGATGCCAAGGTCAGGGGGCGGTCAATAGATGTCCTAGAGACTAGAGTTCTTTGATTGGCTCTGCCGACAACTTATCCTCGTGGAGGATTGGCCCTACTCTGGCACAGATTTCACTGGCAATACAGATCTCCCACTCCCAGAAGGAGAGGATTGGGATGAAGTACTTGGTAAGACTCATTTTTTATTTTCATGAGTATTATGATTTTTTTTTTGTCATGCATGTTCTAACATTAAATCCATGTTTTTGCAGATGTTGGCCCAGAGAGACCTGCAGGTATGTATCCAATAGTGAAGCGAGTCCCTTGCGTCTTTGATATTTCCCCTCATGTTGAGGGAGGCGAGGAGGAGGAAATTGTGCACAACCTAGAAGGAATCTCCCATTGGATCCCAGACTATGCACGATTCGATGATGTTCCTCGTGCATACCAGAGACACACTGTAGGGGTGTCAAATCGAGTTCACCGCTTGCTAAGGCGGCTTGTACGGGCGGTGACATGCTATCATGAGCGTCGTGCCGAGTAGACACCTAAGTTTTATTTCCGCATATTTTTTAGAGACATGATGTCTCAGGATGTAATAGAAATACACATATTTTTTAAACTTATGATGCACACTGATGCAAACATTCGATATATAGATATAGATACATCTATTTTCCTATATGGATACTTTTCATGTGATGATGATTTTACAAATTATGCAAATGTCTATCTAATACAATGTTAGCCATTGTATCATTTAATGCATTCATTTGCCTATGAATATGTTGATATGTGATGTAATTTTTTAGTCAATTTAGTGTCCTAAATTGCTAACATAAATTATCGACCAGAGCTAGTAAACTCATGAAGTGTGGTGCACTATATGTGCTTAAGCAACCTATTCCTTACTTCGTTGTTTTGTGTTTTATGTTGTTTTTAGGGGGGGGTTTGTTCTTTGAAATCTAAGGATGGTTAATCTAAAGCTATGGAAAGACTTATGTGAATCTAAATTAATTTTAGAAGGAAGAAAAGGAAGTATACTAAAACTAATCTAATTTTCATAAAATCAAACCTAAATCTAAGGGCTAGTTTTAAGACCTAGTTTGGAAGTTTAAAGCATTTATCTATTTTGTTAATCCTAATCCATGGATCTATTTCTAAAAATACTAAAATTGAGAATTACAATACCTATGAATGTAGAAAATGAATCAACTATTGTACCTTCAGTTATCTCTCATCCAATTGTTAGGTATGATCCTATTGAGATGGAGTTTAGTAACTATTTGTACTCTAGTCTCCTAATGTCCTAGAACAGAAAATAAGGAATGCAAATGAAAATATCTAAGATGTTTTTAGCTACTCTAGCTATTAAATTTGTAAAGAGTGACCTTATTTGAAGTAATGTTTGAGTAAGCTAATAACACCTGTTTTGAATTAAAGAACTAGGAAAGCTCTGTAAATAAATAACCCAAAAGTTGCATTACATTTAATCATTCAACCATCTTAACATGTTCAGATTAGTTCCTTATAGAGTGGTTTTTAGAAAGATTGTTGTTTGCAGTAAAATGAGGGTCTTGAACGTAAAAACATGCAAGGTCTAACTAAGGTCAACCAAATGTATAATTGATTTATCATTAATACTCAAATGTGAAGCTTTTAACCTCTTGAAGTGTCTTTGGAGAAATCAATTATGGCCTTATTCCTTGGCAATAAAATGACAAGAAGCAAGATAAATTCAACTACTGCATATGTGAGATATTTAACCATTTAATTTAGAATTTATAATATTTAAAATGGCTTTCATAAATATCAGTTTGACACAGCAATTGACAACTCTATTTTAATGAAAATAAAACGCAGGTACAGTAAAGAAAACTAGATAACTGTGAATTCTTATTGCTCCAAAGCAATCCAATTGGAAAATAGATAAGTTACTACTTTCTTGAGATTCTTATTAGAAAACATAAGATTACACAGTGAAGTAAATCTATATTTGAAAATAAAATAACAATTTCAAATGGAAAACTAAACTATTTGCATGAATCTACGTAAAACAAACTAATTAATCTTACAAATTTATAAATGGATGCACATGGTTGATGGGGGCTCTTTCATTGTCCAATAGCATTCCAACTTGAAAAAGTTCACATTCTAAGACTCAATAATATAAAAGAACTTTCTTTATTGATAAACTCACAATTGTACATCCCATTCCATCTCAAGCCTTGTTACAAAACATTGTATAATTATTTCTCTTCTTCTCCTATTTTTCACATCCTTGATAGGAGAAAGCTTCTCCTATTTATACAAAAATATGAGAATTTATCTCATTAATGAGATTTTATGAATCTCTCCCTGTATCTTAGAGTTACAATCAAAATAGGAAATGATAATACATGTCTTCTTAGAGTTTTAATACAAATAGGAAATGAGACACATATCCTCATGATCCCATGATCTTCTCCACTCAAATTCGACTTTAGTTTTGGGGCCACATAAAGGTCTTTTAGAAGCTTCCTTTTGACCTAAACATGGCATTAATCTCATCCCACTTGTTAAGTATAAGAATATGCACATTATTTTCTAATTTTTAACCACAAATTCATTTAAAAATGCTAAGAATTAATAAAATTTGGAAAAAAATAAATGTAACCCAATAGTGGTAATGGTAAGGTAAATGTAATGAAATGGAGGTGGAGTGAAGATGGTAATATGGAAATATAAGTGAAAATGTAATGGAAGTGAATGACGATTTCAAGGCCCAACATACCCCCCAACTAAAGCTATTGCATGTCCTCATGAAATCTATTACATTAATTCTTTTTTATCCTTGAGCTTTGGCTTAACTTTGTGTGATATCATTTGATAATTTCATACTTCTGCAAAGTGTTTTACTTGAATTGCAACATGGTTGGTTCTTGTGTTACAACCAAATTTTGTTGTTGCATTCAATTTTGACCTTTGATCTCTGGATAATGATAATTTTATTTTTATTGCAAAGTATATCTTTATTGGATTGCATCATGGTTGGTTCTTGTGTGACAACCATGATTGTGTTTGTATCCAATTCTCTTTTGAGTACTTTTGAAAAGCCATTGTATGCTCATAATAATAATGTAATAGTTAATATATTTTGGAAGTATGTGGGTTTCTGAATGTGATATGAACATGGAAAAGTATGAATATGAATGTATTCCCCCCACAATTGATGGTATTGACAATTTTATGAAATGAGGAAGATAAATGTTTTTTCCAAAAATTATCATTCTAGCTTTTCAAGGAATTCTATGGTAAAAAGTTAGAAAATGACATACCTTAACTTACCCTTGGAAAATGGATGAGCTTCATGTGTAGTGGCTGCAAAATTCTGATCATAATCTTCTTCAAGTGGTTGTACAAGTTATGGAGAAAAGAGCAAAGATGTCTTTTTATTGCTTCTACTAAAACTGCTAAATTTACTGCAAAATGGTGTTGATTCTGCAACTGTCCTCTGATTCTGCAATTGCAGAATGGTGCTAATCTGCTGTGGCTGCATATATTCTTCATTTGCTTCAAAATGCTAAAAAATGATAGTCTTCATGTCTTCGAAACTCGTTGGCATAATTCCTGCTATGTGAATAGATGCTCTGATGTCAAACATAGCAGGAAATTGTTGACTTAGTGGCCATTAATGGATGTCGCTAGTCAACACGGGAACCCTCACCATTGATGACAATGAGAGTCAAGATGACCAAACACATCTTCCTAGGTACGAATAATTTTGTTGTTGTCGAGTACCTATAAGATCTGATGATCAAGGGACATTAATGTATTCCCATTGTTCGTCAGCAAGAAGACTTTCCATTAAGACATGCAAACCTCAAGGTGATTTTGCAAAGAACTTAGACTAAAAGGACTATGTACTTAATAATTTTCATTGAATTAGGGTTTATTTGTGAAATGAAAATGATAGAAAGATGAAAATGAGAATGGAAGATGACAATGGAAAATGACAATAGGCAATAAGCATGTAAGTGAGCTTTTTGATTTTATTTGTGGAGTAGACAAAAAGTAATAGAAAGTGTATGTGAATGAAGAGAAATGAACAACTAACTCTTGCTGGGAAAATAATGGTGGCTTGCTTTGAAGTTCTTGGTTGGATTTACAATTCAAAAACGAAGGAAAAGTAATGGTCTTGATGGATGTGAACATGGACTTGTTCTTATGTTTATCATGAAATCGGTGCTTTGAAAACCAATTATGTGCTTAAATAGTTTCCTTCAATGATCATTTGATCATCCCAAACCTGCAAAAAAAAACTTGACATAAAAAACATAAGTGTGCTAAAAAAGAAACGGCCAATTCTGTTCTAATTCTTACACAAAAATTTGAATGTCAAATGAAACAGATTAAGGAAAATCAAAAGGGTTATATCTAGTCCAATTCATTATATTGATAACAATCCATTTTTAAAGAATAACCATGAAAAATAAATCAACTCCTTGTTTTCAAATGACTTCATGCACTGTGCTTAGTAAAATAATTGGCATCACAAATATTTGTTGTGTCCTGCAAGTTAAAACTTCGTAGAAAAATATGCATCAACAATATTAATGCCAAATGTTCAGAAATGATCTAAATAATCTTCCAATTGTTCTGCAAGTCATTATTAAATCTTTCAAATTGAATCTTCATCTGCATTGCATATTTTATTTTTATTTTTTTAAATCAATCTAATATTTGTTCATAAATCCATTATTAAAACTACTTTGCAAAGAGAATTATTGCATTCGTTGATGAGTCTAATCTAGAATTCAAAAACAAAAGCAGTCAGCTTATATGAGCACATTCTAATTTTGATAGATCATTTTCATCAAAAAAAAATTTAATGGATAATGTTTCTAAACAAAAAATAATAATAATGATGCAATTGATGGATGATCTACTATGTTGGAAAATTTCCAAGTGGAATTGAGCATGTGAAATTTGCCACAACTCTCTCAATTAATTTATTATTATTATTATTATTTATTTTTTTAATCATGAGACACATGTGTCTAAAATCAATTTTTTTAAATAAAATTGGACTCTTAGACCACATGCCATATGTTGGGAAAAATACTGAGAGGAGGGGGGTGAATCAGTATTTACTGCATAATCAAAACCTTTTGCTTTTTCATTCCTTAAAACCCATACGCTACTTTCTTTCAGTAAACTAGCGTATATACGCGGATACCCTTTATGAAACTCGCGTATACACAGATATCTAGATATGTCATTAAATCTTCACTTATATCATTCCATCATTCATTCATCAGATGTTCAATAAACAGTAAACATGTGTAGTAAGAACAGAATAAACCATCACACAAAGCATCACACATGAACACCAGGATTTTTAGGTGGAAACCCAAGTCGGGAGAAAACCACCGCTGCAGTTGCTCAGCCTTCAATATTTTATTATAGAGAAAACATCTTACAACATATGTCCTGGCGCAGACTTGACCAGCACGCAGGCACCCACCTGCGCTCGTTTACCAGCCTCTCCTGGAAGGGAGCTACGACCCCCTGACTCGTTTACCAGCCTCTCCTGGAAGGGAGCTACGACCCCCTGCTCTCATTTACCAGCCTCACCTGGAAGGGAGCTACAACCCCCGATCTCGTTTACCAGCCTCACCTGGAAGGGAGCTACAACCCCCTGACTGAAGGCTACAACCTTCAGCACCACCTTGGACCATGTTTCATCAATTTTCACACTGGATCCAACAACTTCAATAGAACACAACTTGCAGGCCACGTTTCACCATATTTTCAGACTAGACCCTTTTCATCCTTTCAAGCTCAACCATACAACCAAACTGATACAGGAAACTCAGAACAGTAGAATACAGATAGCAGCAACATAGCAGATTAGATCAGACATTTCTTACCACAGAATTCAGCAAACACTAGTTTGCATACGTGCTTTCCTTTCACTGATGTCGCGTATATATGCGCTTACGTCCACATAAACTCGCGTATACCTCTGTACAAATTACAGAGCCAATTTCATTGCGCATACGCGCTTTTTCTTTAGCGAAGCCGCGTATATACACGCTTCCTCTGTAGCTAAGTAGCGTATAGATCTTCAATCATTATAAAGCAGCATACTTCTTCAGATCAGCAATTCTGTTCAGATTTACCCTTTTACTTCAGACAGATGTTCGCCTCAATTCAGATCTAAGCCTTCCATAAGCAGATCTAGTATATACAAGTACATTTCAGATCTAGATCCCCTTCTTCATCATTGGTGCATCATACATTCAGATTTATCATTCAAGTGTAACCCTTTCCATTCAGATCTACTTCAGAGAGAAGTATTCATTCAAGCTCAGACATCTTGCACCCACATTCATGATTTGCACAATGAATTTCTTCTCCTTATATAGGTTTATCCTTTTTCAATACCACGGGTTAAAGCAATACCATGAGCCTTCAATACCATGAGCCAAAGCAATACCATGAGCCTTCAATACCACGAGCTAAATCAATACCATGAGTCTTCAATACCACGGGCCCCTGTTTTTGCACTTTTTGAGCGCTTTTTGCCCATACGCGACTTGGCACGTTCCTTTCCGCGTGCATACGCGACTTCACTTAGACAGATCCGCGTATTCCTTGAGACATACTCTTTCACCATAGATTTAGCACAATCTGAATTCCTTTCTTCACTGTCTTCTGTATACACTGTAGATACATCATATTTTCTTCATCAAGAACATATTCTAGCAAGCACAACTTCATCAAGTAAGTTGCCATCATCTTTATCAAGTGGGTTGCCTTTCAGGGACAACACTCAACATTATAATATCAACAAGTATCATATCACATCAGATTTACATCATTTACCAATGTCATCAAGTCAAGAATAACTTCATCAGGTGGATTGCCATCAAGGACAACACATGTCAATAGTCTCATGTCTTCATCTTCATTAAGTGGGTTGCCATCAAGGACAACACTCTACATCATATTTCCAACACCATATGGAACAGATTTTTTTATTCACCTGGATTCTTCTCCTTTCAACTTGCCATGTTTTAAACAGTTCAAAACAATTCATTTTTTACTCACGCAATCTACAAAACGGAGCTCTAAAGAACCCTAACTTTCTCCCAAACGGCTACTAATTTCATAAAAATTTTATAGGGTTACCTAATTCACCCCGTTCCTGAAAAAACCCATGTTTTATGTTTTTCTACTTCGCCTCAGTTTGCTCAGAAAATGCGTTTTAAAATCAGGTGTTTTTAACAATTACACATTTTTGGCAATTTCGTTTTTTGTCAATTACTTCTGCAACAAAATAAAATTGTTATGGTTTGATTTTTTTATTTGCATGTTTTGATTTGTAATAGCTTGTCTCTCATAGATAAGTTCAGTTCAATCTCCCTCATTCCAATTACATGTAATGGAATCTGTAATCTTCTCTTCATTAGCAGTCTGCACTCTTCTCTTCATCAGCAGTTTCTTCATTTGATAAACTTTCATTGTCTGTCTCTGGAATTGAATCTATAATCTTCTCTTCATCAAAAATTTGAAATATTATCTGCATCGTCAGTTTCTTCATCTGATACACCTTCATTGTCTGTCTCTACAATTTTTAAAAACAATCTCTAATAATTGTTGTTGGGCCTTAGTTTTGATCTTATTTTTGCTCAAAGAAACTTACTAATCCATCTATTTCCCATCCATTTTCCCTTCATTTATTCCATTTTAATGTATATTTGATATCCATTCAGGTATTTAATTTTAATTTTTCAATTTCTAAAGTTTTTATGAAAGTTTGGTTTTTAGTGCAAAATTGGCAGATTCAGAAATTCCCGTAATAGCTCTATGATTGATGTGGTTGCAGGACACTTGGGCACGAATTGAATGCATGGATGGACAGCTTGGCAACTAGGATTAAGCCAGTTATGCTTAGTTCGAACACAACAAGCTTTATTAGGCCCATTTGGTGCTAGTCAATCATGACTAGTCATTCAAAAATCCCATAGAAATAGGGCAGTTTTGAGATTCTATGGGATTGGTCATATTTCTTGGGATAAGAGTAATGAATTCGACTTAGATAGGTGGATGAGAGTAGATGGGTTTGTTTGAGTGAATATAGATCAGTTTGTTTCATGAGACTTCTTATTTAAAGCCAACACTTTGATGGCTTATGGGGATTGACTTATTATACTTTTATATTGTGACAACTTTGGATTGAGGAGTTAATTTGAAGACTTGTGTTGTTATTATTTTGCTGTTCAATGCTATGGATGTGTAACTGAAGTTAAGCTTCTGAGATCACTTATTAAGTGTGCAAGGCAAGGGTGGAAGGGCCCCCATTCCAAGCTAAGTACACTTTCTTGTTAACTAGTTTTATTTCCTTGTAATCTGATGATTGTAGAACTGGTTTTTCAAAGCTTTATTTCAGATTGCTTCATGGTTCATGCATAATGATTGATTTCATTAGTTCATAGCTTATTCATCACTTTATCAAGTTGGAAAAATAGGTGTTCAAGTTGAACATCCCTTCTACTAAAATGATGAATTACAACTAGTTTCTTTGGTTTGCATGCAAGTAGTTTCTTATTGTGATTTTGAGTATTGAGATGAATAAATTATGATGAAATAATTTATGTGTCTCTTAAGTTAAGATCTTCTTTCATTAACAATTTATCCATCTTAAGTTCTTGATTTTAATCTCTGATTCATTAAGTGATAGTTGAGGCAAAGGTGGACTTCTTGAGTCAAGAACCATCTCAATATTTTTCCTCTACTTTGAACAAGTTGAATTAGAGTTGTAGGATGTATTGCTTTTGAATAAATTATCTTTCAAGGTTTGATTATATCTGATCTTCACATATAGTGAATTTGCCTCAAAGCATAAACAACCCGGATTGATAATAAATAATTGTGTTATTTTAGGTACATAAAATAGCTCAACATTTTGGCGCCGTTGCCGGGGAGGCAAATATCGGCATAGTCAATAGAAAGATTAAAAAAAAAAAAAAACAGTAGTTACACTTTTTAGTTATGTTTCTTTATGCCTAGATATAGATATCCTCAAGGTAGATTTATTAAAAACCCCCCACAAATAGAGATAGGATCATCAAACACCCCAGTTACTGGTAATCCAATAATTGAGGAATTGGAAGAAAAACAAAGAAGTGGACAAAGATTAACTTTGATTGAGAGGCAAACTTTGTTAGCTTGGGAAGCAAAGCAAAAACAATTTTCAAATTCTGGAAAACAAAAAGAAATTATCAAAGGAAAACAATCTGTCTTTCCATCCATAAATCCTCCTATCTTCCAAACACCACTTAAAATTGAAACAAATCAACCAATGGCAGAAGAGGGACATGGATCTGTTATTCTCACTCCTGAACAATGAGCTGCATATGAAAGACAACAAATGGAATGGAGAAGAAAGAGAGAGGAGGAGGCAAAACAAGAAAATGATAGAAAAATAGAAAATGATCGGAAAAGGCAAGAAGATGGTAATGATCAAGAAACTACCTTTGGCTTTCCAATAATAGACACAAGTGCAATATTAGGCGAAGAAGTGAAAATGAAAAATATTCCACCTTCTGTATTGCCAAATTTTTATGGAATGTCCACGGAAGATCCTGATGCATTTATGTTTGAATTTGATATTCTATGTAGAACATATGGATACACTGATGACATTCATAAACTTCGTCTTTTCCCTGCAACATTAAAAGCAGCAACTTTGAAATGGTTTATGGGTTTAGGAGAACAAACAATAGCTTCTTGGGATGATATGAGATCAGTCTTCCTTAAAAAATATCAAGCTTATTGCAGATCTAGAGATTCAAAGGAAGATATTTTCAGAATGACACAACAAGAAGATGAAAGTTTAGAAGAATATTTGGAAAGATTTTTATATAATCTACAGAAATCTAAACAACACTCTCTAAATCAAGAAACCATTCGAACAATCTTTCTCAAGGGTATAAGGGATGAATACCTTGACATCTTGAATGTGATGGGTAAAGGAGACATTTCAAATCTACCATTTGAAGAAATTGTTGACTTATGTCAAAAATATTCTAGAGGAAGAGCAAAAACAGGAAGAAGAGAAGTAAGTTCAAAAGCAGCAAAGTCAGCTGCAGGAGGGATAACAAGAGCTGAAATAGGAAGCTTATTGGAGAATTTCAAAACAGATCTCTTGAGTACATTAGGGACACAAGTAGATGTGCTAAAGGAAAATAAGAAGAAAGAAGAACAAGAACAAGCTTTAGCAATCTTTTGTCCCAAATGTAGAAAGAAACATCCATTGAGAGAATGTCCTTTGGATAGTGTTCAGAGTGTTCAGGTTTGTGGTCTTTGTACAGAAAATCATTCCACAGAAAATTGTTTAAGATTGAAAGAATTACAAATGAATTCAATGGAAGAAGTGCCAGGAATAGAAGGTTTTTATTATGTAGCACCACGAAGACCATGGCAACCTAGGATGCCTCAACAAAATCAACAACAATTTCCTCAACAAAATTACCTTTATCCACCTCAAAATCCTTGGACCCCTCCAATGCCATGGCAAGCTTGGCCTCCACAACAATATCCACAACAACCTGCACAAGGTTGGAGAGGATATGGTTATGGAAACTAGCCACCTCAACAATATCAACAACAATACCAGCAACAATACCAACAGCCATTTACATATCCACAATATCCTCAATCCATACCATTTCAACAACAACATTCTGCATATCCACAAACCATCCCATTTCCACAGCAGAATCCTCCACCGTTGTTGACCCAACCACAACAGTTACAGCTACCCACAAATCAACCCATACCAACTCAATTACCAGCCCAACCAATTGCAAATCCGAATAATAAGGTGGACAAAGCTGCATACACTGTAGAGGAAGCAACATGTTTTCCCACATATTCAATTCTTCCTCTTAATGAAGTCCATCTAAGGTCTGGAAAAGTGCTTAAAAAGGATTCTCCTCCAATTATAGAAGAACCAATCGAACAAGGAGAATCACCTGAAACATCACAAACTAAGATACAAATTCAGAAAGGAACAAACATTACAACACAAACACCACCTTATCCTGAAAGGTTAGTGGAACAACAAAAAGAAATAACCCTTCCCGAATTTGATATTTTAGATGAGTTAAAAAATGCTTATATAAAAATTCCTTTGTTGAAGGCAATTAAAGAAATACCAATATATGCTAAAACAATAAAGGAATTGTGCATTAAGAAATCACAGAAAAAGAAGAAGGATCCTACTACAATCCAAGTCATTGGTAAACTAGCAAGTCTCATGTCTACACAAACCATAGTAGAAAAATATATTGATCCCGGTATCCCCATGGTTACTATATCAATAAATAATTTCTCAGTCCCAAACACATTAATAGACTTGGGAGCAGCTATAAATGTAATGACAATGGAGACAATGAAAACTTTGCATTTGAACAACATTAGATCAACCTCTACAATCTTAGAATTGGCAGATAGATCTAAAGTTGTTCCTGAAGGAATATTGGAAGATATCATAGTCTCTTTGGATTCATGGGAGTATCCTGTTGACTTCCTTATCTTGCAACCAAAAACAAATTTGGGAGGACATCCTCTAATCTTAGGCAGACCATGGTTAGCTACCGATGATGCCTTCATAGGATGCAGATCAGGAAGCATGATTATTTCACATGGAGATGAAAGGAAACACATTGCTCTTTATTCACCTGCACAATCAACTTCTTTAGAATCAATACTTGAAGCTCAAGAAAAACAGCAAACTAAATCAGTTTTAAGTATAAATCAATTCTTTGATTTAAGAGAAGAAGAAGAGAATGAAGACTTAATGGATCTTTTCATTTCCGAACCAAGTATTTCAGAGCAGCTTAGAGAATTCCAATATGAAGCTGCAAGTAACCTTTTGAATCAATGCTTTCAGGAAACTTGTACTGTTCAAACCTTGCGGAAATCTTTTATAGACATTTTCCCTGTAAACACAATCTCCAATCCAACAATAAAAATAATTGAGGTAAATCCTGGAAAACATTTAAACATCGGAAACCAGTTGCAATCAGCACAAGAGCAAGAGGTAATTGCATTATTACAGAAATATTCAAAATCTTTTGCCTGGGATTATACTGACATGCAAGGAATCCATCCTAGCACATGTGTCCACCACATCTATACAGATGATCAACTTAAACCTGTCAGACAACCTCAAAGACGAATGAATCCTATGATGAAAGAAATAGTGAAAGAGGAACTGCAAAAACTGTTAAATGTTGGATTCATCTATCCTATTTCAGATAGTCAATGGGTTTCTCCACTAGTTATTGTACCAAAGAGAAATGGAAAGTGGAGGGTATGTGTAGACTATCGGGAATTAAAAAAAGCTACATTAAAAGATCATTTTCCTCTACCATTCATTGACCAGGTGTTAGACTCTTTGGCTGGAAAGAAATTCTTCTGTTTCTTGGATGGGTTTAGTGGGTACAACCAGATTAGAATAGCAACAGAAGACCAAGACAAGACAACATTCACTTGCCCATGGGGAACCTATGCATATAATGTTTTGCCATTTGGTTTATGTAATGCACCTGCAACTTTTCAACGAGCAGTACTTGCAATCTTTGCTGATCTAATTCATGAATGTGTAGAGGTTTATATGGATGACTTCACAGTTTATGGAAATACATATAATGATTGCCTAAATAATCTTGAGAAATTTCTAAAACGATGCATTGAAACAAATTTGTCATTAAGCAATGAGAAATGCTATATGATGTTGACAGAAGGAATAGTTCTGGGACACCATATTTCTGCTTCAGGAATTAAAGTGGATCCAGCAAAAATTCAAGTCCTAGTAAACTTAATGCCTCCTACAACATAGAAAGAGGTAAGAAGTTTCTTAGGCTATGCAGGTTATTATAGACGATTCATTGAAAACTTCAGTAAAATAGCCCAACCTATGTTTAAACTATTAGCAAAAGATATTGAATTTCACTGGACAAATGACTGTCAAAATGCATTTCAAAATCTGAAAGAAAAATTATCAGTTGCACCCATTCTCCGTGGGCCAAACTGGTCTTTGCCATTTCATATATCAACTGATGCATCTGATACTGCGATAGGTGCCTCTCTTGGACAGAAATAAAACTTGTTCAATTATGCAATATACTTTATAAGCAAGAATCTAACACCTGTAGAATTGAACTATACAGTCACAGAGAAAGAAATGTTAGCCGTTATACATGCAGTAAACAAATTCAGACACTATATAACAGGATATCAAGTTTTCATTCATACAGATCATTCAGCAATCAAATAATTGATGAATAAACCCATAACCAATGGAAGAATAACAAGATGGTTACTGTTATTGCAAGAATTTAATATCACAATACAAGACCGGCCAGGCAAGGAAAATCAAGTGGCTGAATTTCTGTCCCGCATACATTCACCCAATGATCCAAATCCGGTTGCAGATAACTTTCCCGATGAACACCTGTTTGCCATCACAGTAAGAACACCATGGTTTGCAGACATTGCAAACTATTTATCTTCTGGAAAGTTTCCAACTCAATTCACTAAAAAGCAAAGACACAAAATTGTTAGAGAAAACTCTAGGTATAGTTGGGTAAATGGTGATTTATTTTATACTGGTTTAGATTTGATAATTAGAAAATGTGTAAGAGAAGATGAAATATTAGACATTCTAAGAGCATGTCACGATGAACCATGTGGTGGCCATTTTGCAGATAAACGAACAGCATATAAGGTGATGCAACTAGGCTACTACTGGCCATCCATCTTCAAAGACTCTAAGAAATATGTCAAGCAATGTGACAGTTGCCAGAGAACAGGGAGACCAATCACAAGAGATGAGATGTCGCTGAAGCCACAGGTACTCATAGAACCATTTGAGCAATGGGCACTTGACTTTGTTGGACCCATCAATCCACCATCAAATGGAAAGAAGTACATCTTAGTATGTACAGATTATGTAACCAAGTGGGCAGAGGCTAAAGCAGTGAACAGAGCAACAGAAGATACAATGGTCACCTTTCTTTTTGAAGAAATCTTTGTCAGATATGGAGTACCTAGACAAATTGTAACAGATCAAGGAACACAATTTACATCAAAGCTGGTACGAGATCTAACAGAGAAATACAAGATCAAACACAGGAAATCTACACCATATCATCCTCAAGAAAATGGGCAGGTTGAATCAACAAATAAAGTCCTAGAAAATATCATGACAAAAACAGTACAGCTGAACAGAAAAGATTGGTCTGAAAAATTACAAGATGCACTATGGGCCTATAGAATCACATGGAAGAATACAACTGGTTTTAGTCCATGCCAGTTAGTATATGGAAAAGAGGCCTTATTGCCTATAGAGTTTCAAATACAAACATACAGACTAGCAGCTGAACTAGGACTAGACCTGACAGAAGCACAACAGCAGCGGATCATGGAACTGAATCAATTGGATGAGCATCGTCAACAAGCCATAGAACATACTACATTGGTGCAACAACAAAGAATGAAGTGGCACGACAGATATATCAAAACAAAGACATTTCGCAAGGGAGATTGGGCATTACTTTTTGACTCCAAGTTCAAAGACTTCAAAGCAAAGTTCACAACACACTGGCTAGGCCCATATGAAATTGACGAAATCTTCGACAATGGAGCAGTCAAAATCAAGACAATCAACCAGGACTCTACCTCCTTTATAGTGAATGGACATAGGCTCAAAGTTTATAATAGGCCTATCAGTAAAGAAGCATTTATGAAACAACTGATAGAAGATACAGAACTGGAAGTCATGGCACACCAAGCTCAGCCATCTTCCAGTCCTGTAGTTGAATAAAAAAAACACATAAAAAATAAATAAATAAATAAAATAATTTAAAAAATAATTAAAAATAATAATAAAATAATAATAAAAAATAATTTGTTTGCTAGTGAAAACCAGGTAACTGGCACTCAGCAAACACGAATTCATAGGGGAAAACCAGGGCAACTTGGACTCTATGAATTCCTTTTTCTTGTTCTACTGTTCTCACATAATTTCAATACAGGTACTCTCCACCAACAACTGACTTGAGGACAAGTCACATCTTAAACAAGGGGGAGACTTGCATCAGATCTTTAGCTGGAAATCTGAAGTATAAAAGGAACTTGCATTGTCAACAGAGGGACCTGAAAGACCTGCTAATGTCGAAACAACATGTGCATATTCTGTAAAAGCAGTGCAGAGGGACCTGAAACAAAGAATCATTACAGAGGGACCTGACTAACAATTCAAGAACCGGAGCATGAAGAACAAGGAGCAGCAATAAATTTTACTTTTTGATCCATCTACAACATCTGATCAATTGATTTCATCACACTTGTACAGACATCATCCAGGGGAGTATATGTATAGTCATTTTGTGCTTGAAAATTCAAATTTTTCTTAGAAATTTTTAGTTTTTGTTAAGTTGAAATTAGTACCTGAGGATATTCATTATCATTTCATATCCTATAATCCCTATACATATCCTATAACCCTTATACATCATATTCCATTTCATTTCCATACATATTCCTTATTTTCATTAACCCCTAAGTGTTTTTCTTTAAGAGCTTAAAATACCAAACTGGGACAACTTTTCAACCTGCACATACAACTCAAGCATTAGTATGGTGATGATTTTAAACATGACCTAAGATGGTCATTTTAAAATCATAAAGGTGTGCATATAAGACAAAGCAAATAATGCGCTATATCAAACTATATACCATAGTTCAAATGAAGAATGCGCTAAAGTCATTTATATAAAATCCAACGCGCAAAGGATATAAGGTTAATATATATGGTATATGAAACCAACGCGCATATGCTATAAGGTTATGGTATAAACCCCACGCGCATATGGCATAAGGTTAATATATATGGTATCGGGGAGCATAACATATGGTATATGTTATAAGCGAAGGATAAAAGGCGTGTATGGAATGCAAATGTATGAAACGGCCGCGCGCAAACCATATGGCACGACTATAGGTATTGCGGCGGGGTAATGGAATATCATTGCAAATGTATCATTGCAATGCAAAGCACACGACGGTGGCCATAATCATAAACACTGCAACAATGAATAAAACATTAACCCCAAACAACAACCGGCCAGCACACAGGTACGAGCTTAACACGGTGTCATGGCAACTCGTTGTCATTGGACAATATACTGCGCAAGGGTCATGCATATGAAAACAATGATTCGGCCATCCTCATGACACAGTCGGGCGACTGGTCAAACAGGACGGCCATGTAAACCACGCATTGTAAACACCAATGGACGAGAAGCGCAGTACAGCCCTGAAATGGTCATAAACCGACTGAGCTCTTGCGCTGATTAAACCATAATCCTCATTGCCGAATAGCTCAGAGAAATGGTGTTTGAAGCTGCAGCACAGTAAAAAGAAAGGTGAAGTGAGTTTGGGGCGAATTTAAAGAAGGAAATCGTTCCGGGTTTAACGTTCAGAGATAGCAGATTTTCGGGATCCAGTCAGGTAACAGTGAAGTTTATTTACGCTCGACGACTGTGGGATATGTGTGTGATTGCTTGTCATTAACTGTTAAATCCTTTGCCTTGCCACCAGTTTAATTGACCGAAGTAATAGGGATTTGGAGCGCCCGGTTACACTCCACGCGCTCGTTGACAGTCAGGTAACGCTACAAATCCGTGTTATCTCCAGTTGACAGCACTTACGGATATGTTGATAGATTTTGACGCGTTCATCCTAGTATAGAAAACATTAGTTAAACAAGCAGCATTTAAATTCTAGAACTATTGCATGCACAACACATTAACGGGTTTCGGATTGTATGTGGAATGTGGTGCATTAAAAACAGAGAGTTAGTTCGTAAAACAGGGGAGGCAGAGTTCACGTTATAGTGCCGAGAGTTGTTTAAATGCGCGATGTTGATTGATTAACCATTGTTTCAATTACACACCCTTTGCTGCACGCTGTCAACTGTGGATGCATGATATATTTGTGGTCTCTGTTATGTGCCTGTGCATGTTGATTATTTTCATTTGAATCAGAACAGGGGATCGAATGCCGGATTGTCAAGTGAATTGTTGGTTGCCAAAGGGAGTCGGGTTGTTGAGCCATTTAAAAATGCTGTGTTTATATTTGGTATTTTGAGGCTGAAAATATATATACAGTTTTCAATCTTTCATGCTGAGGCCGAGAATTTTTTTTTTGCACATTTGGTTGAGGCCGAGAGCCTTTTTGCATTTTTGTGGTTTTTATGATGAGTCTGCAAGCATATTTTCCAAAATTTTATGCTACAGTCGAATGCCTTTTTGCAAATGTTTTTGCTTAGGCCGAGAGCATTTTGGAAATTTTGGTTTTGATGATGAGGCCGAGAGCACTCTTCAGTTTTTTTTGGCGATGAGTAAACATGGTTATTGCTGCATGTGTATTTAATTTAAAAAAAACAGAGACCAGTATATTAACAGAAGAGATATACAGGTGTTGTTTGCATTAAACAGGGGATTCAAACAGTGCTTTTGCAAGGGAATATAACAGAGGTTAAAAAAGGGCAGAGTTGAGTTGAGTCAGAGGAGGAAGGTAAGCTTCTTTGCTTCCTGAATATCATTTTAAAAAGACGATAGTCATAAATTTTTATTGTTAAAATGAAGTTAGTAACAACAGAGGCCTACATTGATTGGTTTTCAGAAACAATGTCAGATAGAGTAGAGCCAAAATTTCAGATAGAGAGCTGGGGGAAGGAAACTATAGAAAAACTTTACCAAGCAGGGATGATAAGCTTTTTACAAAAATTTGATGGCCACTCTGAACAGATAACCAGGGATTTTATAAATAACTTCAGTCAAGACCAGACACGGGTAGGAGATGTCATTATTCCTGTAACCCATGAATATCTTTCCCAAGCTTTAGATCTACCCATGATAGGTGAGAAGTATTACAAGGGCTTGCACTTCAAGGAGAAAGCTTGGACTTTCTTTCTTGAGAAGAACCAGAAAGGAACTTTTGATAGAACAAAAGGGATACCCAGGGAATGGTTCAATGAACCATGGGGTGAGTTGGTTTTGGTCATCCAGAAGTTTTTGACTTGTGATAGAGGATATAGCGTTGCCCACTTGTATCATGTCAGACTTCTACAACATATTAAGGGAGAAGATAGGATTAACTTGCCTTACTTCCTATATAGGAGCCTCTTGAGAATGATTGAGACGGTAAAACATGAACACAGGCCTAAAGCAGGACAGATTTACCATCAGGGATTGATCAAAATCCTAGTTGAGTATCAGGTGAGGTCACAGGGCATAGTATGGAGAGAGTTCATGTCTAAAAATTAGTTCATTGAACAGATTAAGGAAGTACAGGATAAAACAGAGCAGGAAAACAGAGGATTGGTGAACTCACCCTTGCATCCCAGAACAAGAGCTAAACAGCAGAATAACATGGCCATGCAGGAAAATGAAACATCTGTTATGTCTATTCCTAAAAGATTTACAAATAAAAGTCCCATTAGCTTAGACAAGGAAGAAGAAACATATTTCCCAAGACAACAAGAAGAAAATGACATTGAGCAAGAAGTATTTGAGAGGGATTCTTCATATAATGATGCAGCAGCAGCATCACTAATGAAAACAACACAAGATTTTGAAAAAGAAATCAATGTTGGAAGAATCAGGGACTTAACTGACCAATTGGAAATTAGCAAAATCATGGAGAAACAATTAAAAGAGGAAAACAAGGCAAATAAGAAAGATAATGCTAAATTGGTTAAGGCAAATGAAAAATTAAAAGAAGAATTGGGGAGACTGAAACGGAAAAATAATCTACTTTCTAAGCAAGCATTTAAGTGGTTAAAGGAAAAGAATATGTGGCAAACAAAGTATGAAAAACAGAAGGTCAAGGCAGCTTTGTTAAGGGAAAGACATGACACAGGTTTGGATTATTTGGCCAGGGCAGCACAACAGGAAGCATCTACAGGTACATCATCTACTACAGAGAGAAGAAGGTCAAAGAGGAATAGACAAGCATGGGGACATGCTTGATGATAAGCAAGGGAGAGATGTTGGGCCTTAGTTTTGATCTTATTTTTGCTCAAAGAAACTTACTAATCCATCTATTTCCCATCCATTTTCTCTTCATTTATTCCATTTTGATGAATATTTGATATCCATTCAGGTATTTAATTTTAATTTTTCAATTTCTAAAGTTTTTATGAAAGTTTGGTTTTTAGTGCAAAATTGGCAGATTCAGAAATTCCCGTAATAGCTCTATGGTTGATGTGGTTGCAGGACACTTGGGCACGAATTGAATGCATGGATGGACAGCTTGGAAACTAGGATTAATCCAGCTATGCTTAGTTCGAACAGAACAAGCTTTATTAGGCCCATTTGGTGCTAGTCAATCATGACTAGTCATTCAGAAATCCCATAGAAATAGGGCAGTTTTGAGATTCTATGGGATTGGTCATATTTCTTGGGATAGGAGTAATGAATTCGACTTAGATAGGTGGATGAGAGTAGATGGGTTTGTTTGAGTGAATATAGATCAGTTTGTTTCATGAGACTTCTTATTTAAAGCCAAAACTTTGATGGCTTATGGAGATTGACTTATTATACTTTTATATTGTGACAACTTTGGATTGAGGAGTTAATTTGAAGACTTGTGTTGTTATTATTTTTCTGTTCAATGCTATGGATGTGTAACTGAATTTAAGCTTCTGAGATCACTTATCAAGTGTGCAAGGCAAGGGTGGAAGGGCCCCCATTCCAAGCTAAGTACACTTTCTTGTTAACTAGTTTTATTTCCTTGTAATCTGATGATTGTAGAATTGGTTTTTCAAAGCTTTATTTCAGATTGCTTCATGGTTCATGCATAATGATTGATTTCATTAGTTCATAGCTTATTCATCACTTTAGCAAGTTGGAAAAACAGGTGTTCAAGTTGAACATCCCTTCTACTAAAATGATGAATTACAACTAGTTTCTTTGGTTTGCATGCAAGTAGTTTCTTATTGTGATTTTGAGTATTGAGATGAATAAATTATGATGAAATACTTTATGTGTCTCTTAAGTTAAGAGCTTCTTTCATTAACAATTTATCCATCTTAAGTTCTTGATTTTAATCTCTGATTCATTAAGTGATAGTTGAGGCAAAGGTGGACTTCTTGAGTCAAGAACCATCTCAATATTTTTCCTCTACTTTGAACAAGTTGAATTAGAGTTGTAGGATGTATTTCTTTTGAATAAATTATCTTTTAAGGTTTGATTATATCTGATCTTCACATATAGTGAATTTGCCTCAAAGCATAAACAACCCGGATTGATAATAAATAATTGTGTTAGTTTAGGTACATAAAATAGCTCAACAATTGCTGCTTGAGGAAGATCGAATATGGAAAAGAGAAGATTTCTCTCCTTTTTTTTATTACAGTGCATGGGTCTTTGTGTGGATTGAATGCCTGCACATATGCATAAGGCCAAGCCAAAGGTTGGCCTCATGCATATGCGTGAGCCTCCTTTCCATGAGCCAATTTTTTTTTATTATGTTTTTTTTTTCTTAAATTGATTTGTTAATAAAATTATATATATTATATTTTCAAAAATTAAAAAAAAAAATAAAATATATATATTTATATATATATATATAGTTCTTTAAAAAAAACAATTTATTGAAATTAAAATTAAATTTTGTTTTTTTTTAAGTTTATTGTAAAATTAAATCAAATGAAATGATGAAAAAATAAATAAATAAATAAATTTTTAAAAAAAAAAAAATATATATATATATATATATATATATAACATAAAAATTCTCTTTTTCTGATCCTCCAGATCACACAAGGCGCAGGAGGAGAGCATACTCGAGAAATTATTAATTGATTTTTTTTAGATGTAAGAAATAAGGTCTCTTAATTACACTTCCCCGACAACGGCGCCAAAATGTTTAGTCAATTTAGTGTCCTAAATTTCTAACATAGATTATCGACCAGGGCTAGTAAACTGATGAAGTGTGGTGCACTATATGTGCTTAAGCAACCTATTCCTTACTTCGTTGTTTTTTTATGTTGTTTTTAGGGGGGTTTTTGTTCTTTGAAATCTAAAGATGGTTAATCTAAAGCTATGGAAAGACTTATGTGAATCTAAATTAATTTTAGAAGGAAGAAAAGGAAGTATACTAAAATTAATCTAATTTTCAAAAAATCAAAACTAAAACTAAGGGCTAGTTTTAAGACCTAGTTTGGAAGTTTAAAGCATTTATCTATTTTGTTAATCCTAATCCATGGATCTATTTCTAAAAAGACTAAAATTGAGAATTACAATACCTATGAAAGCAAAAAATGAATCAACTATTGTACCTTCATTTATCTCTCATCCAATTGTTAGGTATGATCCTATTGAGATGGAGTTTAGTAACTGTTTGTACTCTAGTCTGCTAAGGTCCTAGAACAGAAAACAAGGAATGCAAATGAAAATATCTAAGATGTGTTTAGCTACTCCAGGTATTCAATTTTTAAAGAGTGACCTTCTTTGAAGTAATGTTTGAATAAGCTAATTACACCTATTTTGAATTAAAGAACTAGGAAAGCTCTGTAAATAAATAACCCAGAAATTGCGTTACATTTAATCATTCAACCATTCCTTCTTAACATGTTCAGATTAGTTCCTTATAGAGTGGTTTTTAGAAATATTGTTGTTTGCAGTCAAATGAGGGTCTTGAAAGTAAAAACATGCAAGGTCTAACTAAGATCAACCAAATGTATAATCGACTTATCAGTAAGACTCAAATGTGAAGCTTTTAACCTCTTGAAGTGTCTTTGGAGAAATCAATTATGCCTTTAGTCCTTGGCAAGAAAATGGCAAGAAGAAAGATAAATTCGACTACTGCATATGTGAGATATTTAACCATTTAATGTAGAATTTAAAATATTGAAAATCGCTTTCATAAATATCAGTTTGACACAACAATTGACAACTCTATTTTAATGAAAATAAAAGGCGGGAACAGTAAAGAAAACTAGATAACTATGAATTCTTATTGCTCCAAAGCAATCCAATTGGAAAATAGATAAGATACTACATTCTTGAGATTCTTATTAGGAAACATAAGATTACACAGTGAAGTAAATCTACATTTGAAAATAAAATAACAATTGCAAATGGAAAACTAAGCTATTTGCATGAATCTAAGTAAAACAAACTAATTAATCTTACAAATTTATAAATGGATGCACATGGTTGATGGGGGCCCTTCCATTGTCCAATAGCATTCCAACTTGCAAAATTTCACATTCTAAAACTCAATAATAGAAAAGAACTTTCTTTATTGATAAACTCACAATTGTACATCCCATTCCATCTCAAACCTTGTTACAAAACATTCTATAATTCTTTCTCTTCTTCTCCTATTTTTCACATCCTTGATAGGAGAAAGCTTCTCCTATTTATGCAAAATATGAGAAGTTATCTCATTGATGAGAGTCTATGAATCTCTCCCTATATCTTAGAGTTACAATCAAAATAGGAAATGATAATACACATGTCTTCTTAGAGTTTTAAGATAAATAGGAAATGAGACACATATCCTCATGATCCCATGATCTTCTCCACTCAAATTCGCATGTGGTTTTGGGAGGCCACATAAAGGTATTTTAAAAGCTTCCTTTTGACCTACACATGGCATCAATCTCATCCCACTTGTTAGGTATAAGCATATGCACATTATTTTCTAATTTTCTAATTTTCTAATAGTGGTAATGGTAAGGTAAATGTAATGAAATGGAGGCGGAGTGAAGGTGGTAATATGGAAATATAAGTGAAAATGTAATGGAAGTGAATGACAATTTCAAGGCCCAACAATAATCAAAATGTGTTTCCAGCAAATGAACACATAAATACAATCTTAAATGTGAGGGTTTCTAACTTAATAATGTCCAATAAGTTGAAGAACGACAAGCTGTGAGTCTAGATTTACAAGCAACGCACAAATGTCGAGGGTAATTTCTCGGTTAATAGCTCAGTGATAGCACTATACTCAGCGACATTTTTTGTAGTTCGTCCTAGAAAAATACCTTGAAGGTATATCAACTCACCAACAGGATCATAAATCACCCAGGTTGTCGAAGACAGGTACCGGGTACTACGGGAAGCACCATCTGTGAAACTGACATAAGGAGTAATAGACATCTACACAATAAGCAACGACCCAATAAGCAGGAAAACTCTCGCAAAGCACACCAAGCCAAAAATGTAAAAAAATGAAAAGAACACCTATGTACACAAAACATGCACGAAGGACTCGTGCATAATATTTTTTAAAATACAACCCATTTCTGGGCTGATCCAAAGGATGACCTTAGTAATCAATGACTTCATGTGTCATAATAGGCATTTTAAGTGGAGAAGAAGGAACCTAGGATGCAAACCTATCAAGACACATAGACATGGCCCTGAGGCCAGGCATGAACGGGTCTTACAACTGATGAATAGATTAGTCATGCAGAGTTATTTTAAGAATGATTTGACCACAAAGCATACTTTTTCTCCTTATTTTTCGAGCTTTGTTAAAAACAAAAAAGGATTTGAAGTGCACTTTTATCTCTTTTTCGAGCTTTGATAACAGCGAAAAAGGAACCCTTGGAGTCTTCTTTTAGCTCTTTTCAGACTTTGATAATGTGAAAATATTGCCGAGCACTTGTCTTTCAAGCTCGTAAAAGTAAATGAATTAATATCTACTCAGTATAAGTTTAACCCTTTTCCAGACTGAGATAGATTATGTACGAAAAATGAATACCTTGGTTAAACATGACTAAAGAGGTTCTCTTAGATATTATTTTACACTTTTTCAGATCTGAGCGACAACTTTACGAAAAAGTAATTATGGAGTTTTCTTTCATCTTCTTTTTCAAACTCTCTAAATATGAAAAAGAATCAGGTTGTCACTGTCATTAAGCTCGTTAAAACATAAAATAGCGATGGGCTTGTCGATCATGGCAATATTCAAGTTTCATTTTTCGCTAGACCCATTAAATTATTAAATAGCGATACATTATTTTCCCGAAGGGTTGAATTATAGATCAAGAAAATATTATCCTCCTCAAGCCTGTTAAAAAAATAATAAAGATGTACTGGTCGATAAATGACAGGGGAAAATTTGGGAAAGTGAAAAAAAAAATTACGGTAGCAGGTCGCTCTTGAACATAACCCTTCACTCCATCACCGTGACTGTTTGGGTTGGGTAATCTTCTTGACGGTTCATTCATACCTATGGTTCATCATAACTTCACTTCATTTTTGATTCAATGCTACCAACTCATCTCATTGTCGCCAATATGTTCAAGAGAAGTCATCCAGTGAATACTCATCCTTCTGCAATACTCATAAACCTTCATTCTCATGACCGTCATCCCTGAACATTGCTATATCAAGTCATACCTTTGTCTCTGAAATCAGTAACTCTCGTTTCGTAATAAGGTGGCTTCCTGTTGACAACAAATCATTATCCAGGAAGTTCACTTAGAAACATTATGTTTCAGTACCATGAGGCTTGTTACAAAATCGACAAGATCCTCGCTTCTGGACTTTTGACCGAAATATTTTGTTTTGCGTTTGACATCAAATCATCTATTCACGCCTTACAAAATGTACTGTAGTAACTTGAGGGCCATTGACATCAATGGTGGTTCTCTCTCATTTGTTAACAGCTCACATCATTGGCTGCTAATCAAACGATGCCTTTCCATGTTCGACTACAAATCATATATCCGCATGGCTAGACTTGTACCCGAATGATCGAGTGAACGAGATAAGAAGACCTCGGATCTAGTTTCAGCCATCCGGGCTGTGATTTCAAGATTTTTGTACACGTCATTTGTACGGTGACCTTACATACAAATCGTCATCCAAACATGGGCCTATATCTGTAGGCATGTCTGTATTGGGCAACATTCCAATATAGACGAATTTCTGAATTATGTACATGTTATTAGATTGTTTATGTGCTAAACATGGGAATGCCTACCCTCAGCAATTATGATCAATAGGATATATCATGATGTAATGTATTGTAAGATTGATGCAGGTCACCACTCTGCTTCATCACTAGCTCATCACAGTGTAAATCATCTCAATCAAAATATTTTTATTATTATTCTGACTTCATGCTTTAGGGGGAAATTGTTATAGGCCAATTTGGGCACCATTCCTAATGACCTGGTTAATTGGACATCATCTCTAGGACCAATGAATAGGGCCTATCATCCCCTATCATTTCATTTGTTACATGCCCTAAGATAAATAACAAGAAAAATCATCCATGACTTTCATCTGAAAAGGTTTCCAAGATTTGAAGTTTATAATATATCATATGAGAGCTCACTAACGTTGCCTTTAAAGGGACTAAGTGTGTTGCATATGCAAGTAACCCCACTCAAGCGTGCTCTGCAAAGCACTTCCTGACACTCAAGGGTGCACTAGTCACATTGGGAGTGAAATTCTCATTGTTTTGGAATCTCCACTTGGCTAGTGCCTTCTAGAAGAGTTCACATGTGTCAAACTTTGAATCCATGTGTCCATTTGATATGTCTGAGATTGGGAACATGTATTTCCTATTATTAGAAAGTCATTGGTTGTAAAACTACCTTCAGCTCCTCTATATATTGAGCACAGATATTAGTGTTTGATAAGGAATAATTTGAGTAGAGAAATGCTAGTGGAATTTCAATTGAGGAGTTGATTTGTGTAACATGTTGCTGGAGAGATCTGCATTGTGATGAGGCTCGGATGCTGCTAGAGATGGTCACTTCAAATCAATCATTGGGTTGTAACCTCCCCTTCTATCCATTAATAAAGATTGTTGCTTACTTTCCCACATATGTATCTGTATAAGCTCATGTTTTCCATATTATGAATTCTTATCTGATTTATATGGTTCATGTTTCATTTATTTAACTAAATAACTTGAATAGACATCTATATTATTGCTATCTTTTGTTGTTTAGTGTTCATCTTTGCAGCAAATATTTTTGGACATCTAGCTTGGATTTGAAGCTACAGTAAGAGAAATAGAAGGAGAATAGGAAGCGCTTGGACTCCAAGTAATTTCTTTGATCAGTTATATGTGTCTATTTACAGTTAGGAAAAGTAGTCACAAAGTCTTTAATTCATTCTTCTAGATAAGCACCTGTCTAGGGAAGAATGATTTATCCATAATTCATAATTCTGCATAACATATATGACTGAAAGACTCATATATGTTTCTGAGACTGATCATGTTATCTCAAAATCAAACCCTGATAGGCTTAGCCTCCTCAACCTGAGAGGGCTCTCTCAATAGGTTAATGATTTGAAAATAAAGATCAGATGGCTAACTCTATGAATAAACTGAATAAGGTGAATAATTGGTTCTACTACTAATCAACAAACATCTATTGGGTAAATGGAGTCAAATTTGCTTTCCCAAAACATAAAGATCAGTTTCATATGGAATTCAGGGCATTTCAGGGTTTAGATGCATCAATAGAATAGTAGGACAGAGAATAAACACAGATCATGAACATATGAAGGAAGTTAGAGCACCTTCAATGAATTATAAGTAACATACATTCATGCCACTACAAATAATTTAAATAGAAACATCATGAGACAATCAAACATCCATAACCCTTTCCGAATCCTGAGTGATGAAACAAAACTCTCTGTATTAAGATAAAAACACAATTCTCTGATATCACAAAAAGTATGCTTGTTCAATAAAAATTCCAACCCTCTGCAATTAGATTTCTTCCCTCTTATAGAGTGGTCATTACATCCTTGGATTCCTGCCAAACATTTGAGAAGAAATTTGAATTTGACACCTATCAACTTCTAAACAAACTTCATTTACAAACTGATAGTTAAACTATTTGTCTTATAGTCCTAATACAACTAGGACTAAAACACTATTTATTATATCTTAACAACCTTTAACAACCATATCTAATCATTAAAAACTATGCTTGACAGTTATTTCTTCTAGACTTCAACCATGATGTTGTTTAGCTTCTTGATGTTAGACCCCATCAACCTGCTTCTTATCTATTTATACAAAATAGGAGCATGTTCCCTGTATAATAGCTGAATGCCTCATTTCTATTCATTCGAACCAACTGCTGAAGAACTAGTGGCTCAAAACATGTGGCAAATGTCTTGTAACCTTCATTTGAATTTGACCTTCCAACTGTGCAAATCCCGAACCTTCAAAATGGTGCAAAAACTATCAATACTGCTACGCTACGAAACTGTTGAGTCTGTTGTTTTCGTAGCGCAGACTTTTCCTTTTAAAATCATGCTTCAAACTTCAATTTTTATGTGCCAAACCTCCTGGATCTTCATTGATATTCTACATATACCTCCCACCACCATCAAAGCTCAAAACCAAACCCTTTTCACCTTTGAAAATTGCAAACATTCTTCAAACTGCATCCTACAGCAGTTTCATAGCGCGCTATGAAACTGATGTGTGTCACCTTCAGCAGTTTCGTAGCACGCTACGAAACTGCTGAGTCTTCACTTTTCAGAGCTTCCTTCCAAAATTTTAGTTTTCAACCCTTTAATACTATATTTCCAGGTGTATATCAGCTTTCATAACCCATAAACATCAACTTTAAACAACTCCAAAAATGAGATATTACCACATAACCTCAAAAATTTGTTAAAGGATGACACTTACTATTTGCACTTATTTTAGTTGTGGTTGATCTTCAAACTGTGCTAGCTGTATTTCCAGGTCTTCTACTCTCCTCTTAAGCCTTCTATTGTTTTCCTTTAGCTTGGTATTGACCATCCTAATGAATTTTTCTTCTTTGATTGCAGGTAGGGTCCATATGAAGAATTGAGCTTGACTTTCAATTAATTCAGGGTTTGGATTTTTCTCCATCTCCCACAGTCCTTTTATCCTTTCAAAGTTTGCCCTTTCTTCAGCATGCACTCTCACCTTTTTCTTCAACTTATCAATCTCATTATTTGCAAATCTGATTTTGTCTTTGACATCTTCATAGCTGCTCTTTTCCTTCTGAATATTGAAAACCCTGTTTTTGTCTTCTTCAGGCATTGAAAATGATGTATTTGTGGTTTCTTCAAAAACATTATCACTCTCACCTCCTGTTTGATCCATCTCCATGTCTGACTGTTTCAACTTCTTGGAGTGCCTAGTTTATGGTTTTCTGGGCTTAAAGATAAACTCTGCCACTTCATCCTGAAAATCTAACCTTTTGGATGTCTTCAATTTATTTGATTTGCTGCCACTTGTATCCAGTTTGATGAAGTCTGCTAGTACTATGGGAGACTCTTCAATGTAAATAGCTTGAATTATATCATTCAAATTACCTCTTGACCCCTCTGTAACTACAGCCTTACCCTTTTCCTTTAACCTTTGACTCCTAGTCAACTTATTTTGATCTGTTTTACTAGTTGACTGTTCTAGAATTGTCTCCTTAACCAAATTTTTCTTCTTCTGTGCGGATTTAGGAGTATCTTGGATATTCAATGTTGTTCTTATCATTGGTTTTTTAACTTGTTTTTGAGGCTTGAGCTTAACAAATATTCTTGACTTTGTTTCTACAGGGGCAGTAATCTTTGATGGAGTTTTTTCTTTAGCTTGAGGACTAACACTTGTTCCTTCAATCCCAATTCTACTCAAAAAGAGGAATTCAACCAATTCTCTATTTGCTTTCTGCAGCTCATGTAAGATTATTAACTTGACTAAGCCATGGTGAAATAATGAGGTTTCACATGACTCAACTTTCAATTGTACCTTATCAGGCATCTTAGCCAAAATTCTGAAAAGATAAAAAGGTAAATCTAGAGATATCATCCCTGTGAAATGAAGCAAGATTTTAAAGTGATAGGTATACACATTGTGGTATCTCCTTTCGCAGGTGAAGTACCTCTGAATATTGTAGATCAGATTGGAAAATGTATCTTTGACATAACTTCTTGGCACAGCTTTGTTCAAGTCAACCTCTGTAAACTCTGGTTTTAGAAAGATTTTGCAGGGTACCATGTCAAACTTGAAGTTTTTAAACCACCTGTCTTCTCCTCTTGGAATTTCTGTAACTGTTGATATCACTTCACGAGAAATTGGTAAATTGAGGAATCCAATCTTTGAGTTTGATCCTGTGAAGTTTATGGCAAATTATTTGGTGACTCGAGTGTGCCCTCCTTGAAGTTTTTCACAAAACCTCCAGAAACCTACTTTCTTAAAGGCTTCTTCAACAGACTTGTCTTTTGTAAGGGCTTCTACACCTTCAGGTTTTGGTCTTAGGCAATGACCAGACCTATGACTCCTTTTTTCTTCAGCCATTTTCTTCTTGAAAGCCTTGTATCTTCATAAATCTGTGATAATCCCTTTGAAAACCCTGTGTCTTCATAAAATTAGCAAATTAGCAATCAGAGCTTCCTGTTGAATGAATTGGCTCGCTTAGTAAATGAGTTCAGCCTCGCTTGATAACAATTCTGCCTCGCTTGATAACAATTCTGCTTCCACCCGCAATGAATTTCAAACTCACTTGATAGAAAGTTTTGAAAATACTAATATAACCTGAATTTGAATGAGAAGCCTCGCTTGAATTTGTTTCAGTTAACGCAAGTCTTTCACCACTAATTTCTTCTTCAAAACATAAGCATGCATGCACTATTGTCTTGCATGAGACATATGAAGTCGAAAACAGCCAACTGTTTTCAAATTTGAAAGGACCAATGACAACTGACCCCTAATCGATGACAAATGGCCCCTAATAATTATAATGAATGGTTGCATGTGTGAAGGAGAACTCGTGGCTGACACCTAATGATGAGGAATTTAACTGTATTTGACAGATGTGACAGCTCAAACACAAAACTGAGAATCCCCGATTTCGTAGCACATGATTTTCAAATTCGGGTTTTTTTGCTACGAAATCACCAGCATTTTCGTAGCGCAAAATCAAATTTTTACACTGAGCGCGCTACGAAAACGTGGTTTCGTGGCTTATTCATCAAATTTTCAAAAAAAAAAAAAAATTTAAAATGGGTTTCAAAACGTGGCATAAGATCTTTGAAGAGTGAAACAAGGTTAATGAACATTGTTTGGTGATGGAATGAGACTTTTAACCCATGATCTAGACCTTTAAAAATATAAAAATGACTCTAACCTTATCTAGAATTATGACTTAGGAACAAGTGTAACTAACCAAGTTTCAGAAAAAAATTTATAGTAATAACAGATCAAATTCTGAAAACTCAGTATCCTTAGATCTATACACAAGTTGGTGTGCAGGAAAGCGTGTATACACGCAAGTTCAGTGAATTGAAGTAGCGTATGCATTTAAGATAACAAATGATCAGGTTTGAAATTGATTCTGCATGTTGGTTCTGAAATCTGGATTTATTACTGCGTTCTAGTTACTGATCTCACTGTTCTGTTTGAATTTTGGGTTAATTCTATTGGTGTTGATCTTTATGGTGAGTTGTGTTGAAGTTGATGGATCCAGTGTGAAAATTTATGAAACGTGGTCTGCAGTGGGTCTGAGGGTTGAAGCCTTCAGTGCAGAAGTAGAATCTTCCTGCCAGTAGAAGCTGGTGTTCTAATTAGGGAGTTGTAGCTCCCTTCTAGTAGAGGCTGGTAAACGAGATCAGGGAGTTGGAACACCCTTCCAGTAGTAGCTAGAGAATGAGAGAATGTTGCAGCCTTCTGTGGGTAGATGCCTGCGTACTGATATGAGTCTGCATCAGTACAATATCGTAAGCAGTTTTCCATATAATAAATATTGAAGACAGAGACAATAGCAATGGAGTTTTTCTCCCGAATTGGGTTTCCACTTTAAATATTTGTGTTCATGTGTGATGCTCTTGTGTGATGATTTATTTTGTTATTACTGCACTTATTTACTACTTAACTATTTGGTGCATAATTAATGGTCTAGGTTAAATATTGTTTTTGAATGTCTACCTAAACAGTAAAGTTATATGTGTATACGCTAGTTTCTGTTTGGAAAGTCGCGTACATACGCTAGTTGGGCTAATCAAAGTAGCATATAGAAATCAGTAAAGAGAGAAGAAAGAGACTGTGGTTATTGAAAATACTGATTCACCCCCCTCCCCTCCCCTCTCAGTATTTTTCCAACATTGAACATCAGAAGAAGCAATTGAAATAGGTCGATCAAAAAACTCACAATCAGGAGGACCAAAAGAACCAATGGATGGAGGATGAGAAGACAGAACACCATCGTAAACATCAAAATCATTGTCCAAATTTACGTTAAAATTCTGAGTATGTGGGGTGGGAGAATATGGAGGTAGATCAGTGGATTAACTCTCAAGTTCTCCAACCTCAACCTATGTAAATGGAGTTGTTTGATGAGGGGAAGATGAAGACTCACTTGGAACAACAACTCCCTTCGTCACAAATTTATGACCTCCATAACCCAGGTATGTTCGAAGACTTTTTAAAGACTTATATTCTTTTGGATTAATTGAAATATGAAGAAGAAACTCAAACTTATCTTTCATGAAACTCCAGTCAACATCATCTTCAAAAAATTCGTAACATAAATGAATAAAGCAATCATGAAAATTGTTAAGAGATTCATCAGGTGACTTTTTTAGATGCATGATTTTTCTATAAACATATATATAATCACACATGTCAAAGGTGTGGTACAAATCCTTGACAAGATGTTCTAAAGAGTGAATAGAAGCGGTTGGAAATGTGTAACATCATTCATTAACGTGCGCTTTGAACGTGAGAACAAACAACCTGCAAGCAATATCATCACAGTGAATATTGTGCTTAGTGAAAAATTCAAGAAAGTGATCGATGTGCTCAAGAATGGTTGTTCCACCCTCACCATCAAATTTCAGATTCGACAAGTCATTGATTATCCCTGAGGGAAATTTCAAATTTGTAGTTCTAGAAAAACATGTCGGGATTAAGATATGGAAAGAAGCCATTTAAAGATAAGGAAATATCAGACATACTTCATGGGCTCAACTTGTCATTTTGTAGAAATTTGAATAATAGATGAGTTATTCACCGATATTATCCTGATTACACACTATTTGAGCTTCATGCATAATACATAACCTCTTCTACCATTGATCATCAATTTGCGGAATTAAAAACAATCGCATGCGCACATTGAACATTAATCAATCACACATATCAACACAGTATGTAATGGGGAAATATTACAGCTGAAAACCCCCAACTGTTTGTGTATTATAATGATAGAGAACATGTAACAATCATAGTACAAACTCCTCACAAGCTCTCAGCACTATCTCCAATTGTTACACAAAAAACAAGCTCAGATCATGCACATCCCATGCTCCAATCTGCTCCACCTGTCTGCCTGCCTCTACTGCGCAATCCAAGATGAAGAATGATAAGATCCAAGTTTGAATCCCCTTGGCTTGTACTGTGCAATCCTCATTGGCAATCTCAATCAATGTGTGTGCAAATCTCATGCACAGCTACAGTCACAACTGATAGTAGACTCACCCTTTCACCCACCTCTAACATTGGTCTCCACTGAACTGTCCATGCACTGTAGTTAACTGATGTATTCTTTAGTTGATTTATGATTTAATAATTAGTGAATTAATTAATAATTAATTCACACCACTCATCACTAGTGTATTTATCAGTTAGACTAAATACAACTAGTTCAACTAAGTTAAACCGAACACAACTCCATCAACTGTCTCATCAACTCCACCAAACTCTGCCACATGAGTTCCAAATGAAGTCAACCATGCAATAGCTCAAATAAACCCTAGGAATAGTGTAATTCCTTATGTTAGCTGCATGTGCCACATCCGTAGCTCGAACTGAAGTGCTGCAAGAGGATAAGATAATGTTTATAGTCCAAATATTATTAAGAGCTAATAATATTTGATTGATCTATTTTTAGACTGGCAGTCTAAAAATAGACTCCGCCCAATATGTCTAAAAATATAAATCCATATATTTTTCAAACTTGACCAACCATCCACAAATAGCATCCTGCAACTCATAGAACATGATCCATATGTCTAAAAATAGACTTTGCGACAAAAATCACCTGTGTGGCCCCCACCTAGTTTAGGTGATCACTTTCCAACTAGGATCAGGAAAGATGTTTCAGGATGCCTCCTTCACTGTTTCTTCTTGCCATCTTCAACACTCCCTCTCAACAAGAAAGGATTGTCTTTGCATGTGACATGCAACTCCATGCATTTGCCCTGCAACCTTCACAAGCGCCATGCAACTCCATGCATCTGCTCTGCAACTCCTCTGGCATGAATGAGCTCCATGTTTCAGTGGTCGGTCTCTATCATCAAATTCTTTGACTTCGTGGGCCCCGGTGCACATGTCTCGGGAACACTGCGATGTTGACCTCTTGCACCCATACTCTTGCTTGTTGTCGGCTAAATCTAGCTCCAAACTGTCGACAACATCACCTTTTATGCTGCCTGCACATCAATCCAGCTAATCATCTTATTGTTAACTGCCTTGTTAGTGAAAAGAGTCGGAGTTCAATTCATGAGATCCACACCATCTCATGAATCCTGCCCAGAAATATCCTCTTGGGATTATTCATGCATGTCACCCCACCTCTCACCTGGTGGTATAGCTGCATGCACTCCCTCTGCCCATCTGGCACGAAATTTCTCTGCATGAGTGGTTTTTCCCACTCCATGATCCTCATCTTTTGGCTGCTCCACATCCTGAGGTTCACTCTTACTTGCATGAAAAACTTGCTCCCTCTCAAGCTTCAATTGCATGGCTTTCTTGCACTTCCCAATAGGAGGAAGCTCTGTAGAAATCCCATCTACTTCAAGTCTGTAGAGATTCTTGGCTCAAATCCCAACCTTCTTGACTTGTCCTATTACTTTGTACCGAAGGAAAACTTTTCCTTCACTAAAGACAGCATCATCCCCTTTATCCTCTAACATTGCAACTGAGAAAAATTCTTCTTTAAACCTGGAACATGCACTACATCTTGTAAAAGAATGAGTTTACCTGACTCCCTCTGAAAGGTAATGGTACCAATGCCGGTCACATTGTATCGTCCATTTTCGCCCAAATCAACATGCAACTGGAGATATTTCTCCACCAAGTCACTGAAAAGATTCACATCTCTCGTCATGTGAAAGGAAGCGCCACTATCAAAATACCACCCCGATCACGATGCACTAGACACCATGCATGCGATCAATGAGAAGTCCTGCTCAAATTGCAAGGCAAGAGCCTCACCAGCTACAGCTCTAGCAGCCTTCTTGTTCTTCTTCTTCTGTGGACAATTCGTGGCGTAATGCCCATGCTTGTGATAGTGAAAACACTTCACTTTGGACATGTCATGCTCTTTACCATCCGCACCGGATTGAGAAGCATTCTTCTTTCCATTCCCCTTCCTTGCTTTGGCATCCAAAGCGCAATCCTCTTCATCATCATTCTTTGATGAAGATCCATCCCTGGTCTCCCGCCTTATCTCCTCCTGCACAAGATCCGACCAAATTCGCTCCCATCCTGGAAATTTTTCCCGACCATTGACAGAGTCCTGATAGGAGTGCCAACTCTTCGGAAGCCCAAGGAAAGCCAAGCTCATCAATTCCTCATCATCCATACTAACTCCTACACTCCCAAGCTCATCCCTGCAGTGGACAAACTTTGTCAAGTATACCGGAATAGTGTCATTCTTCTCCATTTTTATTTTCCTGAGTTTATCCTTGAGCGCCAACGTCCTCTGGTCGCTCTTGCTTTGGAAAAAATATGTCAAAGCTTTCCACATCAAGAATGGAGAAGCTTTACCATGCAGGTTGGATACTATGTGATCCTTCATGCCCTCCAACAAAATCCTTCGACACCTTGCTGTCTTCTTTTGCCAAGCTTCAACTACAGCAGCATCAGTAGAAGTAGGCTTTGGAACTTCTTTCTCTATGAACTCCAACAACCCATTATCATCTAACACCGCCTCCATCTTGTCCTTCCATGCAATATAATTCGAGCTACCCTCCGGGGCATACTCCAATCGCAGTAGTTGAAATACATCTCATCTCAACTTCGACACCAAGAAAACACTACTGCAAATTCGAATTCCACCAGCTCAAAAACTCAACCGTTTCTTATCTGAATTTGTGAGAACAAAGTATTTCTAGTACAGAGATAGACTGTAGGGGCATTTACTGGATATTTCACCTTTCAAAGAAGGGATGAATCCAGAGGCTACCTAGCCCTCTTACAGACTCTGCCTAAAGAAATAAAATGTAATCACTGTAATAGATCCGATGATCAACTTTGCCCTGATACCATGTAGAAATTTGAATAATAAATGAGTTATTCACTGAGATTATCTTGATTACACACTATTTGAGCTTCATGCATAATACATAACATCTTCTACCATTTATCATCAATTTTCCAAATTAAAAACAATCGCATGCACACATTGAAATATTAATCAATCACACATATCAACACAGTATGTAATGGGGAAATCTTACAGCTGAAAACCCCCAACTATCTGTATATTATAATGATAGATAACATGTAACAATCATAGTACAAACTCCTCACAAGCTCTCAGCACTATCTCCAATTCTTACACACAAACAAGCTCGGATCATGCATCCCATGCTCTAATGCGCTCCACCTATACGCCTGCCTCTACTGCGCAATCCAAGATGAGAATGAATGAGATCAAGGATCAAATCCCCCTGGCTTTAACTGCGCAATTCTCATTGGCAATCTCAATCAAAGCTTGTGCAAATCTCATGCACGGTATAGTCACAACTGATAGCCACACTCACCCTTTCACCCACCTCTAACACTGGTCTCCACTGAACTGTACATGCATTGAGTTAACTGATGTGTTCTTCAGTTGATTTATGAGTTAATAATTAGTGAATTAAATAATATTTAATTCACACCACTCATCTCTAGTGTATTAGTCAGTTTAACTAAATACAACTAGTTCAACTAAGTTAAAACAGACTCTGACTCCACCAAACTCTCTCACATGAGTTCTAACTGAAGTATCCATGCAATAGCTCCACTTAACCCTCAGGAATAGTATAATTCCTTCTGTCAGCTCCTGTGCCACATTTGTGCACTTAACTGAAGTGCTCCAAGAGAATAAGATAATGTTTATAGTCCAAATATTATTAAGAGCTAATAATATTCGACATATCTATTTTTAGACTGGCAGTCTAAAAATAGACTCTGCCCAATATGTCTAAAAATAGAAATCCATCTATTTTTCCAACTTGACCAACCATCCACAAATAGCATCCCGCAACTCATAGAACATGATCCATATGTCTAAAAATAGACTTTGTGACAAAAATCACCTGTGTGGCCCCCACCTAGTTTAGGTGATCACTTTCCAACTAGGATTAGGAAAGATGTTTCAGGATGCCTCCTTCACTGTTTCTTGTTCCAATCTTCAACACATTTTTCCCTCCGTCTAGTGCCAGAAATGTTGACGATGTTGGACCCACCAAAATTTATGGGATCTCCCCTATATGAAGTCCCAATTATACCTCACACCATTTGGTGTAGGAGTCCCATCTGGAATATGGCCTGGTTGCCGAAATGGTGGGTTTTAGTGTTATTCCTTGGCTGCAACAACACATAGAATGATGTATTCATGACTTTGGTGAAACAATTGTGTGACCCTCCCAAGGGTCAAGTGCGATGCATGAAAGGTTCTAACACGACAAGGGAAAAGTGAGTGAGCCCCTTATAATCCTATAATAGTACACAACTTGTAAGGAATACATGAGCATAAAAGAGGTGATAAGTTAGCCTGCAAAATAGTTCACAAGTTAACCATGATGTAAATATACAACAACATGCATTCAACAAGATTCATACCAATGCAAATGAAATAGTTCATAAGTGTTAGCGTAAATGAAATAACATATATTTCAAACATAACAATAATAGTCCTACTATATTCACAACATACGCATGAAAATGTGTCCTAAGCATACATATACAAATGATGAACCACTATTCCCAATAGTGTAACACGAAGCCAATGCCTGCTCCTCCAAATAACGATACTCCCTCTATGCTTTGGAGAAGCCAAGGCTCTCAGCAAAACTCTGAAGCGTCTGATCCTAAGCCAAAATCCCAACCAAAATCCCCTTACATGACTCATGAAGGTATATTTATAACAAAAGGGGTGACTATTAATCTCCCTTTGTTACTCTTTCACTTCCCTCATGATTGTTTGACTTCCTACAACCATGATCTTTGGACTTCATTAAAAATGAAATTTCACATTCCAAAATGGACACTTGGAATTTCACTTACAATTAATTACAAAATAATATTGCAATATTTCTCATACCCATATAAGAAAAAATTGGGTAGATTCAACTATACAGCCTAATAAGACAAAACATGTTAAGCTTGAGTTTGGGGAAACTCAAGCTTAGCCACCTCCACTTATAGTTTCTTGATCACATAATGGTGCCAATATTTGTATTGTGCGAGTACTTCCCAAAACTGTGCGATGGGATCAGGCTAGAAAGCAAATTCTTGCCTCCATTGCATATAGGTAGATTGGTTTGGAGCTAGTATGAATTTCCTTCTTCAGCAAGAGCAACATAGTGTTGATTTAGACAGGGGCACCAATGTACTTCTGCATATTAATCCTTTTCACCTCAAAATCTTCCTTGGTGGCATTTTTCCTAAGTTGGTACAAGTATTCTTCTACCTCTTTCCTAACCTGATTCTTGTGCTTGGCCTCGGTGAGTGAGCCAACTGAAAGGATCTTTTGTGATTTCTCCATGAAATCCACACTATTGTATAATAGTACATATGAGGCATGAATGTTGGAAATGAGCAAGGTGAGTTGTTTGTTACTCTGGATTATCATTTGAACCTGTGCTTTCTCCAACTCTACATGTTGCCTTGTTTTATTTCCCAATTTGAACAGTGCCCCTTTGTATTGCATTGACTAATCATGCACGGAAGTGATGGCTGCATGAACAACCTTGAGGTATTTAGCATTTTCTTTTCACTTCTATTTCATGTTGTGTAAGCAGAAAACTACTTTATGCATGGTGACAAGCTCCTCATAAGGTTCTACATGGTCTCACCTAGTGTCGGTGCTTCTCCAAGTATGGCTACCTTAAGCTCTTAGAGACATGCACATGTGGAAGCTGATTTCTAGAGCTTTGCTCAGAGTTGTTCGACTTCTTGCATTGTAGGCTATAATTTTGTCTCCATACTTGATCTAAAATTGATTTTTAGTTAATACTGTGCTAATATCATTTTCATATTTAATATGAAAGTGCTTAGTTTTGCTTCTTGTATAAGGGTTTTTACATGTGCTTATGATTGACAATTCAACAAACTTGATGAGATTAAGTGTATTTCATGAACTTAAAAGCATAGAAACTAAATTCTGAACAACAGCATATAAAACACAGCAAACACATACAACTGAGTCAAATACACATGGTTTTAATGAAGGAGTTCACCCTTCCTGGGCTACATATCCTTGGTCTAGCTTCCATGGCATGGGCCTTTGTATTAGCTTCAATTGCGAAAAATTATTTCTTACAGTCTCCTGTTGCCTCTGCAACCTACTCCAATGGCTCAAAAACATCAAAATCTACCAAGAATGACTCTTCCTGAGCCAAAATTAGTCGAAAATTGCCTCAGTTATGCAAAACCAATTTTTCCTACATTTTCTCCACTAAAACTGGAAGTCCGCCAGATAACTCCACTAAAAGTGGAGCTTCCACTGCATTTGGCGGACTCTGCCAAGTTCTCCGCCAGTCTAACTGTGCATTAATTAGGATAAGCACGATTTTAATTGGTGTTAATCATGTGTTTAGTGCTTAAGTGCTTTTAACGTTAAACTGAGGATTATTGTGACTAAACCTGGTTTTCTAGTACTAAAACATGGCTTAAAAAATTTAATACTTCACCGATGAACAATGTTTGGCCCACGGTCTTAGTGCTCGAACACATGGGAGGGGGTTGGCCCCCTCCGAACCCCCAACCATGGCGCGGATATAGTTTAAGTATAAGCGGAATCCTATATGGGTTAAGACCCATGGTGCAGAGTATACGGTAGAGCATCGAAGTTATACGTAGGTGGTCATGGGTTCGACCCCAACTCCCACATAAAATTTTGTTGCACGATATATATTAACCCATATCCAAAGTTTGAAACTTTGGGATATACGCATATGTCTCCTCCACCAGTTGAGTACTAAGTTCACCAATTATCGTGTCGGTCTACCAGGTTTAGAAGTTTGCTAGGTTAGTTTTCCTTCGCCAAATTAGTGTAGAGTTAGGTCACCATTCTGATAAGTCTAAATTTTTCCACCATAAGATATGTCTGCCAGTATAAAGCATCCCCAATAGCTCCTCCAAATGTAGTTAGGGTTAAGGTTTGAAAATATATGTGCACCATAATAGGCCATGGGGAAGGGCATGTGGTAGCCTAGGGCTGCTCCACATGGCCCTTCTAAAAAAAATAATAATGCACCCACTCAGAAATTCAACCTTTGGATTAGGAATACAAACTTCAATTTCCCAAGCAAAATTGGCGAACCTGACTGTGACACTTTTCACAGTGTCATTGTCTTAAAATTGAAGAATATTCCCTGGATATTCTTGAGGTGCTTACTGGAGTGCCAAGTCATCAGTCTGTCATTGTTCTGCACATTTTCTACCTGTTTGAGAAAATGGACAGTAGACCATAACTTACTCATACTAACTCGAATATTGATGAAACGAGTTGTGTTGGGATACTGGTGACAAGCTCTATTCGGTCGCTCTGGTTTGGAGATTTTATGAGCACTTTAATTTTTGAGATAAATATTGAGCCTCTGATCATTCCTGCCCATTAGATGCATGTTGGACCCCAAAAGATACTATAAATTGTTTAGCAGGTCAGGGTAAAACTCCCTCACCCTTTCACTCTCCATCCATTTGGCCTTGGAAGGATTTTCTCCCTTAGGCCCCACTCTAAGGTATTCAACATTCCCTCTCCTTGAAGTTTTGATTCTTCTGTCAAGTATGATATCTTGCTAGATTTCATCAAGATATTCTAAGAAATCATCTATTGATGTGAAGTCATCTAGAAATGGTCTTAGTACATCATTCATGACTCTCAAGAAAGTAGTTGGAGCATTTTTTAGATTGAATGGCATAACTAGCCACTCAAACAATCCTTGTCTAGTTTTAAATGCAGATTTCCAAATGTCTTCCTCGACTATTCTAACTTTATGATAACCACTTAGTAAGTATAGCTTAGTGAAATATATTGCATATTTTAACTAATCTAACAAATAATCAATGTGTGGGAGTGGGTAGTGATTCTTTACTGTGATTTTATTCAGTGCACGGAAATCTATGCACATGCGCCAAGTCCCATCCTTCTTTGGTACCAAAACAATTGGTGAAACACATGGCGAAGTAGATGGGAGTATGATACCTTTGTTCAGAAATTCTTGGATTTTATTCTTTATTTCCAAACTCTCCATAACTGACATGTGATACATACCAATGTTTAGAAGTGGAGCATCCTGCTGCAATTGAATCTCATGTTGAATTCCCCTCTTGGGAGGTAACCCATTTGGTTCTTGAAACATCTCGCCATGTTGACTTACCACATCAAACAAATAATATTCTAATTTGTCTTCACATCCTTCAAAATATTCATATTCAACATCATCCTTCTTCTTGATCATGAAAAGCATAAAAATTTTACTTGCATAACTAGCCTCTTCATTTTCCTTGCATTAACTAAAGAAATATTCAGTTTTTTGTGATGAGCTCTCACAATATACTCCACCCCATCCCTAAGAAAATGATATTTGTTCTTGTGGAAATAAAACATTGCTTTCCTGTCATACAAATATGGACTTCCCAAGATAATCCAGGAAATGTCAAGTGGAACCACATCTAACTTGACTTCATCAACAAAGTTTGCAGTAATAGAAAATCGAAATATGCATTTCAATGTAACCTGTAAATTGGCATTCTTAACTATCCAACCCAAGGGGTATGGTTTATGATGTGGTACAGTTTCAAGGTTAAGATTTTTGACCAAGTATTCTGAAATTAGGTTTGCTTGTGACCCACTATCAAACAATGCATCAATCTTTGTGTGATTTTAAATCACTCTAACATGGAACAATTCTATCCTTGTGTCTTCATTTGGAGTGTTTTTGTGACTATTTGAGGAACTAGTACTTGCTATGGCTTCCTTTCCTTTGTTAACCATGGCTACGATCTTGATCTCATCTCCGGAATCAGATCCAAGATCTCGTTGTGTGGTGGCTGTCAACTTTTGTTTCCCCTTGTTATTTGTTTTCTTAGGCCTTAGTTCGGGATGTAGTTTCCAATAGTGAGCTTCATCATGCCCCTCTTTGGAACAATGTTTGCATGTAGTTTCCTCCCCTTCTTTCTTGATGCTTGCATTCTTCTTTCCCTTCGATTTTACTCCCTTCTCTTTTCCCTTACCCTTGAATGGCTTATTCTTACTACCCTCTTCCTGAATGTTCTTTCCCCTTACTTCAAGATGTGTGGCTTGCACACATACTTCATCTACATTGTTTGGATTAAACATAAGGATGGTATGTTTCAAGTAGGAATGTAAACCCCCAATGTATTTCAAGAGTGTGTCTTGGGAATTCAAGTTTACTCCTAACAACAAAGCCCTCTTCTTAAACTCCTGAATGTAATATTGAACTATTTTGCCTTTGAGTTGCCTAAATTTTTTCCAACTCATAACTTATTTTTGCATATAGGCTAATGGATAAAACTGTCTTTTAATGGAAGAAATAAATTCAACCCAAGAAATTGATATCTTACCATGGATTCACATTTCCTCTTGAGTCTTTCCCTCCCACCAAACTAGTGCTGCTCCTTCTAGCCTTAATGAAGTCAATTGAATCTTTATGTCATCCTCTTATAGATTCTGAATTCTATAGTATACTTCCAATTGATGTATCCAATTGTCTAACTTCTCTTCATTTACCTCACCATCATACATGGGAAGTTCAAACTTGATGACCAACTTGAGTAATGGAGTTTTTCCTTTTGGGGTTTTTGAATGAGTGTGGGTGGTTTTTGTGGTGGAAGATGTTGATGAAGATTATAAGGATCAGCATGGTGGAGATGGAGGTGAATTTCCTCCACTACCTTTCGAACTCTTCTCTTCATCCTTCTTGTCATCTGAAGATCCTTCTCCATGTGGAGGCTTAGAACCTTCTCCTACTCTTTCTACAGTGAATGCATCAAACATGATTTTAACCATTCTCTGAATGTATTTGAAGTCTCTCTTGACATCCTCTTCTTCTAAATGTCCATGAGTCTCTCCAACACCTGAAATAATGGCTAAGGATTCAAACTCAACTCCTGATGCTTGTACCTTTTCAATCACCTCAGCTTCTTGTGAAATTTGTACCTCTTCAATCTCAACTGTCGGAGATAGAAGTTGAGGTGCTTCAAGTGCAGCTTTGAGTGGAACTTTGGGTGAAGATTATGTTTTTTTAGCTCTCTTTCTTCTGGTCCTAATCTTAGTACTAACAACCAATATTTTCCCTTCTCCTCTCTGCAACTTCAACCTTGTAAGCATTACAAAATTGTGATTATTAAAACCATTCTTGCACAATCTCAAGAAAATCAAGCAAATAACCTTTGCTTTGATACCATATTGAACTGAAATTGAGTGTTAGTTAATTTTGTGCTAATATCAGTTTCAGATTTAATATGAAACTGATTAGTTTTTCTTCTTGTACAAGGGTTTTTACATGTGCTTATGATTGACAATTCAGCAAACTTGATGATATTAAGTGTATTTCATGAACTTAAAAGCATGGAAACTAAATGTTGAACAACAGCATATAAAACATAGCAAACACAGAAAATTGATTCAAATACACATGGTTTTGATGAAGGATTTCACCCCTCCTGGGCTACATCTCCTTGGTCCAGCTTCCATGGCATGGGCCTTTATATTAGCTTCAACTATGAAAAAGTGGTGTTTACAGTCTCCTGTTGCCTTTGCAACCTGCTCCAGTGGCTCCAAAACGTCAAAATCCACCAAGAATGACTCTTCCTGAGCCAAATTGGTTGAAAATTTCCTCAGTTATGGCAAAACCAATTTTTATTTTCTCCACTAAAACTGGAAGTCCGCCAGATAAATCCACTAAAAGTGGAGCTTCCATCGCATTTGGTGGGCTCCAAAAAGTTCTCAGCCAGTCTAACTATGCATTAATTAGGATAAGCATGAGTTTAAGTGGTGTTAATCATGTTTTTAGCACTTAAGAGCTTTTAACGTTAAACTACAGATTATCGTGACTAAACCTAGTTTAACGGTATTAAAACATGGCTTCACAACTTTAATACTCCGCCGATGTACATTGTTTTTCCCACGGTCGTTGCGCTCGAACACATGGGAGAGCACTAGCCCCCTCTGGACTCCCAACCATGGCATGAATATAGTTTAATTATAAGAAGAATACTATATGGGTTAAGACTCATGGTGCATAGTAGATGGTAGAGCGTCGGAGTTATACGTGGGTGGTCGTGGGTTCGACCCCAACTCCCGCATAAAATTTTCTTGCGTGATATATAGTAACCCATATCCAAAGTTTGAAACTTTGGGATATATGCATATGTCTTTAGAAGTCTGCTAGGTTAGTTGTCCTCTGCCACATTAGTGTAGAGTTAGGTCACCATTCTGATACATTTAAATTTGTCCACCATAATATTTGTCTGCCAATATAAAGCATCCCCAATAGCTCCTCCAAATGTAGTTAGGGTTAAGGTTCAAAAATATATATGCACCATAATAGGCCATGGGGGAGGGCACGTGGCAGCCTAAGGCTGATCCATGTGGCCCTTCTCCATTGGTTCAAATCCACCATATCATAAAAATAATAATTTGCCCACTTAGAAATTAAACCTTAGGATTAGGAAGACAAACTTAAATTTCCCAAGAAACATTGGCAAATATCACTATAACACTTGTCACAGTGCCATTGGCTGAAAATTAAATAATATTCCTGAGGTGTTGACTGGACTGCCAAGTCATCAGCCTATCACTGTTCTGCACATTTTTTACATGTTTGAGAAAACAGACAGCAGACCATAACTTACCCATACGAACTCGTATTTTGATGAAATGAGTTGTGTTAAAATCCTGGTGACGAGCTCTATTTGGTCACTCTGGTTTGGAGCATTTCTGAGCACTTTCATTTTTGAGCTAAATACTAAGCCTTTGATCGTTTTGTCTATTCTCGGCCATGAGATACTCTGTGTTTGACTTGGAAGCACCTGCGAAGGCCAATTTGGATGCAACAATGGATACTATATTTCTCTTGGTGTTTGTCATGATCACCCTCTCTCTAAAGAATGTAGGAGATGTGAGATCATTCGTAAAATGTTTCTTTATCACTTGTACAATCTTCTTCTAAATCTCATCTTAAGTTATATTGTACGCATCCATGACTATACCATCATCAAGAGGAACAATTTCCTCTTCTTCACTTGTAGCTTGCTCTGCTGTTGGAGGAGGGGGAGACTAAATGGTGACCTATTGAGTTCTTGACATAAGGTCAATATCTTGGTTTTGCAGCTTCAGTTCCACCTCCATGTCTTTAATTATGATCAAGTCTTTAATCTCTTGATAAATTTATGTCTCCTCCAACAGTGTGATATCATCTTCAAGTTATGGGTTTTTCTCTTTTTCTTCATATCGTTTCCACGTTACTTCTTCTTCTTCCATCTTCCGCCTTTCTTAATCTTCTCATTTCTACATTTCTTCTTCCAATATTTTCTACTCATGTTCCTACTTCCACTTTTTTTCTTCCTCCATCTACCCCTGTTTCCTCCTCTTTTCTACTGTTATGGCTGCTTTCAGGATGATTGGGTTTGCTTTCATCTTGCGGCTCTTCTATTCTACTAGGATATGTTCAACTTTCCTCTTTCCCTTCTCTTGTAATGGGTTCCACCTTGTTGTTGGTTCCACCTCTAGAGTGACTTCCTTGTGTGAAGTAACTTGCGATGTTCCTACGAAGCTTACTGGTTTGCGGGAATTAGAGGCATTGTAACAATTCTTCATCTCTTTCTCCTCGGTCCTGTAAAATGTCTCTCTTGGCCACTTGAAATGAATCTTTGCATGTTTTTCTTTGAAAATGTTCCTAGGATCAAATAGATTAAAGCCCAAGCGACTGAATGTGAATTTATTTATCTTCTTACCTTCGGCCTCAACAACTTTCAAATTCTTGATCTCGTACAATATTATTTGCAAAGGAAGAGTGGGTTAGGGTGCTTACTTATTCCTCTGTAATAATCCTGACAACCCTGTGGAAATATCATAGGATAATTCTTGCATGATTAGGTTATCGGTGGCATACCTTGGTAACTGACGTGGAGGCTTTTTTTCGTTGAATACTCTGAGGTAAGTGCCATTTGGTGAGGCAAACCAATCTGCTAGTTCTGACACTGATTCCATTGCCTCACGGGACATGAAAGGTGGATCTTCCTTAAATATCAACTTGTATAATGGAATGAGGAAGTGATCAGTCAGCTTTTGCATCACTCCCCTATAACTATATTCTAACACCAGCTTGCAGTAAATTTCTACGGCAATTTCTCGTAGTGACCAGGTCCAACTCATTTTAGGGAATGAATTTTGAGTGCATATTACATCAAACAGGTAAGCATGCATACATAATATTTTTTGTTCACATTTGGGAGGATTCTTGGCATTCGTCACATGAATTCTCAATTGTTGATACAACAAGTCTGACCAGTTGAATGGATTTCCTTCATTCACAAACTGATAAAGCAAGAATGCCCAACCTTCTGTGGAGGTCTCAATATTGCTTTGACCATAGATTCGGTAGCATACGATTATCAATTATTGATAGACCTTCCTAATAGATTTGGTATTTTATGTATTGTTGGGAGTCTAGCAAAATTTTGAAGGCTCTTTCACCAAATTTGGACTACATCCTTTGTGATAAGGTAGCTGGTGACTGCGTAAAAATGTAAATCCATGTACGATTCTGGCATCAGTAAATGATACATACTGTGAAAATCATGTGCCATGAAAGAAGAAAGCATTTTTCTATTGGAATTGTTGATATTCATGGTCTTGTTATCTGTGTGTGACAATATCCAACTAACAATGTTTGCACATGGGAAAATTGGGTACCTACATGCAACCTTGTATAGTCCTAACCTTTGGACATTAACATACACCTAATAGTATTCAAGATCTGCATTGAAGCTCTTTGCTAAGAACACTTCATTCACCTTCTGCCAGGTAATGTCTGACTCTTTCTCTATGAACAAATGAGTGTCTGAGTAAACTGGAAATTTCATTAGAGTACTCTCAACTGCCTCTCTAGTGCTACTTTCTATGGTGTCCTTTGAGACAGTTTTCTTGGGATCCATGGTGACAGTAAGTAATTAAGAGAAGTCCTCTAAACTGCAGTACCTACAAGAGAGAAATGCACTCATGGAAAACAAGAATTAGCTCAAGCAAGATGACTCACAAAGAAATATTTGGGCAACAACCACAAGACTGAGAGGAAAAATTGTGAAAATTCTAAGTTGAGGTAAGAGGATGGCTTCATGAAATGAAAATTCCGAAGTCTCAACAATCAAGGGGGAGGCTTGAATCTTGATAATACGCAATGCGTAGCTTCAACTTAGGCAGACTGAGGGAGATACTGCGCATTATGTAGTATCAGTGGCCAAGGGTTAGGCTTGAGCCCTGAAATTATGAAATGCACAGTTGGGAAATCCAGGGACCATGCATTTCACAGTATCAAAGGCCAAGCATGAATCTTGAGCCTTGGACTTACGCAATGCCCAGTTGAGTATGGAAACTTCTAGCCAAACGATGGGAATATTTTCTCGAGAAGGGGATGGGAAAGTGGCAGATTTGAGTGAAAGTGAAAGTTAGGTGTAGATCTAACTAAGTGAAGATATATAAGTGAAAATAAAGTGTATAATATTAATATGCAAAAGGAAAAACAATATGCATAGAAAGTCGTTGAAATGACGACCACTGATGGGAAAAAAACAAGAAATTGACGCGACACTTGTAAAAATAAAACAACGAACTGAACCAAATTTATGAAAGCTAATATAAGTTAAATTTCTAACAACTGTGAAAATAAATAATCAAGACAACACTCACAGAATTCAAACGAAAAAACGCGACATAAAGAGTGATAGAATGCGACAAAAGAGAAACTTACTCGGAAAAACACCAAAAACTCCACTGAAATATCCTTGATATCCTTGGGAAAGGGAGAGCTCAAAAATAAAATGTGAAAATGGTCTCTAGGGGCATATATTATGTTATCACTAAGTTGGTATAGATGGGATGATCCACCAGTCAACCTAGAGTAACTCTTCCAAACCTACTTCTAGGTGAAAATTAGCCTTTTCAGCCTGAGAGGGCTCTCTCAAAGATAAATATGATTTTATGAAAATGAAGTTCAACAGATTGATAACTCTTAAATAGTGTTTTAATTTTATTTGTATTCAGGTGAAATATGTCAAGAAATCACTACCATTGGGCATATGGAGTCAGTGTAAAGGAACTCAATGACATGGAAACTCTTCTTATAGAAGCTGAGGCATATAGATGTTCTGATGAAAAGATAACATACACAGATACACAACAATCTAATGTTTGAAGGAATTTAGAGCATGATATACATGAATTCTAAGTAATCAAACATCAGAGTACTAAATATAAAATTACATAATACATAATGCAAAATCTAATGAAAACATCAATGAATCTTAGGTGAAGAAAAGTCAGTTTCCACTGTATATTATTGATAAGAAGTTTTTACAGTAGTGGTTTTGTAGTTAACATAAATCAACCCTCTATTCTTTGATCATCTGTCTATTAATAGGCTTAGGCATCTTTAAATTGGGTCTGCCAACAAGGTTGGACCTTCGAGTCTCCTTCATAACACCTAATCTAACCATAAGAAAATTACATGGAGATAAAACTTACAACTACTAATTTTAGGACTTAGATACCTAATAGGACTCTATAACCTATTTATTACATCAACAAACTTTCGGATTGCATATTTAGATTGAGAAAATTCATGTCCCTAGGTAACACTGGCCATGACCATGACCAAAACATAATTACTCCCACAAAGTCAGGAGAGTTGTCTTCCTACTTTTTAGAACATGGTGTCATGACGGTTGATGAGTGTCTTCATGGTGAGTTGGAAAATTGAAAATATTTGTCAAATACCATGTCCCCATGCAAACATTCCTCTGATGACCCCTGACCTTTCCAAGTGGTTGGCTTATCCCGGCCGATAGGCCTATTCCTTTTGAATCAGGGGTTTTTTTCATCTACATTTTTCTTTTCCAATTGACATATGTACTGAGAATTTTGTGCTAACCTTTTTCTTCCCTGCTTAATAGTTGTGCACAAATTCTTTTTGCTTAACATTTGTGCACCAATTCTTTTACGCTTGTTTTTCCGAAAGAGTGGGAAAACGTTCTAACGGTTTTTATGATACACAACCGAATTTACTATTAACCACCACCAATAACTTCCTAAATCCATGGCACACGATGAATTAACGTCAGAGATGAAAATTGTAAAAATTCTTTAAAAAAATGATGACAAACACCATAGGCAAGGAGCTGAGGAAAAGGATTTTTCAGATAGTCTACTCCATAAGCAATCTTAGAAACATTCTTCAATATGCAGAAATAAAACTGTGAATCCCTGCTATCAAGACGTTGAATTTTTCCATCAAGAAAACAAGCAATTTTCCCTTCAAGGAATTCCCATCAGAATTCAGCAGTGGGGCCAAATGGAGTCTCAAGACGGACAATAATTTTTTAATTCACAACAGAGGTTGATGGAGTAAATGTAGCTAACCATATTCCGGTAGCCGAAGCTCAAATCACGAAAATTTTCAATCGGATCTGCTCTTTATTTTCTTTGTTTTTTCTACCTATATTTTTGTCACTTTGAATCTCAAAGGGCATAGTAGCTTTGGATATTTTGACCATTTGAGATATCGAACTTGAGCGGCAGTGATGCAGTAGGACCAAAACTGAAAGGTGTGTCTTCTGTTTTTCTTCCCTCCTCTCAATTTCTCTTAGTTGTAAAATTTATGAAAATTTTAAAGTTGCGAAGATTACGAACTAGATTCGGCGCTAGATAAAGATCCAGGTATTCCTATAGCTCATGGGAATCGAAGTTCTGACCACTTACATGCTGAAACACTGGGCCAAACCCTCATTCTGTAATCCAAAGTCGTTGTTTCGTGCACTTGTATGATTTGATTTGATTAGATGTCTCAGCTTTTAATGGTCTCGCTCAACCTTGAGACAAATTTGTTTATTATTTGGAAAATCCATAAAAATTCTTCAAATTCTTCATTTTGGTGGGAGGAGATTGCCCAAATGCCTGCCTCTCTTGCACAATGAATGGTAAGTGCTCTTGACGACTGGAGATTGGGAATAATAGGAGTGTCGGATTGGGTTTGATTCATATCACACATTGACACTGATGTGTAGATTTTGGTTTACAGTTTATAGGAGAAATCATGGAATTGGCTTCCCACCTGTCCATTTTCCATCGCATTTGGATGTCAATATTATAATTTTTGAAAATATGCATTTTTAGGTTTAAAGTAAGTTAATTATTGTAATAATAAATATCTTCAAAAAAATTCAATGAAAATTATGTAAACGTTCATAATAATATTAAAATAAATTTTAACCAAAATTTTATGTAGAATTTGAACGTTTTAAGGTTGAGGTAAATTTAGGAGTCCTTCAATTAGGTTTTGAGTTAGATACTTTAAAGGTTAGCATAAATTTAAATTGATTTTAATTCATTGTAATTGTGTGAAAATATTGTTATATATTAAAGAAAAATTATATTATTAATTTTATATATTTATGTATAGAGAAATCTTTTGGAGTGATGTCATGCTTGTCTTTAATTTCTCATCATTTGATGTTGCATTGCCATTACAAAAATAATATTTTTTTAGACCTCAAATGTTGGCTCAAGTGCGAAAATTTGAAGTATGAACAATTGAATTGTGTGTCCTCGTATCTTACAACCTGACATGAATTCATTGGAAAATTAATTATCGTGCTCAGCTCAAGAAACAACTTCTAGACAGTTCGATGATTTGAAACAACTTCAATTTTAGGACCATTCAATGATTTGTTTGGATTCGTAAAAGTCCATAATAGAATTGAGACCACAATTCATTCATGTAAATTGGTGGATTAATACATTTTTGAAAACTTGATCTCAATCTTGACAAAATATAAATTTGTCATTAATAACATGCAAGAATCTAGATCCAGTCATTACAAGAGGGATGATGTTGGTAATGTTTTTTTTTTTTTTTCTAAGTAGAACTATTTCTATTAAGCAGTCAAACCAGAGCTACAATTATCATCCTCAGGCATGGAGGAATCCATGGCTCAGGGAATAATCAGAGCACTACTGTCCAAAACTAGACTATCCCAAGAGGGAAAACCAGTCTTTAGAGTCCAACCATTACAGGCTGCCCATTTTGGGAAACCAGCCTTAAAACCATACAAAAATATGTAAAAGAGACTAAGCATAGATAGCATAAAAACCAGTAAACGACGAAATTCGAGGGGAAAATTCTAAGGCGAGTCTTCATGCGAGTCGCTAGGGGGAGGCGATTCTTCGATAATCCTGCGGATGTATCCATAGTCAAGAGTGCCCGAGCCTTGGTCCGCTTCCTCATGCGGCCCAAGCGGAGAAGAAGGACGTCCAAGGCATTCCTCCGAAGAGTCCCGAGCTGTGAAAACGTGCATGAAGGTTGAGTTGTCCTGAGTGGCCATCAAGGTGCTCTCTTATTTTTTCAAGGGGGAGCCCGAATGGAGCAACCCCGGGAGCCTCGGCTCTGCCTTCGTCTCAAAATCATTGTCCTCTGAAGTGGAGCTTGAAGCAAGCTTCATAAGCAGTGCTTTCAGTTTTCAGGGGAGGGTGGCGGGCTCAACAGAAATGGTGGATTTGCGGGCTCTCTTCTTGCAGCGAGAGGAGGAGGGTGGAGCATAGGAGCTAGGGAAGTGCTTGGGATAGGCTGAAGGGTCAGAGAGCACTGCGGGTGGTGAGGCTAGAGTAGAGAAGGAGGGCACCACGTCCGCCATATCCCAATCTGCAGGAAGGTTAAAATCCGTATGGAGAGCCATCGAAAGAGGGGATCGCAAAGGAAGGCCTCTTCCCCCTGCCCTTCTGTTGCGTTGTCGTTGGTGCTGCAACATCTTAGCAACCTTAGGTAATGCACAGTATTGATATGGAAACGAAACAGGAGATGGAGCCCAGAGGCTTCGCGCTAGAGCCAGGAGATGTCGGAGCCACACAAGTGCAGGGAAGGAAAGCAGAGCAAGTAGGGGATCCAAGGGAGGAGCGAGAATGAAAAACATCATCGTGGATGAGGGAGTAAAAACACCGGATGTGGAGTACGTCGAAATGGAGGTGGCACATGGGCCTTTGAAGCCCAGTCCATGCGAGGAGTTAAGGCGTTGTGTTTCCCCAGGCAGTGTCACATGGGCATGCCATGTGGTGAGCCACATGGTCGCCCTGTGTACTCCATTGAAACTATATGGCACCCGCATCCGGGGATGACGTTGGTAATGTTATTATTTTATTTTAAAATCAGTTTTATATTAATTATTAATTTAAAAATAGAAATAATTATACTTTGTTTTGAAATAATAATTGTTATATTAACTTTAGATTGCTTAGTGTATTTGTTTTTTTTTATAGAAATAATTATACTTTGTTTTGAAATAATAATTGTTATAATAATTTTAGATTGCTTAGTGTAGTCGTTTTTTTTCTTCTTCTTTTTTGCAACCATATGCATTATGAACCAAATTTGTTTTGAAATAATAATTGTTATATCATATGTATCATCCAGTCAAGTGCCCATATCAAATAAATATTATAAGAATAGTTCATAATTAAAGTTCTTATCTATTAAATGAGAGAAAAATGTAGAGATTGGTCAATGACTGTGGTGATGTAGACAATGCTTATGTATCATTGAAATTATGTAAAAGTTAATATTTGAGTCAGTGATGTTTAATGGATATGAATTTAAAGTTTTTTTTTTAATATTAACTGATTTAATAAATGGAAATATTAAATTTGTTCTCTAATTAATGATAATTTTTAAGGCTACAACTGAAATCAAGGACGCTAATTTCCTAAGATTTTAAAGAAAAATCTAAACATAGTAGAGCCAACAATCCTGCGGTTTTTCCAATTTCAAATTTAAGTTTTCCTTTGGTGAATTTTATTTCCTAGTCGATTTTGTAACAAATTTAAAGTTTTTTCTATATCAAAAGTTAGGTTTTGTTGGTTTTGTTTAGAGAATTTTGTTTGAGGTTTAGTAAGGATTTATTAGAATTGTATCTTTTAATTTTATAAATGACAAAATTCAAACGTTTTAGATATTTCCAAACAATAAACCTATAAATACATTTGAAAACACATTTTAAATAACTAAATTCAAAATCTTACAACCAAATTCCAAAACAATTTACCTTAACCTCTATCATTTTCCTCATTTTCTAACATTTTCCTTTTAGAGATGGTTCCTACTAAGAGATTAACAATATATTTAAAAGGTAATAATTTTTTTTTGAGTTATTTGTAACTGAATATTACAATTACTTACCATGGTTGATCAAATTTGAGACCCGATCAATGGTAGTGAAACTTGACAAATATTGTAATATTTGTCATTTATAAAAGTTCTATTAAATTAATCCATTTACAAAAAGCTCCTCAATCTTTCATGCCGTAATTTCTATTAAATAAAATAAATGAGTTAATTTTCATTAATTTCTAATTTCTAATTTCTAATTTCAATATCTTATGCCCTAAGTTCTCTTTAGGCATTCTTTTATGCCCTAAGTTCTCTTTACGCATTCTTTCACATAACTTAGGGGAGCTACATCTTCTCCTTAAATTTGACACTTCAATAACTTGCATTATGTTTCTATTGGATCAGTATTAAAAGAAAAGACAAAAACAATACCTTTCATTTCATTTCTTTGTTGAACCAACTTGAAAGTGAAGTAACATTAAAATCTCTAGCATTTATCATAATTTGCCGATTATTTCACTTCTTTGTTGAACCAACTTGAAAGTGCAATAAGAATTTATCATAATTTGCCAATTAAGGAAAATTTTAGGGCCAAATTTTGCTATTTGACTAGTTCTCCATTTTTTTTCCATCAAGAATTCCCATGTTTTCCAATAATTCGCCTAAATTTTATGGAATAAAGTTTATTTACTTGGCTAAATTTCTCTTGAAAATATGAATATTTTTACAAAACATTCCAGACATTGACATTTTAAAGTTGGAATTTCAAGAATTAGAAATAATCACCAATATTTCAACCTTTATAAATAAACATGAATCCCTAAACCGACATCTAATTTTTCTTGCATAAATGGCAGAATTCAAGGAACACTTCTAATTAAGCTTCCTGAAAAGACATGCCTCGCATAGGTGATTCTAATTCTGAAAAATTTGTTGCTTCCTGCAGACTCCTGAAGGAACTCAATTTTAAAGCTTTAAAATTCAGTGAGAAGGTACACTTGAGTATACAACGAAAAATGAGATTTTAAAATGATCAACAAAGATACACACTTGAATATGCCACACTACTAAGTTCAACAGATACTCGCATTAGAGCTCCCATCTTTATCATTGTTTGTTGCCTACTTGGACTCTCTTGCAGAATATAAATGTGAAGGTGGTATTAAGATGAAAGCTTCTAACTAAATTTCCCATGAGATGTAAGTCTAAGAAAAGTGCAGTTAAAAATAAAATTTGCCTATGATTCCTAGAAAATAAAAACTTCATACTACCTAGTTTACAACAACCGTAACTTTGACACTTATGTCTTGATCATAGCTTGCCACCTCTCCTCTGATTCTATTGCAGAACCCAATTTGAAAATATGTCTTCTAGTGAAAAAATCTTTATAACTGAACCTATAGTGAGAAGGTATTGGATTATGGATACCTAAGAAGAAAAGAAAAAAATACTAAGGCATAATCAGTACATTCTTTTCTTGTTCCAAATTCGGAGTGACTTTGAATTTCAAAATCCATCTCTTAAATACCTTAATTGGATGAACCTAAGTAATGAACTCAACTGTAAGTTGGTACAAGAAAGAATCTTCGTTCGACTAATTTACATCTCAACAAAATAATGCACAATGCACTACAGAAAATTTTAGCATTTTCTGCTAGAAGAAAAACACTATTTCAATAAGTAAGATAACCTGTTTTCATTTTGATAAGGTCGTATCTTAGTAAAGAAGTGCAGGTTGCACTGCAGAAACTCATGACACTGTTAGTACAATAATTCAATCAAATACACAAAAATTTTCATTGGAAAATATCAAATCCAACAGAAAAGCACAAGGTTGCATTGCAGAATGTAATCAATAATGTTATTGTACAACATGGATGTATTAAATACATATTGCATATCTAGAGATGCAACAAGAAGGGAGCACTATAATTACTCTTGCTGAGTTTAAAATTTGTGCATTACAATTTGAACATAACAAAACTACACATGAAAACAAATTAAGAACCAAGAATTATTTTAATTTGTAATTGACAAGAGTTATCAAAATACAAATTGCTAAGGATTTTCCATTTCATGTCAACATGACTCAATCTTCACCAGGTGTTCTAATTTACAATGGAATGAATCAAAACTTACAATGCAATTCTGGACTTGACTTCAAATAGACACTCCAAAATGTTACCTGCCCTTCCAACCTTGCCAGTTTGTAATGGACCAAACAAACCAACCAATCAAATGAAATTGCAAAGCTTCCATCCAAACAACCCATCATATTGACATCACAAGGTTAGAAACACGCATTGAACTTATGAATATACTTTCATTGATAGAAGCCCGGTGCATGGGCTTGAGATTCTCATGACGTTGCTTCAAAATTTTTCCTTCCATAGGCCCTTCTTGTTCATTTGTCAAATCTATAGTGTTTCTGCCCAGAAGGGATTCACTGTCATTCTTTATTCCATCTGTATCAACCAACTTACTTCCATTAAACCATATTGGTTCCTCCTTTCCACAATATGTTGGTGATCTTAATAAGAAAGCAGAGCAACTAAACATCATCAGATGCTAAACATTGATTAATTCTTATCCATTCAATGTGCATTATGAATCTCGTATATTGATTTCTGTTTATAATCCAACGTAGGTTTTTGGGCGGCACATTCAGTGTTCTTAGAGATTCAATCCATCGACCAAATCATCCCCGCTGCAGATGGCATTACAGTAATCTCCTCTATACTTCCATAATTTCTCATCCATGGACACCTTAATCTCTTCTGTATTTACTCCCCACTATTTGAAATATACATAAGCAATGCAAAACAATTAGTATTCCAAATAGAACCAAATATGAAATAGATTAATTAAAAGTAGGATGAATAAAGGAAGATTTTGACGCATTACTAAATTCTTGGTATTATGAAAAGAATTAAAGGTATAATATAAAATAAATAAAATCCTCATAACTAAATCACTTATGAATCTTACTGGGATAAGGATTTTTTAATTGCTAGATTGGAGATTTTTGTGGTGTAGCTTTTCAGAGGTAAGACTCGGAATATCCACAGTAGTTTTTAATTCTCTTTTCGGTGGAATGAAATATTTTGGAATTCAAAAAATATATCACCGGAGATAAAAAGTAATAAAATTACTACTGAACATAATTCCATATTTTGGACAGTGGTGTTACCGAAGTAACAACAAGTTGCAAAACCCTCTAAACATATTCAGTACGTACAAGAAGCAAAATTTTATAGTCAATGAGTCAAGAGGAAGACTTCTAACTAGAAACCAAAAACCCAACTAACGTTTGAAAAATATTTAGAAAAATAAATAGAAACACTTTTATAAACTTTCAAAGAGTTATTTAATTAATAGGAGATGGACATCTATTTTCTATATAAAAATAGGTATCGAAAAAAGTAACAAAACAAAGTAAAAATCGAAAACTCTAGCACACTCATTGTGAAACAAAACGATGAAGAATGCCACCAAAATTACTCAATAGAAATTCATACTTAACAATAAAACTGCAAATGGTTCAGAAAAAATTAAATGAATTCGAAAGGAGATATATCGCCGATGGTTTGAGATTTTCTTTCTTAACTGTAATAACAATAACCCCAAATGGTTTAGAACAAATTAAATGAATACGAAAGGAGATATACTGTCGATGGTTTGATATTTTCTTTCTTAACTGTAATAGCATGAATGAATCCACAATAGCTAATAATGAATTATAAAATGGATTTAAACCGTCCTTATCTCAAAACCTTGAAATGTAGTTATATTAATAGTGAATCTCACATTTAGTGTCAACACCGAGACGATTAAGAATTTTGTAGCTCATGTATCGAACCCAATTTGAGTAAAAGCAAAACATAAACCTGTTGCAAGGAACTTCAAGGAATATATTGAAAAAGCCTATGATAGCTGTGAATATAAACAAACAAATCATCAAAAGAACATTTAAATGGCATAAATTATAAACCATAGGTGAAAATAATGCAAAAAGAAAAAATACCATAAAGGTTTCAAATGATTTTACCTATAATTAAATCCATTGTCAAAACTGAAAAGCCTCACGAAGAACAGCGACAAGGCAGTCGGGGCGAAAATGCCAGTAGAGGAGACTTTGGGGAATTTTGAACTGTTGTCGTTTGAATTACTTTTGTTGCCCTAACCGGCAGTGGCGGGACAACATAGGGAACCCAAGGCATGATTTGAGGAACCAACCGCAAACTGACCGGAGGAATATTAATGTCGTAATCTGCAAGAAGTTAGTCATAATCATATGTGTACAGATGTCATGGCCAGGTTAAAAATGTTGACGAAAATAAAAAAATATTTGATTCAAAAGAAAAGTCTATGTTCTTGATTCCACTACATACCCTTTGGTTGCAATACTTGTTCTTGATTCCACTACATACCCTTTGGTTGCAATAGTTGAATAGGATAGAGGCTTGGAATGTTGAAAAGATTGTGACTACATTTTTTAGTGGAGTTATTTCCATCCAGGTATAATTTATTTGTCCTAACATACATACATATATACTTGTACAAATTTGCAAGAATGTTTCATATAAATATGTTACAAAATTACATTTTATGTTCTGCATATAAATATCCTGCAGAATTGTAATATGTCCAGTTAAATAAATAGTTGAATCCCACATCTTGTTGCTATATTGTTAGGATAATTTTTATTTTTTATTGCCATGTATGATTCGGATTTATGAAGGAAGCTATACTTAAATATGAATACAATGTCTTTGCGTAGTGATTTGATTCCTAGATGTATATTTTCTACCTTTTTGAATTTGAACTTTTAACCTTTTACAAGAAGATATGCATTCTTAACTATTAGAACCACTCAATATGTATTTAAAATAGGTGTAGTCTAGATAAAATAGTTATTTTTGGTTGAAATCTAGAAATACAATTTTTAACCACATTATAATTTCTTGTTTTTTATAGATGCTTTCGCATGCTTAAATGTGTCCTTGACACACTCAATTTTTGTAAATTAAAATATCATCTCATCTATTAGTTAGATTACTTTAAAATATGACATAATCAATTTAGTATTTAATATTCTAGCATATTTTTGTAATTCCATTCGAGAATTTTTTTGTTAAACAACTTTAATATAGTTACATATTATAAATTTCAGAAAAAAATACACAAGCAAAAACAGCAGACTTTAGGCAAGTTCATCGCAAAAGTTTGTAGCACTTTGACTTTGACCATATTTGCCACCTATTTGCTCCATTTTCTGATATGAGGTTGTTTATTAAGTCCAAATAAATAAATAAAAACTTTTAATCGCCTTCATCATGACAATACCTGTGATTTATAGCAAAAAAGATTATACAGCGAGTTCATAGCAAATTCTGGGCTTCAAGCCTAAGATACGTTACTAACTTGCCTAATTGGCAACAAAAATGAAAAGTGTACTTTCCTTATTCAAAATTTGCCTACGACTGTACAAGTGATGATTCAAAATTATACAAAAAATATCAAAAAGGTAATTTATCCACCTTTCAAGCTTTAGAAGCTTCACCTTTGGCAGCAGGGGCTTCAGTCTCCACAGGTTCATCTATGACTGTTATTTTTATACCTTTCTTCTTGAGCTATGACTGTATCATCTCCATCTTCTCTTCTAGCTCTCTTTCACTTGACTTTTAAGTTTCTTTCTCTCTACCTGCAACCAAATATTCATCTTTCTTGTATGTTTCATAACCCTGTGTAGATGAAGTGTCCTCTTCAACAATTTCTTGGCATTGGTTAAATACTCATCATGGTGGTTGATTCGCTCATTTACCTTCTCTTTGAACTCCTCCATCATTTTTATGTCTAGCGTGGCTTCCTCTAATTCCAACTTGGTTTCAATCACTTCCTCCCTGGCCTTTCTTAACTGCTCCTTTAACAATTGTGCTTCAATTTTTTCAACAACTTTCTCTTTACCTTTCCTCTGCACAATGATCTCTTCTTTTGCTGGAGACAAATCAATGATATCCTATACCATAGGTTGCTTGCCTTTGTCTGTTACTTCAGTCTTTTTACTAGCCATGACACCATTGACAAGTTTCGGCCTGGTGAGTGGTTTTCTTGGTTGGAACATAAACCCTGCATCTTCTCCTAAGAAGTCAAGTTTTTTAGCAGTAAGACCCTTATTTTTCTTCTTGCTTCCTTTGATATATACAACTTTGACCAATGGAGTCTATTCTATGTCTATGGCTCGAATAATATCCTCAAGGTTTCCTTTCCCCAGTGTTTGGCTTCTTGTTATCCTTCCATGACTCTTCTTGCTGATCTTTGGCTTACTACTTGTAGGTGTAGGTTGTGGAACTTCTTTTTCCTGTGCATACTTTATCTCAACATCCATGGGCTCTAAAATGGGCTCCATTGCCTCCTCATTTACACCCTCTATTTTAGGTATAGGTTTTTCACTCTTGCTTGAAGGAGCATATTTTGATTTGGGTGTCTTCTTAGGTGTTAAATTATCTACCTCATAACCACTAGAAACAAGAATGTGGCCTAGTCTCTGTTCAAATTTTTCAATTCCTCCAACACCAGTAGCTTAATCAACCCATGATGAAAAATTGAATTATCACTACCTTCTGGCTTGGCATAAACTTTGTCTGACATATTGCCTAGGCTTCTAAATAAGAAAAATGGAAGGTCTAGAGATTTCTTACCAGTGAAATATAGCAAGAGCCTAAAATGATATTGATAAACCATATGGAACCTCCCTTCACATGTGAAGTGTTTTTGAATTACAAGCAGTAGCTTGGAGTAGTTTTCTTTAAGGCAACTCCTTGGGATTCCAGATGTCATATCTATTCCAATGTGTTCGGGTTTCATGAATTCATCACAGTTCTGTAATTTGAACTTAGTGGCTTTGAACCACTCTTCTCCCATCCTCAGAATCTCTGTGGCCTAGGAAATTTTTTCAGGTGACAGCACAAAACTCAGCACACCCACCTTTGATGTAGTGCCCACGAAATTCGCTGCAAAGTAATTTGAAACCTAGGCATGAAAACCTTGTAATTTCTGGCAAAACCTCATGCATCCAACATTGCTAAAGGCTTCTACAAATCTAGAGTCTCCATTGAGAAATTTTAGATCCATGGGCTCATACCTTACACATGAACCCCCTTTATTAGTCTTATTTTGCATAGCCATCTCCCTTAACATTGCACTAACCTCTTGATGCTATGACACCTGCAAAGAAAATAATTGCACAGCAAGCAGCTTGCAAACAAAGTTGGACTTCTCAAGGGTGACAACAAAATCTGCACACATAGGTAGAAGGAAAGATGATAGACAACAGCTTTTAAGTTGAATTTCAAATGTGAGAGGGATAAGGAAAAATGAGAGGGGTTAAGTGAAATGATGAGTGACCACTTATGATTACGCATGTTGCATGACTCTTCTAACTGATCACGTGACCTCATATTGACCTTGAACCTATAAAGACTCGACACCTCACCATTTACTTTATTGGTGCAAAAAAACATGATTTTGTAGTGTTTTCTGTTATAATTCTGGCAGGTTCGCTACGAACTGGTCAGGTGAGTCCATAGCGAAAACAACCTGTTTTCTGTTAACTTCGTTGCGGACTGAGGAAAAGACATACAGGTGGCCACAACCAAATTTTAAACCAATCCATGGATAGCTTTGGTGGATTTTGATAGATTTGACCATGATGACATGGCAAGTTGGACTCTCTAAACTTAGGATAATGACCCATCCATCAATTTCATCAATTTCATGAACTAATTTCACAAGACAATGAAACCTATGCTAAATGACTCTCCTACTCAAAATGAAATTTTATTTGTGATAACAGCAGCTCCATTGGGGATGATGTGCCCCTGTGATACAGCAAAAAACCTGTAGTTCCAGTGCCTTCCTTGAAAAACTAAATTTTTTTGTAATTGAAGAAGACTTCACAAAGATCTTATTGCCTTCTCCTTGGGCTCAAGCTTGATGATGAACTCATTTTTATTTGAAAAACATCCTAATGGAAAATGAAATATTTCCAATGGAGTTTAATTCAGCCAAATAAAATAGGAGGAGTAGTGTTTTAGAAACCTGACATTGACAGGTCCTCCTCCACACATTTGTCCATCCATCTCCTGAAGTAGAAATGTGTTTTTGCCATGGTATGAAGCTATCATAAATGGCCCCTTCCAGATGTTTTCAAACTTTCCATGCTTCCCCTTTTCCTCAATTTTGGCTTCCCATTTCATAACTACATCTTGGATCTTGAAGTTTGATTTCTTAGTCTTTTTGTCAAAATTCTTCTTCACTCTGTTTTGTGATTGTTGATGATTTTCATACACCTCTTCTCTTTTCTCCTGCAGAGATATGATTTGATTTATCCTCCTTTGGATAGCATTAGGTTCTTCTTCAAGTCCTTGTAGCAGTTTCATTACCAGAACCCCCAAAGAATTTGGGAAGATCGCTTCAGCTCCATATACTAATTCATAGGGAGATGTACCTATGGATCTCTTAGTACAAAATCTATCAGCCTACAAAGAAAACTTTAGTTTTAAATTCCATGATATTTTATTTTCTTTCAACACGTTTTTGATGATCCTCGCTATTCTTTTATTGGATGATTCTGCTAAGCCATTACCTTGAGGGTAATAGGTTGTGGAATGACCAAGAGTGATATGATATTGATGGAAAAAATATTCAAATTTTTGGATTTGAAATCTTGTGCATTATCAATAATAATCTTCATAGGACAACCAAACCTGGACAAAATGTTGTTCTCCAGAAATTAAATGATGACTGAGTCAGTAGCCTGCCTTGTAGGGGCCGCTTCAATCCACTTGGTGAAATAATCAGTGGCTGTTAAAATACATCGATGTTGTCCCGAGGATGTTGGGTGTATTTCTCCAATGAAATCCAATCCCCATTATTGGAAAGGAGCTTCAACATATATTGGTTTAAGTGGTAAAGGTGTCAGCTTCTTCTTACCATAAAAAACTTGGCATGCTGGGCATGCAAAAATCTTCTTGTAGATGTATTTAAACATGGTACGCCAATAATATCCTGATCTGAGAATATTATTAGTTGTGTCCTTCCAGTAATGGTTTCCTCCACAATCTCCCTTATGAAATTCTTCAATGACCTTTTCAGCCTCTTCTTCCAGCAAGCAATTCAAAATAATTCCATCAGTGTCCTTCCAATACAATTTTTTATTCAAAATGAAATATCTCAAATATTTCAGCTTCACAAACCTTGAATTGGACTTAGTCAATTGAGGAGGGGACTTATTATGATGTAGAACAAATATCACATCTCTGTACCATTCATAAAAAATGAATTTCTCTTCAATAGGAACCAATTCTTCTTCTTCTACCAGCTCTAAAATTTTTGCAATGAAATTCATGTCTAGGCACTCAAAATTTGACTGTGCCATCAGCTTTGCTAGCCCTTAACCCTTCACCAACTTGGTAGGCTTAATTTCTATCCCATATTCCTGTAAAGTGGCAATCCATTTACTTCTTTTTCCATCAGGATCAACTTGGGTCTAAATATCTTTCGCCACGGTGTTAGGCACAAATGCAATAATATGAGAATGCAGAATGTAAATTCTGAAATATTTAAGAGACTTTACTAAAAAATATTCCTATTTATCCATGATATTATACTTCAATTTATATTTGAGAAGAGTCCTACTGAAAAAATAAATAGGATGTTCACCACCTTGCTGCTTTTTTTGCAATAATACTCCAACAATTGTGTGTTCAGAGGCAAATGTAAAAACCAGAAAGTCACTTGAAAATTCAGGAATTATTAGCACTGGGGCTTGAGTGAGGGATTTCTTTATTTCTTCAAATTATTTCTTTGCTTCTACTATCCACTTAACATAACACTCCTTCCTTAAAATCTTAGTAATGCGCTTGACAATATCAACAAAGTTTGGAATAAACCTTCTAACAAAATTTACCTTTCCAAGAAAAGACTGAATCTCTTTCCTATTCCTTGGAAGGTCTATTTTTTGAATGGCACTGACTCTATTTGGATCAATATTTATTCCATCCTTTGATATAATGTGTCCTAACAATTTCCCAAAATTTAAAGCAAAGACACTTTTAGTAGGATTGAGAGATATACCAAATTTTCTGCATTTCTGCAGAATTTTCTCCAAGTGCTTAAGGTGTTCTTCCTCCTTCTTTGAAAATACAGTGATCTCATCCAAATACACCACCAATAATTTATCCTTCTCCTCATCAAATGCAATATCCATTTCCCTTTGCAAAGTTTCCCCCACATTCATGAGACCAAATGGCATTTTGGCATACATGAATATTCCCCATGGCGTAGTAAAGGCGGTTTTCTCTTGATCGTCTGGATGTACTAATTTTTTGTTGTAACCTGAGAAACCATCAAGCATAGACATTTTTTGAGAGCCAACAATGTCTTTCAAAATTTTATCCATCTTGGGAAGAGGGTAATTTTCCTTTATAGATGCTTTGTTTAAATTTCTGAAATCAATACAAATTCTAATCTCGCCACTCTTCTTTCTTACAAGTACCAGATTAGCAAGCCATCTTGAAAACCTCAAAGGGACAATGATTTTTGCATCAAATAATTTTTTAATCTCTTTCTCAATCAATGGCATGAGCAAAGGATTAATTCTTCTCAACTTCTGCTTGAAAGGTTTTTCATTCACTTTGATGGGGATATTATGTTGGATAATATTGGGATCATACCTTTTCAAATCAGCATAGCTCCATGCAAAGACATCAATATACTTCTTCATCATATCCACATACATCTGTCTCCTCCATAGAAAGAAACTTAGATAGCTTGACCATTTTAGGAACTTCTGCTACACCAAGATTTCAAGTTTCCACCTCTTCATCATCAGCCTTCATCCTTGGGGATTTGAAAACGTAATTTTGATCAAATAATTTCTCAATGGGAATAAGGCCTTTGGGAATAAAATTATTTTTCAGCTACAGACTTCGGATTGACTTTAGTTTCAGCAAACATATTATGTTGATCTATTTGAATATTTTCAAACTTTTCTTTCAATTCAAGGAAATTTTGGACCTACTGATCACTATCAAACACTTGCCAATGAATGATGTTATCAGGGATTGTTGGTATATGTCTAAGATAAACCTCATATCTCTCACTGGAATGAGTAGGAATGACAAATAAACTAGCAGAGACAGCCAAAGAATCAGCCACTAAATGTTGATCTCGAGTTTTGACAATGAAAGTGTATCTTGAAAATTCTCAAGCATTTCAATGATTAAGTTTCTATAGGCCCTCATCCGGACATATTTGGTCTCATAATATCCTTCTACCTTCTTGTTAGTAATTCAGAATCACCATAAACTGATATCTTTTTGGCGCCTAAATTCTTCAAAGTTTCTAGACCCAAAAACAATGACTCATATTCATCCATGTTGTTTGTACAATCAAAGTTTAATTTGTATGAGAAGAACTTAATTTCATAATTAGCAGTGGTAATCCATATCCCTACTCCAACTCCCTCTCTTCCAGTAGCGCCATCAAAATGTAAATTCCACCAAGCTTCTTCATTTTCCTCAACGCCCCTCTCATTTTTTGCTTGCTAATTTTCTGTGTTTTTCTCATTTTCTGCCTCATCAGTGAGTTCATTAAACAAAATTGAGGATCCATGTTCAGTCTCTACTACATAAATAAGAAAATTTTGTGGTTTGTCTTTGCTACTTACCATGTAAGACATCCTACTTTCTCTATACAGCCTCCTCTGCTCACCAAAGACTGAAATGGTGGCATATGTCATATCCATCTGTATAGTCCCTGTAATTTTGGCTACTCGATATATGGATAAAATCATACCAAACTACGGAGGAATTTCAGCTACCACTATGTCCATAACGATTATCTTAGTAGGTACTTGAGTTAGCCCAAAAACCACATCTTTAAAGATACCTATGCACTGAACTCTCTTGGAGTCAAAAATAAAACAAATCTTTGTAAGGTCTAGTGATCTCTAAACCCATTCTTTCCATGATCACCTTAGGCGCTAAATTATGAGAAGCTCCTGAGTCTAACATGGCATTATGAAAATTCATATCATGGATATTTAGACTTACATAAAAAGGATGAACTTCTTCATTTTTTTCATCTTCTACCCTCGGTCCTAGGAAAATGGTAGGATGGTATTCTTGCAGATTTAGGATGTTTGAATGTTCAGGTTGAGTGTTTAACATCTTGAAAATTTGACTTATATACTCAGTGACCTTTATAATTTCACCAAAGGGGACTAGAATTATGATTTTGGATATCTCATCCTCTAGATTGAAAGTAGATGAGGCTTTTTCAATTTCTTTGCCATGAGGTGGTGGTGGTGTGTCTTTCTTTGGTTCAGCTGGTTTAGGAGAATCTTTTTTTAGCTGAGGTTTTTTTTTAATAATGGGAACATTTCTATTTCTCAAATTGTATTGTTTCTGCATTTCAAGGATATCATGTTGGTAACCCTAAGTAGTCAGATTGTCCCTCACTTCCCCCCATATCATGAATAGACTAATCACGTTACTCTTTAGTTAGAAACATTATAGACACATATTCATCTAAACAATGAATAACATCCTCTTGGAATTCAGATTGTGTTTCCTCTTCATCTAGTAAATTTTGTTGAAAAGGAGGTCTCACTTGTGTATCAGGTTGGTTTCTATTTTCTCTTTGTCTTTGTTGAATTTGAGGCCTCCTAAATTGGGGATTTCTGATATGTGTCTCTTGATGTGCAGGAGGCAAAGGAGTGGCTCCAAGAACAAGTTTGTCCATAAGTTTATCCATGGTCTTCATCATGGTATCAAAATTTGCATTTAATTATGATGAAGGCTTCTCCTCTTCTTTTATTTGTATTTTACCCATCTTAGACCTCTTGGCTGCAGCCATGTTCACCTCAACTTTCACTGCATCATTTTGCATGTTAGCCAAAGAAGCAAATTATCTTTCCCTTAACAAGATGGGAAAATCATAATCAAAAGCTTTAGCATAGTGTAATTGAGCATCTCCCGGGGGAGGTTTGATATGAGCAAGTATGGAGTTATAGACCTTGTTAAATCTCTTAGAAAAGTCTTGGACAGATTCATCTAAGGCTCTCTTCAAATTTTTATACTCAGTTAAAGCTTGAACACGGTTCACCTTACTCCCCCACTTTGTCAAAAAACCATCTTACAACTGGTCCCAATTTTGTAAACTAGCTGGAGCTAAAGCTTTAAAGCATTTTCTTACCTCGCCTGTGAAACTCTGAGCAAAAATCCTCATTTTCGCATCCTCATCATCTACCTCATATCGGTCAATGAAGTCATTAAATTGATCAACATGTTCTTCAACTGATATTTCTTCTTCACTCCCAAAGGTTTTAATCCTAGTATAATTTCCATCTAGAAGGACATGAAGGATAGCAGGAAGGACAAGTGGAGCATATCTTGCAGGTCTAGCAGGAGGAGGAACTCCAGCCATGATGACAGGGACTGTGGTACTTGGAAAAGAAGTGGATAAGCTTAAATTCTAACTTTGGGAAAAAACAATGAATGAGGGTGAAGTATTGGGAGATGTTGTAAGGGGAATTTGACATCTAGATACAAAGGAACTCCATTCAGGTAAAGGTATACCAGACTTTCTCTTCAACAAAAAATCAAAAGGATCGAACTCTTTTCATCTTTCAAAAGGCTCTTTCTCCAACAACAACTCTAATGTGACAGTCTTCTAGAATTCTTCCTTTTCTTCTTTTTACACTAAGGAAGTTGTATCAGTGCCTAGTCTCTATAGGTCTAGTATAATATCAATCAATTCATTTTTACTCTTAGACCTAAACAACCCCTCTTCTATTTTTTCATCAAATTGTTTATCTTCGAGACTTCGAATAATATCAAATGAAAAAACTCTTGAATGTGATGGAATACCTGATTTTGAAGAGCAGCCTCCAATGCCTCTGAGAATCCTTTCTATATTATCCACAATTGTAGGTGGGTTAGGATCTGGATTTCTCCTTGTATGTATCTTTCTCGAGCCACCTTTAAACATGAAAATTTCTAGTGGAGTCACCAAGTTAGTATGCAGCCTCGAAAGCTTCTGAGCCCCTGCTACCTCCAAGAGTTCAGCGTTTCTGTATGAGAACAAACTTCGGGAAATAGGTCTTCAAACTCCTAGCAGACGCACCAAAATGTTATCACTAAGTTGGTAAAGACGGGTTGTTCCACCAGTCAACCTAGAGTAACTCTTTTAAACCTACTTCTAGCTGAAAATTAGCCTTTTCAGCCTCAGAGGGCTCTCTCAAAGATAAATATGATTTTATGAAAATGAAGTTCAACAGATGGCTAACTCTGAAAAATCGTTTTAAGTGTATTTGTATGCAGGTGAAAGATGTGGATAAATCACTACCATTGTGCATATGGAGTCAGTGTAAAGGAACTCAATGACATGGGAACTCTTCTTATGGAAGGTGAGGCATATAGATGTTCTGATGAAAATATAACATACACAGATACACATAAGTCTAATGTTTGAAGGAATTTAGAGCATGATATACATGAATTAGAATTAATCAAACATCAGAGTAATAAAGATAAAATTACAGAATACATAAGACAAAAACTCATGAAAACATCAATGAATCTCAGGTGAAGAAAAGTCAATTGCCACTGTATATTACTGATAAGAAGTTTTTACAATAGTAGTTATGTATTAAACATCAATCAACCCTCTATTCTTCGATAATATTCCTATTAATAGGCTTATGCATATTTACATTGGGTCTTCCAACAAGGCTGGACCTTCGAGTCTCTTTGATGATACCTAATCTAACCATAAGCAAATTATGTGGAGATAAAACTGACATCTACTAATTTTAGGACTTAGAAACCTAATAGGACTCTATAACCTTTTTATTACATCAAAAAAATTTAAGACTGCATATTTACATCGAGAAAATTCATGTGCCTGGGTGGCACTAACCATGACCAAAACATAATTACTCCCACCAAGTCAGGAGAGTTGTCTTCCTACTTTTTAGGAGGTGGTGTCATGACGGTTGATGAGTGTCTTCATGATGATCTGGAAAACTGAAAAGCTTTGTCGAAGACCATGTCCCCATGAAAACATTCCTCTGATGACCTTTGACCTCTCCACGTGGTTGGCTTATCCCAAATTGACCATCAAAATTTGAAAAATATCCAAAAACATCTTCGTTGCAGAAACATGGGACTTTAGGCAAGTTCGTAGCGAAAGTTTGTAGCACTTTGACTTTGACCATATCTACCACCTATTTACTCCCTTTTTTTATTTGAGGTTGTTTATTAAGTCCAAATAACTAAATACAAACTTTTACTTGCCTTCATCATGACAATAACTTTTATTTATAGCAAAAAATATTCTACAGTAAGTTCGTAGTGAATTCTGAGCTTCAAACCTAAGATACGCTACGAACTTGCCTAATTGGCAGAAAACTTGAAAATTGTGCTTTCCTTCTTAAAAATTTTCCTATGGCTCTACAAGTGATGATTCAAAATGATACAAAAAATATCAAAAAGGTAATTTATCCACTTTTCAAGCTTTAGAAGCTTCACCTTTGGCAGCAGGTGCTTCAGTCTCCACAAGTTCATCTATGACTGTTATTTTTAAACCTTTCCTCTTGAGCTCTAACTGTATCATCTCCATCTTCTCTTCTAGATCTTTCACTTGAATTTTAAGTTTCTTTCTCTCTACCTACAACCAAATATTCCTCTTTCTTGTATGTTTCATAACCCTGCGTAGAGGAAGTGTCCTCTTCAACAATTTCATGGCATTGGTTAAAGACTCATCATAGTGGTTGATTTGCTCATTTAACTTCTCTATGAATTCCTCCATCATTTTTCTATCTAACTTGGCTTCCTCGAATTCCAACTTGGTTTCAATCACTTCCTCCCTGACTTCTCTTAATTTCTCCTTTAACAGCTACACTTCATTTTTTTTAACAACTTTCTCTTTACCTTTCCTTTGTACAATGATATCTTCTTTTACTGGAGACAAATCAATGATATCCTCTGCCATAGGTTTCTTTATTTTTTCTGTTGCTTCACTCTTTTTACTATCCAAGACACCTTTGGCAAGTTTCAGCCCGGTGAGTGGTTTTCTTGGTTGGAACATAAACCCTACATATTCTCCTGATAATTCAATTTTTTTAGCAGTGAGATCCTTCTTTTAATTCTTGCTTCCTTTGATATCTATTGCTTTGACCACTGGAGTCTCTTATATGCATATGGCTTGAATAATATCCTCAAGGTTTCCTTTCCCCAGTGTTTGGCTTCTTGTTATCCTTCCATGACTCTTCTTGTTGATCTTTGGCTTGCTACTTGCAGATGTAGGCTGTGGAACTTTTGTTTCCTGTGCATGCTATATATAAACATCCATGGGCTCTACAATGGGCTCCATTTCCTCCTCATTTACACCCTTTATTTTAGCTATAGGTTTGTCACTCTTTCTTGAAGGAGTAGATTTTTATTTGGGTGTCTTCTTGGGTGTTAAAGTATCTACCTCATAACCACTAAGAAACAGGAATGTGGCCCAGTCTTTGTTCAACTTTTTCAATTCCTCCAACACTAGTAGCTTAATCAACCCATGATGAAAAATTAAAGTCTCACTGCCTTTTGGCCTAGCTTGAACTTTGTCTGAAATCTTGCTTGGGCTTCTAAATAAAAAAAATGGAAGGTCTAGAGATTTCTAACAAGTGAAATGTATAAAGAGCCTAAAATGGTATTGATAAACCATATGGAACCTCCCTTCACATGTGAAGTAGTTTGGAGTAGTTTTCTTTAAGGAAAATCCTTGGGATTCTAGATGTCATATCTACTCCAATGTGTTCAGGTTTCATGAATTCATCACGGTTCTGTAATTTTAACTTAGTGGCTTTGAACCACTCTTCCCCCATCCTCACAATCTATGTGGCTTGAGAAATTGCTTCAGATGACACCACAAAACTCAGCACACCCACTTTTGATGTAGTGCCCACGAAATTCACTACGAAGTATTTTGAAACCTGGGCATGAAAACCTTGTAATTTCTGGTAGAACCTCATGCATCCAACACTCCTGAAGGCTTCTACAAAGCTAGAGTCTTCATTGAGAAATTTTATATACATGGGATCATAACTTACACACGAGCCCCCTTTATTAGTATTCTTATGCATAGCCATCTCCCTTACCACTGCGCTGGCCTCTTGATGCTATGACACCTATAAAGGAAATAATTGTGCAACAAGTAGCTTGCAAGAAAAGTTGGAATTATCAAGGGTGACAACAATAGCTACACATAGAGGTAGAAGGAAAGATGATAGACAACAACTTTTAAGGTGAATTTCAAATGTGAGAGGGATAAGGACAAATGAGAGGGGTTAAGTGAAATGATGAGTGACCACTTATGATTATGCATGTTGCATGACTCTTCTAACTAATCATGTGACCTCATATTGATCTTTAACCTCTAAACACTCGACACCTCACTATTTCCTTTATTGGTGCAGAAAAACATGATTTCGTAGCAGTTTCCGGTACAATTCTGGCAGATTTGCTATGGACTGGTCAGGTGAGTCTGTAGCAAAAACAACCTGTTTTCTGTTAACTTCACTGCAAACTGAGGAAAATACAGACAGGTGGCCACAACCAAATTTTAAACCAATGCATGGAGAACTTTGGTGGATTTTGATAGATTTGACCATGATTACATGACAAGTTGGACTCTCTAAACTTAGAATAATGACCCATTCATAAAATTTCACTAATTTCATGAACTAATTTGACAAGACAATGAAACCTGTGATAAATGAATCTCCTAATCAAAATGAAATTTTATTTGTGATAACATATTATAGAGATCTAGGCCGACTAGGGTTTATGACATGCATACCTAAAATCAAGGAAAAAGTGACACTTGGTATAATGGCCAAAAATAGAAACTTGTGCCACTCTTTTGGAAACTAATTGATCAATCCCTATTTTCTAGGAGTTTCTTTTTCATTTTTTTTCTTTTTTGAGAAACTAGATTCTCATGCTGCCAAGAAGGATTGCATTATTCCCAACCACAAGGAACTGGACAACTCCTTGACTAAGTGGATTGTGTAGTTTCTAAGGGAAGGGGAAGCTTTGCGCAATTTCTGAGCTCAAGGTCGGGTTATCTCCAAGAATTGCACAGTTTCTGAGCTCAAGGATACTCTTCCTGTCTGGATTACGCAATTAAGATACTCAAGGCTAGCCTACCTTACAATATTGCATAGTTTCCGGAGGGAAGACTGGAAAAGTTCTAAGGTCAACGTAGAAAATGGCTTGCGTCTGAAAAGAATCAAGTTAGGATCGAAACAAGACATCACAATCTTTGCATGAAATTATAAGGAATACTTGATGACAATGAATGATGAGCTTTTATAGATAGAAGGTAGGCTTTCAAAATAGAGGAATAACATGTTCCGAGTTTCACATGTATGGACTCTCTTTTTAAAAATAAGGTAGGCTCCAAAATCGAAGCATGGGAAAATTTTTGGAGAGTGGTTGTAGTAGCTACAACATAAGGGAACTACTTGGGAAACCCTTATTTTGGTAGTGCAACCTCGTTTTCCCATTTCACATTTTTCACTTCTCTATGAACATTACAAGCCTTATTTCATCATCTTCCCTCTTTGGGTCCACATCAAAATTGAGTCCACAAGGATCTACTACACCCCTCCCCTTTTCCACATGTTTGGGTCGAGCCTTGAAAATATGCCTTAGAGGTTGATGTAGCTTAAAAAAATATTAAAATCATATCATGGCTACAAACAAAAGAAAATAATATCATAAAATGCAAAAGGTGGGTGGGACATTATATTAACATATGGGAAAATTCCAAACATGAGTTCTACCTCTTTATTATGACCATTGACCTAGTTCTTAAGGCCCTATGAGTACCCCCCACATCATTAAGGAACCCATGCACGTCCCAACCTTTGGTGGGAGATGAACTACCCCATCTCAAGAAGATAATAACTACTTTTATCACACATACAATTTTCTCATCTCCTAGAGCCCCGTGCAGTGATAACAAATAAAAATCAAGAAAAAGCAAAAGGAAAATGAAGAAGGGTGGAAAAACAAAGTCAAGGTAACTCAAGTACCATGATTTCTACCTCCTACATATATACACTCGAATATGTGTACATCCCTCATCATTACCACCCTTGAACTCATGGCATTTGGCCTTGATACCCCTATGTCCCTACCCACCTCATCATTAGCCACATAACCCATATCACTTGAAGGATGTTCCTTGGACCTATCTTTCCCTTTAGGGGTGTTGAAAATGGCAACAGGAAAATGAATCTAATTTAATTTTTCATTAATTAAATTAGAATAAAATTGTAATTCCACATCACATGACAAATTGTACGAGTTAATTAAGTTAGGAATACTTAGTTTCTTCAATTAATTCAAGTTGAGGGTCAAATTGGAGGCATGTAGAACATATTCTACATTGTAGGAGCGTTGGTTGAGTTTATTTTGAGTTTTAATTAATTAACTCAATTAATTTGAGTTAAAAATCAGTTTAACTAGTTCTAACTGATGGAGGAACTGGAGAGAGGCAAAGTGTGAAGATTATATTTAATTCACATGCAATGATTAATCAGACAATTCATAATTCACTCATAAATCAATTATGGTTGTTAATTCTGAGAAAGACCCATTTGAGATTGGAGTTAAAGGGAAGTGTAGTATCAATTGTATACTCATCCAATTGTACAGGTGGTGCATGGAGTCAGAGGAAGAGTCTTGATGTATTTTTCAATCCTTATTAGGGAATTTCCTTGTTAATAGGGCCTAATTACCCAAGGAAACAATCCAAGGAAATAGGGATTCCTAAGGCCAAGAATTTGGTTAAGTATTGAACCATGCTTGCCTAGGAATCAGTGAGACAGATAGAGATAGTGTGGAGTTTTCTCAAGAAGAGAAAAAGGATTGTAATCTTCTCGTATTCCTTAGCTTATGCAATATACAGAGAGCGGGGTTTTTAGCTGAGGCTTTCCCCAGATAAATCTTTGTGTTGTGTGTTTGAAATTATTTATCTTTACTGTTCATGGGATTATGTGATTGTAATTGGTTTCTGCAATTTGTAGAGTAGATTCAAATATTCTGTTTTATCATTACAAGATCAGTTGAATCCACATGGTATTAGAGCAGGAATCTCTGTAGAAGAGAAGAATACGAGTTTGTTTTGAGCAAGTGAATTTAATGTGCAAATATACTCTTTAGGACCAATAACAGGATCATGATGTCTTTATGTGGATTGAGACTCGAATATTCTCCTAAGGGTAGTTCGAATTACATAACTTGGAAGGATAGTATGGAAGTAATGTTGTAATACAATGGGATTAAGGATTTCATAGACAGATCTATTCCTCAGCCTCCATCAACATATGCTCAAGATCTGGCAACATGGAAGAATAATGTAGCGAAATAAAGAAGGATTATATTATAAGGAGTTTGAGATCATATTGTCTCGAATCTCCATGGAATGGAAATTCCATATGCTATGTGGAAGGCCTTAATAGATTTTTTTCATAACAGTAACGACCACAGGAAGCTCGTGTTGAAGGACAACCTCGGGAAAATCAAGATGGAGAAGGGCGACTCAATAAAAAAATACTTGACAAAGTCCACTCATTGTCGAGATGAGATTGCAAATGTTGGTGTCAAAGTTTCCGAGGATGATCTGGTGAGCCTAACACTTCTAGGAATTCCCAAGGGCTGGCACAACTACCAAGATTTGGTTAACGGGAGGAGAAGCTATCGAAGTCAGAGAGATTGTGGTTTGACTTGGTACAAGAAGATATTTGATGGAACACTAGAGATGGATCCTCAACAAAGACTGATGATGAGGAGAATTGTGGCTTGGCCAGAAAGGCAAAGAAAGGGAAATTCAAGGTATCCCATACCAAATCATATTCTAGTCAGGAAAGCAAGAAGAAGGACTTGTCGAATATTAAATGTTTTCACTGTCATGAGTTGGGAAACTATGCCACGAAGTGTCTACGAATGAAGATCGGTAATAAGAACTCAGGAGGAGTGGGAAGTGAATCTTTTGCTTCACTATTATTACACATCATTTTGTCACCATCACATTTGACTATTCATATGGGTCTATCACCACCTATATCATGTTCCCTTAGAATTCAAAAACCTTAATGTTCCTGAATCAAATCTTGGAATTGGAGAAAAGCTCTGTAAAACTTTTAAAGTTCTACCTGCGTGGTTTTTCTAGCCTTTCCATGTGCATGCGTTGTTGTTTGGTCCATAAACTATGGTAACTCCTGCACTTTTTTCCACTATTACCTGCTTTTAGGCAAAAAGCAAATAAAAGAAAAAATTAAATTCTAGAAGCCTAGTGTTTGGGTTCCCATGTTTTGGCCAGCTTGGCAAGACCAAAGATGAGACAACATCAAACCACTTTCAGACCTCAAGATCTAGCCCTCCTGGGTCCAGAGAGGGATCTCTCTATCTGATTGAAGGTTTTATGTATTTGAAGCTCAAATGTTAAGATGTTAGGCTAGTTATAAGCACAAGGTTTGTTTGTTTTATTGGTTTTGATTTGGTTGCTGGTTATCAGGAAAGAAGGGTTCAATGTAAGACAAGGATGAGCAAAGAGGAGAAAGGCAAAGGTGAAGTATTCCAAGAAATATTCAAAACCATTGGGCAATGGAGTCAGGAAAGGATTTGCTTACTAATCAATAGGCAAGCTTTCAATTGGGCTAGTCATCTAAAACATAGGATCTTAAAGATGATTGTGTGATATGAAAGGTAGAAGAGGAGGAGATAACACAGATTTAGAGCACAAAGTTAAAGACCAGCTGGTCACACAAGGATCCTAGTGGACAGGGCTAACTCTAATCCCCAGTGTTCCCAAATCTTCCAACTAAATCCATAACAAGAAACATCTAGGAACTGCATTCATTTAGTTCATACATCAGAGAGTAGGCAATAACATCCACTACACTGGTTAAACCAACTGAAATCATTTCTTAGATAATACATTCAGAAGAGAAACATCAATGGCAAGGGGAGCAGCAACATAGGGTACCTAACAAGGGTAAATCCTATGCCAATATTCTAATGCAAGCCAGTAGAAACGAAATGAAATGAATGTAAACACAAAGATAGGAAAACATCACCGCTGCTTCAGATCAGGATCCAAAGAAATGTGCTCGTCATATTAAATAGCAATACCAATCAAGTACAACATTGCCAATAGTTGAACACTTAGTCTGAAATCATATTCCTCGGCCTATCTTACAACTTTACACAGAGACTGTGTCTCAAAAGAAACTACTTGCAGTTCTCTGATAACTTATCAACAACCTTTTACAATGAGTTTCTTCATGAATTTATTTCTCCAATGGAGCAGAGAAGGTAGGTGAGAAACTAAATGCAGTAATAAAACTTTTGAAAAGAAAGAGGGCGAAAGCCCATTCTGTTTAAATCCTGTGCATTAATCTCTGGTGTTCTTTGGGTGAACGAATGATCTTCTTCATACTGCAGATTACTCTGATATGACTCTGATGTACTCTGACTGCAGTACTGTGTAGTACTCTAATGTATAAAAAAAATGACTGAATGGACTGCCATGCTTGTGAGATAAATGCCCTGGTAGCTCTGGACTGTGGTTAAGGCGGAAATCTTCAAGAACATGGTAAATAGTGGAACTGATATGGGCGCTTTGTCCTTTGGGACAATCTGTTGATGTGGAACCCTGATGTACATGAATTTCTGCGTGTTGTACCTTCTGCATGATCCATGGGATTATTGATCTGGTGCTTTGCCTCTAAAACGTTGTGTTAAGGCTCAAAGCCTTCAATGTCGAACTCTGAAATCCTTGATCATTAGCTGGTTTTTCTCCACTGCTCCATAAATGTCTCGATCTACAAAATCTGGGCTTTAATGGCACCGAATAGGCCCTTTGCGGAGATTGAACTGTCCTGGGATAATATTTATGCCGCCGCTACCTTTCCGAGCATTTCTCTGCAGTACCAGCTTCCAGATTTAATTCTGTCTACGCAGCACGCCATTAAAGTAGTACATATGAACCATGGTGGTTTTCTGCCTCTCTGAAACCCTGCAAAAACACGAAACCTGTTAAGAAAAAAATGCATGGGGTCGGATGATGTGGATGTCTGCATGGGTGATAGTGGAACTGCGGAGAAAAGGCGGACAAATGTTGTGGAATGGTAGAGAAGAGAGATGGCGAAAGGTTGGCGGAATGCAGAGCAAATCATACGTGAAAACCTTATAAACATTGACCCTTTGAATGAATCTATGCAGTGGGAGGGGCGGACGTACGGCGGACACACGTGGAGGTGACGTGGTGGGACCGGGCGACGACAAAAAAGTCAACAGCGGGGAAATAAATCTGGACCTTCAGATCTCAGAGGCAATCAACGGTCGAACATGCGGCAGAGGACGACGAACGTTGGGCCAGGAGTATGGCGACCATAAATAAAAAAACCCCACACAGCTTCGTTGAGAAATGACTGTTGGATGGGCAAGGGCAGATCTGACGGCTGATACGAATATCGTTGCGCGTCCTGTACCGAAAGATAACGCGCGATGGGCAAGCGGTTTTGGAATCGTACAGGAGCCACGCATCGCATGCTGAGTGGAATCGTTGGGAAATGGGAGAATACCGCCCGACCCCCATTAGCGGTGTGATGAAAACCGAGCTATTTTATGGATAGTGCGCGGCGGGGACCACAGGGGCGCGTACACTCCGAACCGTCGATCTGGCGGGTAAATGAACGGCGATGGCGCGATTGGGGGTTTGAACGGGGAAACACGAACGCCGCGGGGTTTAACGATCGCCGCCCAATATAAAAATATCAACGGTCAGGAACGCTCCTGATATACGTTGGAGACTAGCGCCTTCCAGGCCAGCGCTTGGTCATATCGCAGGGTTCTATGGGGGGAAGGTGCAGGGGCTAGGCCGAAAGGGGCTAGGCCCGGACTATGCGAAAAATATGGTTTTTGGCTCGTTTTTAAAGCATTTTAAGGCCAGCCAAGGGCAACGATAGAGGAATGAGGAGGATTTAGGCATAAACAAAGGGAGTGGGTGGAATTTCATGGGGATTTTGGGAAGGAGATAAAGGGAAATTTAGGGGGAACAGAGGGGACTTTGAGAAAGGGAAAAAAAGGGTGAAAATGGAGCATTCTGCAGGGTATAAAGGGCAGAATAAAGCCTTAAGGAGCATAATTCTTTATCAGCAAGGCCTATTGACTCAGAACATCAGAGGGAAAACAGTCACGAGGCAGGGAACCTGAAAAGGCTGCAAAGATGATGTGTTTTCAAGGGAAATACATTCCTTGCAGGCTTATAAAACAAATTAGCCCCTTGATTTCTTGTCAAGGAATTTATAAGGGGCTAACAGTGGCTCCACATGGGGATGGATTCTTCTTGAAGGAGTCAAGAATTCAGAGAGTAGATCTTTGGTGTAGGCCAAGTGCCTTCTGCTTTACACATCCCTTTCTTTCTTTAGCTCAGTTGCCACAATATGAAGACATTACATCAGCAGAAAAACTTTCCCAAAAAATTACCTACCCACACTACCATCCTAACATTTTTTCTTCGAGGGTGCATTTGAGCTAGCAGACCCTTTACATCATTTATTTTTATAACATAAAATAAACCTATTCTATTTCTACCCTTATTGCTCCATGAGACCAGATTAGACTGTTGGTCTCATATGTTTCTCTACCTAATCTAACATCTGTTGGGATTAAACTGTCCAGCAGATTTCTTCTCTATATTCTACGACAGAAATTAAAAAAACAGCCAAGCCAGGATTAGACTGTCTGACTTGTTGTGGGTCCAAGGCATAAAGATAGTTGCACATGGACAAAATTTGCAGAAAACTGAAACAAAACTTTGAAGGCTTGAAATCTGAACTTGAAGTATCCTTCTTTATTTTTCATGACTCAAGTTTTGAGCACATTAGAGTCACTTCTTTTTTCATTTTAGCTCTGGTTTTAGGCATGTTAGAGCTGATTTTTCTTTCTTCTTTGCTGGTCCATATTTTGAGCATGTTAGGACTAGCTGTCTTTACTTTCTTTGGCTCAGGTTTTGATCATATTAGAGCCAATCCATTTCACTTCTGAGGTTCATGTTTTGAGCGTGTCTGAACCTCTTATTTCCTATGTTTTTTGAAACATTTTCTCTTTTTCTTGAAAATAAAAACTGCAATGGTATGTACAATGGGAATGGAAACTAGAAATTTTAAATCAGCAGAAGTAGTGTTTGAGCATCCTGCCATTGACAAGACCCCCAAACAGCTCTGTACCATCTAATTCCTGTAGGAAGAAGGCATTTGGACCCACAGTGGCCTGGAAGATGTATGGACCTTGCCACAAACTGTCAAACTTGTTGTGCTTTCCTTTATCCTCTCTTCTTGAGTCCCACTTCAGAACTTTATCCCCAATTTTGAAATCAGTAGATTTGGTTCTTTTGTCAAATAATTTCTTTATATTTTCCTGAACTTTCACTGCTCTGTTGTAGACCTCTTCCCTTTTTTGCTGGAGATGGATTGTTTGATCGATCCTCCTCACCATACTGTCTTCTTCTGTTTGAATCTCTTGGACCAACTTGATAACCGGTACCCCAAGGCTAGTAAGAAACATTACTTCTGTACCATAGACAAGCTGAAATGGTGACATGCCAATGGACTTCTTTGTTGTAAGCATGCCAGCCCACAAAGCATGTACTAGCTTGTTATGCCATGAATTTTTTTTCTCTTCCAGCAGCTTTTTTATGATGATCACCAGGCTCTTGTTTGATGATTCAGCTAATCCATTACCCTAAGGGTAATAGGCAGTTGAATGACCGAGTGCTATTTTATACCTATGACAAAAATCAACCATTTTCTTGGATCTGAAAGCAGTAGCATTATTAGTGATTATTTTCCTTGGGCAGCCAAACCGAGAGAGGATATGACCTTCTAGGAAACTAATGATGACTGAATCTGTGGCATTCCTAGCAGGTATGGCCTCTATCCACTTAGTGAAGTAGTTTGTGGCTGTTAGGATCCATTTGTGTTGTACAGAAGAAGTAGGGTGAATCTCTCCTATGAAATCTAGGCCCCATTGCAGAAAGGGACCTTCAACAGTGATGGGTTGTAGAGGTAAGGGAAGGAGTTTTCTTTTTCCTTCAAAAATATGGCATTTGTGGCAGGCAATTATCATCTTATGGATATCATTCAAGAGTGTGGGCCAATAGTAGCCAGCTCTGAGTATTTTTTTTGCAGTGGCTTTCCAACTTAGGTGGCCTCCACATTCTCCGGCATGGAATTCTTGTTTAATCCTCTCTGCCTCGTGTTGGCGGATAAATCCGTCTTGCGGACAAGACCGATCTCCATAGTACTAAAATTATCTAGCAACAAACAGCCAAATAGACTAATCTTTCTCCAAGCATATACGATCTATAAAAAGCTCTATAGAGGTGTTAAGGACTTACCGTTTGTCCAGTGCTTGTTTGAAGTCGTTACTGTCCCTCGCGCGCTTGAAGGAGTTTTCCTCGTAAACCTGCAGTCACAAACAAGAAAAATATTACATAGCACCTGTATAGAAATCATCATAAACCATGCTTATCATATTGATCAAGGAATCTATGAAATAAACCATTGATTGAAAGCTTATTGAGAAAAATGAGTATATTTGTATTAATTTCAAAAGAATAAAATCCTTACAACCTGAGCCTTGATGTTGCACAGGACTTTCCAGGGTTCGAAGTAGGAATCTCCTTTACTTTAATAAGCTCTGGACTCCTCCAACCAAGACTAATAGAGGTATGTAATCTCTCCTCACAAAAGTCTTAATTAACTGAGTCTGAATCTCAACAGCACTTAACTTCAAATATTCTAAAGCTTCAACTCCCTTCGAGGCTACCCAATGCCTCTTTTTATAGTAGAAATAGAGGAGGTTTCTTGTTCCAACTATGAAGGGATAGAATCCTCCTTCAAAGGGATAAGCTCCTCACATCAAGGGGTTAGTTCCATAAGGTAAGGGATACATGCACCTCATAAGAGCAGTTCTATCACCGCAAGATATTTTCTGGAAGCTTCTAGAATTCACTTTTATTGAGATTTTTGGAAATTACTTGCACCTTTTTTATCTTACAGGGGTCTGCACTTTTAACACAGATAAAGTGCGTTCTGATACACAGGAAATCTGAACATCAAGTGTGGGACCGCAGGCAAGATAAAGAGAAAGTGTGACACCAAAGTTTAGGAGATTTTTAGGAACTTTTCTCTGATTTTCAAGGCTTGACATGAGGAACTGATATGTTAGACTTGAAAAGGGAGGAGTATGAGTAATAATGAGCTCATACACATAGCAGAATGTCAGGATGACAATTTTCAATGTAACAGATTGCCCCCTAAAGTGCAAAGTCTGGAATAGATGATGCCGAAATCTATCATATATGAAGAGTGCAATACTTTATCATTTCAAGGATCATCCTGTGGTCACCCCAGTCGAAACCTGTAAAAACATTCAATGCAAAATATATATATATATATATATATATATATCATCGTTGAGGTAGGCATTCCTATGCTCAGATCAAAACTAACTAATTCAAACTGTTCTGATACAGGAATGATTTTGAGTACATCACAGTATAGACATGTGTAGACACAGTATGGACGTAGCCATCTGTTTGTAAATAGTCTACTGTAAGATAACAAAATTTCTCGCAGCCTGGATGGTAGAAACTAGATCCAAGGTCTTGATTTCCACATCTCGAACTAGTACGATTCTATCCATGTGAATGAATGTGTTGAAGTCGAACATGGTAGAAACCACTTGATTACCAGTCAATGACGTAAACTGTTAACAAGTGTGAGAGTAACCATCAGTAATGTCAATGGATCTCAAAGTACCCAGTACAATCCATGAAATGTGAATGAATGAGCTGAAGTCGAACATGTCACGGAATCATTCGATCGAAGGTCAATGATGCAACCTATCGTCGAAAGCGAGAAACTTTCCATTGAGGCATGCAAATTTCAAGGTACTGACGATCTCTAGATCAACTTCCTAGATAATGAGTTGTCGTCGATAGAAAGTGATCCGTTGTAGGCAAGCCCACAACACGAAATCATAGATCAAGTTTTGAAAATATATTAGCAAGAACTGACTCAGGGATGGTCAAAAATGGATGACAGATATTTTGCAGATGAATGGTTTATTTGAACTGTCCTCTTGAACACATAACGACACTGCAGCTAGCTTGGTAACAATTGACCCATAGCTTAATACCCAGAAACCAGATGAAGACTTTAAAAATGAGGTTCGATTAACTGTTAGGCAAAGGATTTCCCAACCCAGGTGATTGAAAGTGTTGTGTTCAAGAGTGGTTAACTGGATTTTCGAAAAATCAAAATACAAAAAACAAGTCCATTCTTCTCTCTTTTCCCCCACCATTTCTGGCAAGTACCTCTTTATTTTTGACAAGCTTGAGAAGGATAACATTTGCTTGTTTATAAGCTCATCCTTCGGACGAGTCCAACTTAGTTTAAGATTTGAACCATAAGAAGGAGTGGTTCGTTCCTGTTGAAAATTAAACAGGTCCTTTACTGTTAAATTTTAGCGAGTCCAGTATAGGAGAAACTCGGTGTTTTTCAATTTTAGGGAGTCAAAAGAAAAAATTAAGAAAACTCCGTGGGTGTACTTTTTCGTAAGTTTAGTCTCTCGAGCCCGAAAAAGGATAAAATAATGTGGGAGAGAACTCTATTGACCATAATTAGTCAACGTATACCTTTTTCATAAATAATCCATTTCAGTCCGTAAAAGGGGTAAACTTATACCGAAAGGACGATTATTCATTTACTTTAACGAGTTCGAACAATCAAGTACTCGGCAATATTTTCATGTTTAGAGAGTCTGAAAATGGCTTAAAAGAGAACTCCAATGTTTTGCTTTTTCGTAAAATTTTGAAAGAGTCCGAAAAAGTGATAAAAGTATGCTCTTTGTTGAAAAATGATCAATTCTCCTGATAAATCCAATTTCTGCACAAAAACTTGAAACATTACACATACCTGTTTAAATAAGTAAAAATGCTTTCAAAATACCCTTTTTAAAGTGAAAAATAAACAAATTAAAATTCATCTATTCGAAAAAACTTATAAAAAGGACTTTTTCAACTTCATTTTTACCGTTCAAGTTCAGAGTGAAAAGTAGAAGCTTTTGGGTAAAAAGTTCCTGTGAAGATTCCGGAAGATCCGTCCGATGAAATCGAGAACCGTCAGCCCCAGGTAATCCACAACCTCTTAATCTTGCTTTTCATCCCTTTACAATTCTTTTTAGGCTTTAGTTTTCATTTTTTAAGGGAAAAATATGTTTAAGAAATCGCCCGCGGGGGTCCGCAGGCACAACACATAGGACCTGCGGACCCCGACCTTTTTCTATGTAGAAAAAGGTCGTGGGTCCGCACTTTTTTATATAGAACTCGTGCATTCCTACGCACTATGTACGAAGGAAAAGTGCGGTCCCCGCGCAATTTAATTTCAAAATCAAATTTTTCATTTCCCGACTAAAAATTTTCAAATTAGATTGTTCTAACTTATCTTTTTATGCATTGTAGGATTAGCAAGATGTTGATTTGGAGAGAACGTGAGCACAAGGATGTGGATGATGCCGCGATGCTCCATTTTCCCACAATGCAGGTTTTAAGAGCATGCGGTTTGTATAAATTTTGGGCCATTCAGGGCATGAGGGCACAGGTAGACCTCCTGACATGGCTGGTAAATAGGTGGAATTTGCAGGACCAGTGTTTCATTATTGGCGTCCATCGGCTCGAAATTGAGCTGGAGGATATTTATTTTCTGACTGGTTTTTCCAAGAGGGGTGAACAACTTTCCTTGTTTGGGACTAGGCCAGGTGGCCAAACTATTGCTAGTCTTCAACAAGAGTTCTGTAATGATGAAGCAGACCCCAAGGACAAACGGATTGATATAAAAACTAGCATCTGTCCCAAGATGAAATTAATTGTGTTTACTGTTACCAGACTATGTGGAAGTGCCACACTGCATGTGGCTACCGGTTCCCATATGCGTATTTTTGTGGACTGTTTTCGAGGCACCATTTTCAACTGGTGCGAAGCTGTGTTGGCCAATGTAAAAGGCCAACTGACTAGAGCAAAAAATGGAAAACTAAATAACTTTGGATATGGATCCATCGTGGTCACTTTTTCTCTAGAGAGTGTACCCATGCTAGCTCCGCAAAGTATTCCTGTTGATGTTGGTCGACCCCGAGAACCTAGGATGGTTCGTTGGGTTGCATTGATGGCCTGTCATGGTATTGAGGGCGCTGAGATTGTTCGATTTCCTCCTTCATATTTCCGTTGGTTGGACCGCCAAATTTTTGTCATCAAGGACTTTCCATACACCGGGATAGATTTCCGCGGTGACCGGGAGATGACTCTCCCAGCAGGGGAACAGTGGGATGAATCAGGTAAAATCATTTTCAACGAATTCTGAGTTCTAATTTTTTATTTTTTAATCTTCTTGTCAATTAATAACTAAAAAAGTTTTTATGAATGCATATGTGGGTCCACGGCGACCAGCCCATCTCTAGCCCTATGACAGAAGACAACCAGTTACAGCTGCACCAGCCCCAGTAGACCAATCAGCGGAAATTTTGTCTGATTTAGAGCATCATCTAGAGCGTCTGACTCTAGAAATTCCAGAGACATACATAGATGAGATCCCACTCAGATTGCAGAGATACGTGATTGGTGTTCCAGGACCTTTTAGAAGGTTCCTGTGTAGGGTGGCTCGGGCAGTGGTTTCTTATCGTGATCACCATCAGTGATGGGATGATCATGTTGTAGACTCATATTTTGGACTTTTTGTGTTATCATTTTGCTGATCATAAGGTGTTTCCAACCTATGATCGAAGACGATGTATATTTTTTGAAAAACATTCTATACTATGATATATCACTATTTACCGGCTATCTGTGTTCATATTATGGATGTTGTTTGTTTTACTATTTTGATCATTGCAAATGTTGATTTATCATACTAGAAGCAACTGGTCTGCCAATGTATTTAAATGTCTTGGAATATGTTGATCTTCAATGTAGTAAAATTCATGTTCCAAGAGACGAACTCTTAAAAATAACCGTAATAGCACTGGATTTCTAATGGCATAAACCCTGTTTAATTGTAATACAACAAGTTCAGAATCCAACCTAACAATCAAACTGCGAATTCCAAATGATATGGATTCAGATAATAACTCATTCACTGCACTATACTCGGCAATGTTATTCGTTGTTTGACCAAGACTTACCCCATGCATGGATACTAATTCATCAGAGGGTGAATAGATAACCCAAGCTGCGGAAGAAATGTTTCGTGTACTACGACAAGCACCATCAGCAAAACCAATGTAGGTTTGAAGAGACGTCGACATCTGCAATATCAAGAGTAAAACTCAGATAAGTAGGAATAGTGATGAACACACTTCTAAACTAAGCACGTTTTTCTAATCTAAGACACACCAGCAGTAAAGAAATCTAATCTAATAAAAAATCTCCATACCAAGTTTTAAGCATAGTATCACTTTAGATAAAGTCCATTTTTTGGGTTTATCTAAAGGGACACCATCAAAATCTATCAGCTCATAGGCCCCTTTTGCTAACTTTCGCTTGACAATGAAAGGGACATGCCACATGGGCATGAATTTCCCAGCTCCTAGCTTATCATTGGCTTGATCATAAACTAAGACTAGGTCTCCTTCTGAAAAATTTTAAGGGGTAACATTTCTATCATACTGAGCTTTTATTCGTTTAACATGAGCCTCGTTTGCTATTGCAGCATTTCGTCGATTCTCATCCAGCTGAGCTAAGTACAAGAAATGTTTCTCCTCCTCAGACGTAGATGGGAGTAATTCTATGGCTAATTTCAGTGATGGAATTTCGCATTCAATTGGCAACACGGCTTCCAGACCGTAAACGAGTTGGAAGGGAGTGAAACCAGTTGATGTTTTTAATGAGGTTCGATATGCCCAAAGTGCTGAAAAAAAAATGGAATGCCAATTCATTTTGTGAATACCAATAATTCGTCTAATCATGGTGACTAAAAATTTATTTATAGCTTCGACCAGACCATTGGCTTGCGGATAATACGAAGTGGAACTATCGTGGCGCAGGCCAATTTGATCTGTCAGTTCCGTCATCATGACATTTCGAAAATGACTTCCATGATCTGTAATAATGGCTTGAGGAACACCGAACCTAGAAATTATGTGATTAAATACGAAAGTTGCAGCAGTTTTGTCGTCAGTCGAAAATGTAGGCATCGCCTTGGCCCACTTAGTAAAATAATCTACTGCTAAGATAATGTATGCATGCCCCCCGCCCGAGTGAGGGTTACATGTAATAAAATCGATACCCCATTTCGCGAAAGGACCAACAACAATTATGGGATGAAGAGGAGCGGGTGGCGCGCGCATCTTACAATAAAAAAGCTGACAATTGAGGCATTTCCGGACTGCATAAATGCAATCTTTGAATAACGAAGGCCAGAAATAGCCAGCGCGCAATATCTTTTGGGCTGTGGCATACCCAGACATATGACCGCCACATGCTCCAGAATGGAAATAATTTAACACCTTTTCAGCGTCTTCATGAACAAGACAGCGTCGAAAAACTAAATCCGCTCCACGATGATAAAGTGTATCACCAATGATATTATACTGTTGGGATTGGAAGCGTATTTTCTGTCACTGAGATCGTGATATTTCAGGCCGAAAAGATTGGGTTTGGAGATAAACAATAATATCTCCATACCATGGATCAAGAGTACTGATAAGAAACAGAGATTCGTCTGCAATGGGCTCTTCTGCCACAGTTTCAGTATTAGTAGAGGGAAAATCACACATCAGTTCCGCAAATACCAAAGATTTCTTTGCCTTGGATTTCTCAAACTCCAAGTCAAATTCCTGTAGGATGACGATCCATTTGGAATACTTGCCCCCTAGCAATTTTTTGGTTAAAATGTACATCATAGGGTTGCAATCAAAAATTACCTTGGTTTTACATAACAAGACGTAGTGCCTAAATCTTTGGACAACTTGGACAGCTGCCAATGCCAATTTCTCCACATGTGTATATTTGATCTCGGTCGGATGCAGATTACGACTAAGATAGTAAATCACATGTTCAGTATGAGGTTCGTCTTCCTGAACTAACACCATCCCAATGGTGGAATGAGAAGCAGCGAGGTACAAAATGTAATCCTGGTTGTAGTTGGGAGGATGCAATAACGGTGCATGGGTTAACGCATGTTTAAGTGCATCAAAAGATAGATCAGTGATCTCATCCCAAAAGAATGCAACATTCTGTTTCAACAACCGGGTGAAACCTTTTGTAAGCTCGGCATCGTTAGGAATGAACCGATGTAAAAAGTTTTCTTTCCCCTGCAAACTTTGGAGTTGGCATAAAGTCGAAGGAGGAGGTAATTTAACAATAACTTCGACCTTCGACGGATTGACGTGAATGCCTGATTTCGAGACAACAAAGCCCAGTAAACGACCTGACTCTACATAAAAAACACATTTGTGTGGATTCAGCCTAATTTTATAATTCTGACATCTCATAAAGATAGCTCGTAAGTGTGTGAGATGGTCAGCCCTACGTGATGAATGAGCAGGTAAATCATCGAGATACGGCTGCACAATGTGCTTAATGTCATGAAACGCATAAGACATTGCCCTTTGAAAAGTTGCTCCAGTATTCTTTAATCCAAAAGGTAGCTTGGGATAAGAAAACGTCCCCCACGGACAAATAAAAGTTGTTTTTGGCTGATCAGCAGGGAGTATTTTTATTTGATTATACCCTGAAAAGCCATCCATAAAGGGAAACATTTCGCTACCGGCACAATCATCGATTATCTGATCGATATAGGGAGTTGGATAATTGTCTTTGGGACAATCTCGATTAATATCCCTATAATCGATACATACTCGTATCGTTCCTTGTTTTTTAGATACAGGAACAATATTTGATACCCAATCCGTTAAGGGAATTGGATAAATGAAACCTGCACGCAGTAATTTTTCAACTTCTGCTTTAATAGCAGCATCTTTTCTAGGATGTATCTGACGTAAACGTTGACGAACAGGTTTGGAATCCGGGTAAGTCCTTATTTCATGTACGACGATTGACGGATCAATTCCTGGCATTTCTTCATAGGGCCAGGCAAACACATCACGGAATTCTTGAAATAGGGCTTTATAAGCTTTAATTTCATCTTCAGTACAGCAAGCACCTATATGAATGTTTTCAATTATTCCTGATTTTACTGAAATGTCAATTGGAACCGTTCGAGAAATATTTTCCAAATTTAACTCAGAATCAGGATTTTTCAATGGATTCAGGGGTTCTTTGACATATTCAGCGGTAAAAATTGAAGCGAAATCATCTTCAAAATGATCTAGTTCAGGTAAAAACGAAGATCGGTGATGGATATCTTCCCATGGTAAATCATCAACGGACAAAAATTCACGAATGTGTTCATCAGTATGAACAACATCAGGAAATGTCGTTGTGGCTGAACTGGATATAGAAAGTGATTCCTCACAGATCCCATTCATTGGATCATTTTCGGTTGAAGAGGGGTCGGAAAGTGACTGTACAGCCTGGTATGCAATTTCAAATGGACTCAAAGGCATCATGCCATCAATTGAATCTAACTCGGAATCAGAAGGTATGATCCAAGGATCATCAAACATAATAGTATTTGACGAAATCATGTGAATAGTTGCAACAGCAGGTGATACGTTAGGAGGAGGAAAGGAAAAAGTTCCTAGTAAACCAGAATATTTAACCAATCCTACTCCAACATCCTTATAAGGGATAGCCACTTTCCCAACATGCTGGATTGTTTCTATAGAGGCTGGGTCGAAAAAGAAATAAGTTAATTGATCTATTGTGACGATCTTTCCTTGATATGGAAATTTTATGAGTCGAAAGACCGAAGAAACAACAACAGTCATAGCATAAGACCAACTGCGACCCAGGAGAAGGTTGTAATCTAGAGGGGCATCAACCACTTCCACATCTAGATTTACGGTTTTACCTTCGACCCCTATGGGTAAATCCTGCAAAATACCAAAAGGGTGGAAACCTCGACCATCAAAAGCCTTAAGAATTGTCAGAGATTGGTTGAGTGTAGGAGAACCAAGTGATTTCCAACACTGAATCGACATAATACACGTTGAAGCCCCCTCATCAATCACAGTCCGAAAGATCAGTTTGTTTTTTACTAACACTGGTATCTGGAAAGCCATTTGATGAGGTAGACGAGGTGTACTATTTTCTAAATCAAAGATTATAATATTAGAATCCTGAACATCTACAGCTCCTATAGCAGACAAAAGAAATTTACGTTGTGCTGGGCATGATTGCAGCACTTCCAAAGCCGACATTGCTGAAGGGGAAATAGCTAAGTCTTCAACAATGTTGTAATTTTGAGCAGCTCTCGCATGTGGATTGAAATCTGATTTATGAAGAACACCTTTAGCAGGAAGTTTGATTATTAAGTCTGGATTTTGTTTCTCGATCTGTAGCGGACCAGAAATAGGAGGAGGCATAGTTGAGGAATTTGCATTAGAATATTCTGCTTCTTTACCATCAACGGGACTCTTAGTACCATAATCTTGTGATCGCGTCGTAATCCTTACATGAGACATCATCAAAATAGGTTCTTCTAAAGTAGTCGAAGTAGAACCAACCATCTTGCTATCTTGAGTCGGAAAAGGATCCTTCAAGACAGCAGGTTGTTGCGAACCTTTAACAAATTTTGCAACCTCTGCTCGATGTGGGCATTCTTTAGTGAAGTGATCCTCGTCACAAATGTAACAAGGGTAACAAGGTTTGCGCTTTTCGTCATTGGATTCATTTTTATCATTTTTCTCTTTTGAATTCTTTTTATTTTTACTCTTCCCTTTCTTTTTACCACCGGATTTAGATTTAGCCGTAGATGTCTCTACAACATGAATGTCGGCAGAAATTTCAGGGGAATATTCTCCTTTTGGGGAATCTGGTAAAGTTATAATAGGAGAAGAATTCTTTGAAGATTTCTTCTTACTTTTAGTATTGATTGTACCAATCATGCCATCAGCAGCATGAGACCCTGAAGGAGCAGCAGCTATTTGACCTTGTTTTGGAAGGTCGGGGATTTTTTCATGTAAATTACCTGACTGCGTATAAACGAGGTCAAGGTACTGAGCTTGAGCAATCACTTGCTCTTCAGTAACAACACCATCTTTAGCTACATCTTCAGTAATCTTGGGTAACAATGATTTAACAAACCATTCTGCCAAAATTTGATCCGGAATATAAACTTTCACCAAACGTCTTCTACGTTGCCATTCATGAATATGATCAGAAATATACGTAGATGTGGATTGTTTTAGTGAAGTTAACAATTCCGTGCCATTTTTGCATCTGACAAGCAACTGAAAATGAGTCAAGAAGGCAGTTGCTAACTGACTGAAGTTATGAAATGAGCCTCGTGGTAACTCAATGTACCATTTGGCTGCTAGACCAATAAGAGTTCTTTGGAAAAGACGTAAGTGAATCGAATCATCAATGATTGAATTAGACGCACACCAGAGGTGATAAGTCATGACGTGATTTGATGGATCCTCTCCTTACTTACCTTTGAATTTGGGTATATCACTAGGCAACTTATGCGGCATTGGCGGCCAGTACAGATAATAGAAAATCAGATCATTCGTAAGGTGCGTCAAATCAGGTAAATCCAAAGTTGCGATAAATGGTAACTGATGGTTAGGGTCACGAAAACCTTGAGTAGCCAAAGAAGTTCCAGGAGGTGGATACCCAGGATAAATGGGAATCGGATTTGCGTTAGGAATCGTGTAACCTCCTGGAAAACCAGGATTAACCGGACCAAACTGGGGTTGTTGAGGCTGCTGATAAGTATAGCCAGGGTACGGTTGATACTGATAACTTGGATTTTGTGAACCGGGACCGAATTGAGGATATCCCTGGTACGGTTGATACGTGAATTGTGGTTGACTTGTGACAACTGTACTTGTACCGGCTTCTCTTGCAGGCATATGAACCGAAGTCTGAACTGAAGATCCTGACTGGGGTACAGAGACTTGAGGGATTTGCACGGATACAGGGGTAGCCGAACTCGGAGTTACAGATACTCCAGAAATAGGTGTTACAGGTTGAACAGATGTTGCAGCAGTTTGAGGCGGAGTCTGAGGTGAACTAGGCCCAGCCTGCAGAACAGAACTAGGTGCAGAAGTTTGAATAGTTGGCTGGACAGGTTGAGAAGTTAAACCAGAAACCAAAGGTTGTCCAGGTTGATAAGGCAGCTGCACGTTAGGCTGCATAGGCTGTTGATACTGGGATGGATCCCACACCATATTCATTCCGGGGTACTGTCCCGCAGAAGGTTGAACGTAAGGACCATAACCTGGTTGAACATAGGGTTGATAAGTAAGTGGTAAATTTCTGGCTCCTTGAACAGATGACTGACCAGAAGGTTGTTGGTAACCTTGAATTGGGTACTGGCCTTGAGGTTGATAACCCTGAGGCACGTACTAAACCTGGGGTTGATAAGGACCCTGAGGAGCATATTGAGCTTGGGGTTGACCCTGTGGTATGTACTGTCCTGAAGGTTGATATCCTTGAGGTATGTACTGTCCTTGGGGTTGTCCCCCAAAATAATATGATTCCACAGTTTGTCCTGGGAAAAAGCTACCTTGAGGTTGACCCCCAGGTGGTAACTGACTTCCTGAAGGTTGCCCCCCAGGCGGTAACTGACTACCTTGAGGTTGCCCCCCAGGCGATAACTGATTTCCCTGAGATTTCCCTCCAGGCGGTAACTGACTGCCTTGAGGTTGCGGATTCAGAACATTACCAGACATCATAAAAATTTGCTCTGCGTTCGACGTTTCAGTTTTAATTCCACTTAAACCAGATGATAACACTTGTTCTATTGGTTGAGGAGCTACTCCGGAGAAAGTACCAGACAGAGCCTGATATCCCAAAGGAACAAGAGGACCACCATGTAAAAATGTTTCCGGTGTCTGGGAAAACATGGATGACTCTCCTGCCATAATGGATGACGGATAGTAAGCTCTGGGTGTTGGATGAAATGGAACTCGAGGTGGAGAAAAAGCAGACCCGGATTCTCTAAAAAATTCGTTAAGGATAAATACCAAGCAGTAGTTCGAATAGGGCTGTAGAAAATTGATTCACGTTCCCTAAGATTTAACGATTGAGGGGAATTGGGAGGAGATAACTCTTCGTCTGGATTAGTAAGTTCTTCAATAGAAATTAGTCCAAATGGAAGATCGTCAATGAAAATATTTCTTACCCTTGGTGAACCAGGATCGCTAGAAGTTGGTGAAATAAATCCCGAAGATGTTTCCAAAACAGAAGGTTCAGTTTTAGGTTCAGAGATTTCAGGTTCGTCAGCCAGTTCACTAGTAGGAGAAATACTACTAGTAACTTCAGAAACTAAAATCGGCTCTTGAATGTTTTCTATTATGGGTGTTTGATAATCAGGATGAACCACTATGGATGAAGTTCCAACTTCTGTTGATTTAATCCTACCGCTACTAGATGATACCAGAGCGTGAAGCCCTTCAAGCTGACTTGGTGAATATTCAGGGGGTTTCCCTTGTAATCTCCGAGATTGTCTCGGCAATTCCGCCACGATTAATTATTTAACTAATCACACGCAAACAAAGAAAATTTCAATGAAAACACCTAAAGGCTCTAAGAAACAAACAATTGAATCACACGCTTAAAAATCTAAGAGTTCAAACCACACACAAACAGTAACTTCCCGTACTAAAAACACTAGTTGGTGATGAAATCCAACTTAGTAGAAATTTAATACAGAAAGGGCGGTTGGAACAGTTACCCCGACAACCTGCTTAATGAAACATACTAGCACAAGTTTCCTCACAAAACCATCTCGTGTGAAGAGAACCCCCCAGAGAGTCCAAGTGAGTCCAGTTGACGTCTGCTCCAGGTGCAGTGAGATCTTTCCTTCACCGTCACCTTAGGAAATAATCTTAAGTTCTGGACACTAAGGTTACCAATAGTAACAAATATAACTGGGGGAATAGTCTACGATCCGATCTCACGCACAAGGGTAGAGTAACAAAGCTCAATCCCCTTGAAGGTTCCTCGACATGGTTAATCCGAGGTTTACCGACAAGTGACCCCAAGCTCCTCGACAATGGTTAATCCGAGGTTTACCATTTGTAATGCGCGCAAAATCTTCTCTCTTCCCCAATGAAACATAATTGATTGTCTTAAAGGTTCGGACATGATCTCGTGATTGACTTCTTTAAGAGAAGCTTCCCAGATTATACAAATTACAATTGGATTTATTTCCTACCGCAAGATTCGTCTACTTGTTTGTTTTACTACCTTGGAGAGTTAATTACTCCCTACTCCAAGATACTAGCCTAAGCTATGTTGGTGATAAGAGCCCTAGAAAATAAAAAGATTGCTAGATGAATTTTAATTAAGCGTTACTTTTAGGAGTTGTTTCTTAAGTCAATGGGTGCGGAAGTGAAACTCTGATGGTGTGAAGACTCGACTTCCAAAAAACACTAAAAATGCACCTAAAAATGATAATCAGATCATTTTCTTTCAATGAAATTCTAATTAAGGAAGAGTTAGAGAATGCAATTCTTTTAATGAACAATTCCTTCTTTAAACATAAAGAATAATTGAAAGAAAATATTTTTGTCTTTTCAGCAATGACTCTAAATGAAACAAACTATCAAATCTCATAAGAAAAATCCTTTCACTTTCAAAAACTTGAAGCTATAAAACAAATTTTCTTCAAAAGAGATCTACAAACTTTTATGAAAATCACTCAAAACTATAAAACTAATTCTGAGATCTACAAATTTTAATAATCTATTTGAATAAAAGCCTTAAAATGTTTTTGAAGAATGTTTTACTTAGTTATTCAGCAAACTAAGGATCTATTTGTTCATAATAACAAACAGATCAAAAACACTCAATTATGTTTTTATAAAAAATGAAATTCAGAAAACCAATAATAAAGTTTCTTTTCGAATATTTGCAAAGAAAAAGGCAACTCTATTTCTCAATAAAGGATGATTTCACAATCAGGTCGGATTCAGCAAAAGACAAAATACCAACGTAATCTCAGGTATTTTAAACAGACAATGCTTCGAATCGCTACAAAGACCAAGTGAAAGACAATCCAAAATGCAAAACTTCTAGAAAATCATCAAAACACCAATACTGCTAAAATTCATTCACAGAAAGCTTTTGACAGAAACAATCATCAATCTGGGCAGAAATCAAAAACTCTAAATTAAAATAAAGATAAACTAAAGAAAGAAATCTAAAGGTTTTTCAAAATTTTAACAGGGTCCGCAGGCTTGCAGAAGGAATAGGTGCGGTACCGCACTGTTTAATAAAGCAATAATGCGAAACTGCCCGCACTATGCAAATAAGGCAAAGTGCAGTCCCAGAAAAAATTAGAGAAAAACATAAAAGACCTCAAAATTTTCAAAAACAGAGAAAACCTAAGCTACCCAGGCAGATTTCTATCAATCAAAAACTAGGAAAACGTCTCCTCAAATCAAAATAAAAGATAACCAAAAACAACAAGTTCTTTCCCCAGTGGAGTCGCCAATTTGTTGGCGGATAAATCCGTCTTGCAGACAACACCGATCTCCCTAGTACTAAAAGTATCTAGCAACAAACAGCCAAATAGACTAATCTTTCTCTAAGCATATACGATCTATAAAAAGCTCTATATAGGTGTTAAGGACTTACCGTTTGTCCAGTGCTTGTTTGAAGTCGTTACTGTCCCTCGCACGCTTGAAGGAGTTTTCCTCGTAAACCTGTAGTCACAAACAAGCAAAATATTACATAGCACCTGTATAGAAATCATCATAAACCATGCTTATCATAGTGATCAAGGAATCTATGAAATAAACCATTAATTGAAAGCTTATTGAGAAAAATGAGTATATTTGTATTAATTTCAAAAGAAGAAAATCCTTACAACCTGAGCCTTGATTTTGCACAGGACTTTCCAGGGTCCGAAGCAGGAATCTCCTTTACTTTAATAAGCTCTGCACTCCTCCAACCAAGACTAATAGAGGTATGTAATCTCTCCTCACAAAATTCTTAATTAACTAAGTCTGAATCTCAATAGCACTTAACTTCAAATATTCTAAAGCTTCAACTCCCTTTGAGGCTACCCAATGCCTCTTTTTATAGTAGAAATAGAGGAGGTTTCTTGTTCCAACTATGAAGGAATAGAATCCTCCTTCAAAGGGATAAGCTCCTCACATCAAGGGGTTAGCTCCATAAGGTAAGGGATACATGCACCTCATAAGAGCAGTTCTATCACCGCAAGATATTTTCTGGAAGCTTCTAGAATTCACTTTTATTGAGCTTTTTGGAAATTACTTGCGTCTTTTCTATCTTACAGGGGTCCGCACTTTTAACATAGATAAAGTGCGTTCTGATACGCAGGAAAGCTGAACATCAGGTGCGGGACCGCAGGCAAGATAAAGAGAAAGTGCGACACCAAAGTTAGGAGATTTTTAGGAACTTTTCTCTGATTTTCAAGGCTTGACATGAGGAACTAATATGTTAGACTTGCAAATGGAGGAGTATGAGTAATAATGAGCTCATACACATAGAAGAATGTCAGGATGAAAATTTTCAGTGTAACACCTCGTCTTCAGGAAAACATCTAAGCAATAGGCCATTTGGGTTCTTCCAGTATAAGTAGTTATTCAATATGCAATAGCTCCTGGCTTTTAGCATTAAGAATCTGGCCTTAGTCTTTGACATCTCAGGTGGGGCATTGAGGTGTGTAAGCACATACAGAATGTCAGAATACCAAGGAGAGCTCTGAAACTTTTCCTCAACAGTGGGATCAGGAAATTCCATGTTGCTCATCCAAGGTATTTATCATGTTAATGTCTAAGGCTTGTAAGTTTGATCCAGCCATCAGTTGTGCTAAGCTCTGACCTTTAATCAGTTTGGTGGGTTTTATCTCGAGGTCGTATTCCAAGATCACAGCAATCCATTTTCCCCTTTTCCCATCAGGATCTTGGGACAATATATCTTTGACAACTATGTTAGGCACATAAGCTATGGTGTGAGAATGCAATATGTACACCCCGAAGTCTTTCAAGGCCTTAATCATAGCGTAGGCCTGTTTTTCCATTATGTTGTATTTCAAGGGTGCATCCCTTAGTGCTTTGCTAAAAAAGGAAATTGGTTGTTCCATTCCCTCTGTGTTTTTCTGCAACAAGACTGCAGCCACTGTATGCTCAGAGGCAAATGAAAAGATCAGGAAATCTTTAGAGAAATCTGGGCTGATCAGAACAGGAGCTTGGGTGAGTGCAAGTTTTACTGATTCAAAATATTGTTTAGCTCCAACAATCCATTTAACCCCCTCGCCTTTCTTTAGCATGTTAGTCATATTCCTAAGGTGTTCAGCCAGGTTGGGGATATATCTCCTAAGGAAGTTGATTTTCCCAATGAAGGATTGTAATTCTTTGATGTTTCTCGGGTGTGTGACTTGTAGTATTCCCTCAACTCATTGTGGGTCTATCCTAATTCCTTTTTCAGATATAATGTGGCCAAGAAGCTTTCCTTCTTGCAGCCCAAATATAGTCTTTTTAGGATTCAATGATAGACCAAACCTTCTACATTTTTCAAACACTTTCCTCAGATGTTTCAGGTGTTCCTCTTCAGTCTTAGAATAGACTGTTATATCATCCAAGTAAATAACAATGAAGTGTCCTATCTCATCTGAAAAGCTATATCCATTGCTCTTTGGAAGGTTGCCCCAGTGTTCATCAGTCCAAAGGGCATTTTTACATACATAAAGGTGCCCCATGGAGTGGTAAAGGCTGTCTTGAGTTGATCTTCTGGGATTACTAAGACTTGATTGTAACCTGAGAAACCATCTAGCAGGGAGATTCTCTTAGAGCCCACTACTTTCTGAAGAATGTGTTCCATTTTTTGCAGAGGGTAGTTGTCTTTGAGTGATGCTCTATTAAGATTTCTGAAGTCAATACACAATCTGATCTCCCCTATTTTCTTTCTCACAACCACTAAGTTTGATACCCAATCAGAGAACCTCACAGGAACTATTATGCCCGCATCATACATCTTCTTAATCTCTTTTTCAACTGCAGGCAATTGTTTTGGGTTTATTCTGCGAAGTTTCTGTCTGAAGAGCTTCTGATTTTCTTTCAAGGGTATTTTGTGTTGAATGATGTTTGTGTCATAGGCCTTTAAGTCTTCATAACTCCAGGCGAACACATCAATGAATTCCTTGAAAAGGTCAATGTATTTTTTCTTCATGTCCGCAGGTAAAGACTTAGCCAGTTTAATCATTTTTGGCTTATCTTTTGTGCCTATATTGCATTCTTCTACGTCAGAGTCTGCATGCTCTATAGTGGGCCTTTTTGCTACATCATCAAAGTCAAAAAGGTCCTCTAAGGGTGCCAGACCTCGAGGTATGTTCTTATCCTTGGCCTGCAGCACCTCCATCTCCTCATTTTCTGTGTTTTCACAATTTCTGGTTGGACTTCCAGTTCCTTCAGTTAGAGTGTTTATTTCTATGTTACAGGGTGGGGTTTCTTCGTCTGAGGATTCTTCACTTAGGCAGATGTTCCCAGATTTAGAGTTTGGATCAGAAAATTCAAACTCATTCCTGCCTATCAGGAAATCCTCAATCTGTTTATCACCTTCAAAAACCTGCCAATATTTTTCGTTGTGCAGCACTGCAAGTCTGAATTTGGTCTAAATGATGATTTTTTGATCGTTGGGAGTCTTAGGATATGAACTAGCTAGGCAAGCTAATCTGTTTGCAATGATATTTTGACTCCTAGGAACAAACACTAATTCGTATTCAACAAATGTTTTCAATAAATCCATAGTGTCATTCCTGTAAGCTCTCAATCTAGGATGTTTCGCTGTGTATTCACCATTCACCTGTTTAATAATCAGCTCAGAGTCTCCATGCACAGTTATCCTATGGGCTCCTAATTTTCTCAACAGGTTCAAGCCTAGGATAAGGGCCTCGTAGTCTGCAAAATTGTTTGTACATTTTAAGTGCAGGTTGCACGCATGGCTCTCTGTGTAATCACTCTTTGTGTTATGAATCCACACTCCTACCCCAGCAGTTCTCTTGGTACAGGACCCATCAAAATTCATCTCCCACAAGGGTTCATTTTTCGTTCTATCGTCATTTCCTTCCCTACAGTTGGGTTCGCCATTATGTTGCGTTATAAGGTCAGCACTAGGCTGTGGGCTATTTATTTTTTCGTTATGGATGTGGAAGTCAGAGAGGTGACTAGTTGGCTGATTGCATTATGTTTCTGGTTCACTTTGCATTGTTGTTTCAGTGCACTGTTCAAAGTTTTCTACGTCTTCCTCCTCTGAGTCTAGGGTAGCTATTATGTTATAGTCCATTGGCTCTGTTCCATCATCTGTACCTTTGCTTGTATCTACGTTTTCATATTCTGGTCCCTCCAAAGATTCATCATTGCAGAAGATAAAGGAATCCAGGTCTGTATGTACAGAGTATACAGGATAATTTTCAGGCTTTTCAGGGCTGCTGGCCAGGAATTTCATTTGTGCTTCCCTGTACAGTCTTCTAAGTTGGCCAAATATTGGGATTGTGGCATAAGCCCCATCCATCTACATTGTTCCTTGCAGCTTGGCTCCCCATGATCTTGATAATAACATGCCATACTTGGGTGGCACATATTCCATAACAACATCCATGACCATACACTTGGTAGGAATCTGAGCAAGGCTCATACACAAATCTTTGATCAGGCCAAGACACTTTACTCTACTAGAGTCAAATGAGTACAGGTCTTTATAGGGACAGGTTATCTCCAGGCCTAATATTTCCATTACTACTTTAGGCATTAGGTTGTGTGATGCCCCAAAATCATGCATTGCATTGTGGAGAATCTTATCATGGATATTAATACTGATGTAAAAAGGGGGCACTACCCCTTCCTGAAACTTTCCTTCTATCTTTGGACCAAACAGAAGGGCAGGTTGATCATCACTCAGATTTACAATGTCACTGTTCTCACCTAAATTTAATGCTTTCAAAATTTGGCCTTTATATACATCCTGAGTGGCCAGCTCAGAGAGTGGGACAGAGATTTTGATTTTTGCAATCTCACTCTCCAAATTGAAAATGGACTGACTCTTCGGAATGTTCAACTATGTTTTGTTAGCCACTGCTTTAGTGGCTGAATCAGTGTGTTGATTCTCGTTATGTATAGTGTTTGAGACTGTTTTATCAGGAGCACTAACTGTAGTGTCAGTGCTGCTAGCTGGTTTACCTTGTGTATCAGAGTTTTGGTTGTCCTTTTCTTTATTCTTTCCAGAACTCTCGGCTGTTGATTTGTTACTTTCAGCAGTTGCTTTAGAAGTTTTCTCAAGTCTTTTCTTGATGGTGACCTCGGAAGCTTTTGGTTTGGTCGTTTCTAGGCTCTTCTTGCTTCTAAGTTCATATTGTTCCCTGACCTGCATCATGGCATTTTCAAATCCTAATCTGTAATCCTCAGTTTCTGCCCATTCCTCATCCCAACCAGAGGGTGAGGGATGATCTTCTTCTGAGTAACAGTTATGGATTGAATCTTCCGTTTCAAACATGTTTATTGTGTTTCCCTCATATTCTTCTATGATTCCCTCATCTTCATCAAGAAAATTCTCTTGGAATGGGGGAATAACTTGCTGATCTGATTCTCTTTGTCTGTTGGGAGTGTTATTGTTCCTTCTAAAGTTTTGGTTTTGGTTTTGGTTTCTATTTTGGTTACTGACTGTGACAACCATTTTTTCCATCATTTGTTGTAACCTTTCCACATTTTTAGACAATTTATCATAATCTTGGTCAGATGAGGAAGCTACATTGTCATCTCTGTATGTTACCCTCTTCTCAGATCTCAGTCTTGCTCTTTTCTCAATCAGATTTGCCTCTACATTCACTGCTCCTTTCTGCATGTCCTCCAATGTGTTGTACTCTTTATCCCTAAGCTCATAGGCCATGTCAGTATCAAAGCCTTCAGGGTATTTTGCTAAAGCCATGCCTTGTGGAGGTTTTATATGTGGAGGGAGGGCATTGTAAATGCTGTTAAATCTTGTTGTGTAATCATGGACACTCTCTCCTACGTTTCTTTTAAGGCTCATGTATTCTGCTAAGATTTGGCGAGGGTTAGCCTTAGTTTCCCATTTGTTTATGAAAGTCTGATATAAAGCTGGAAGATCATTGATACTACCTGGAGGTAGGCCCTTAAACCACTTCTTCACATCACCCCCTAAGCTATGGGCAAAGATTCTCATTTTGACTGTATCATCATCTATTTCCATGTAGTCAAAAGAATCTTCCGTCTTATCTACATGTTGCTGGGCTGTGATGGACTCTTTTGCAGTGAAGTGAGGGATCTTTGACTGATAATCATTTGGTAAGGGTACTAGAGGCTGAGGTAAAACCAAAGGTGCATACCAGGCTGCCATGATGATATTTTGATGAGGTAAAGGGCTGACTTGGATAGTTGTTATGTGGATGACAGGAATATTATGACCAGTAGAAAACTAATGAGCAGATCTAGGGTGAATGAGCCCCAAGTTTTGTATGAAATGTATGTCAGGAGGTGTAGAAGGAGGGGTATGTCTATTTCCGAGGTTTCTACCACTTTGGGGTGGTGAACCAGGCAGCTCAGGGTCTGGCTGGTCTAAGATACTGAATGACCTAGTTCTAGGCAATCTATTAGGGAGGTCTAGGTCAAGGTGAAAGTTTGATAGAGTTGTAAGATCTTGAGGTGCAGAGTTAGCTCTATGGATGTGGCTGGAAATAGTTGGTCCTTTAGGTGTAGGAGCTCCCTTGAGGATACTCTCAGGATTTTCAACTATTTCTAGTGGGTTTGGGTTGGGATAAGCTCTTGTGTGAATGGTTTTGAAAGCCAGAATGTAGTTTCTAACCAAGCAGCTTAATCCTACTTGTTACTTCTACTGTGGCTGATGTTGTTATGGAGGCTGGTCTCCCAGTGGAGTCTAATGTGAACCAAGATAATCAGCATACCTACTGATCACCAATGGAGTCTTTAAAACGTTTAGGGAATATGGAGTCACCAGGTGGAAAGGTTTAGGATATTTTCGGAGGGCACACTGTCCACCACAGTGCTTACGAGATGTCCCCTTTCAAGGATATCTTCCAAACACAGCAAAATCTATACAGAGATTGACTGGGAGGGCATTTACCAGATATGTCACCTCTGAAAGAGTGTGAGATCTAGAGGCTACCTGGCCCTTTCCAAACTCTGTCCAAGAGTATGGGAGAAACACAACAAATGGTATAGAGGTTGATGTGAGGATGGAACTGCTTAACTTCCAACCTAACCAGAGATTGTAGGTTTTTTGAATGCCTAAGAATGTTTAAGGTGTAATGCACTCAAGAGTTCCCCAGCGGAGTCGCCATTATGTTGGGGTTCCCATGTTTTGGCCAGATTGGCAAGACCAAAGATGAGACAACATCAAACCACTTTCAGACCTCAGGATCTAGCCCTCCTGTGTCTAGAGAGGGATCTCTCTATCTGATCGAAGGTTTATGTCTTTGAAGCTCAAATGTTAAGATGTTAGGCTAGTTATAGGCACAAGGTTTGTTTGTTTGATTGGTTTTGATTTGGTTGTTGGTTATCAGGAAAGAAGGGTTCAATGTAAGACAAGGATGAGAAAAGAGGAGAAAGGAAAAGGTGAAGTATTCCAGGAAATATTCAAAACCATTGGGAAATGGAGTCAGGAAAATATTTGCTTACTAATCAATAGGTAAGCTTTCAATTGGGCTAGTCATCTAAAACATAGGATCTTAAAGATGATTGTGTGATATGAAAGGTAGGAGAGGAGGAGATAACACAGATTTAGAGCACAAAGTTAAAGACCAGCTGGTCGCACAAGGATCTTAGTGGATAGGGCTAACTCTAATCCCCAGTGTTCCCAAATCTTCCAACTAAATCCATAACAAGAAACATCTAAGAACTGCATTCATTTAGTTCATACATCAGAGAGCAGGAAATAACATCCACTACACTGGTTAAACCAACTGAAATCATTTCTTAGATAATACATTCATAAGAGAAACATCAATGGCAAGGAGAGCAGCAACATAGGGTACCTAACAAGGGTAAATCCTATGCCAATATTCTGATGCAAGCCAGTAGAAACGAAATGAAATGAATGTAAACACAAAGATAGGAAAACATCACCGCTAATTTAGATCAGGATCCAAAGAAATGTGCTCATCATATTAAATAGCAATACCAATCAAGTACAACATTGCCAATAGCTGAACACTTAGTCTGAAATCATATTCCTCAGCCTATCTTACAACTTTACACAGAGACTGTGTCTCAAAAGAAACTACTTGCAGTTCTCTGATAACTGATCAACAACCTTTTACAATGAGTTTCTTCATGAATTTATAGCTCCAGTGGAGCAGAGAAGGTAGGTGAGAAAATAAATGCAATAATAAAACTTTTGAAAATAAAGAGGGCGGAAGCCCATTATATTTAAATCCTGTGCATTAATCTCTGGTGTTCTTTGGGTGAACGAATGATCTTCTTCAGACATCATATTACTCTGATATGACTCTGATGTACTCTGACTGCAGTACTGTCTAGTACTCTGGTGTATAAACAAAATGACTGAATGGACTGCCATGCTTGTGAGATAAATTCCCTGGTAGCTCTAGACTGTGGTTAAGGTGGAAATCTTCAGGAACGCGGTAAATAGTGGAACTGATATGGGTGCTTTTTCCTTTGGGACAATCTGCTGATGTGGAACCCTGATGTACATGAATTTCTGCATGTTGTACCTTCTGCATGATCCATGGGATTACTAATCTAGTGCTTTGCCTCTAAAACGTTGTGTTAAGGCTCAAAGCCTTCAATGTCGAACGCTGAAATCCTTGATCATTAGCTGGTTTTTCTCCACTGCTCCATAAATTTCTCGATCTACAAAATCTGGGCTTTAATGGCGCCAGATAGGCCCTTTGCGGAGATTGAACTGTCCTGGGATAATATTTATTCCGCCGCTACCTTTCTGGGCATTTCGCTGCAATACTAGCTTCCAGATTTAATTATGTCTGCGCAGCACGCCATTAAAGTAGTACATATGAACCATGGTGGTTTTCTACCTCTCTGAAACCCTGCAAAAACACGAAACCTATTAAGAAAACAATGCATGGGGTCAGATGATGTGGATGTCTGCGTGGGTGATAGTGGAACTGCAGAGAAAAGGCGGACAAATGTTGTGGAATGGTAAAGAACAGAGATGGCGAAAGTTTGGTGAAATGCAGAGAAAATTATACGTGAAAACCTTATAAACATCAACCCTTTGAATGAATCTATGCAGTGGGATGGGCGGACGTACGGCGGACACACGTGAAGGTGACGTGGCGGGACTGTGCGACGACAGAAAAGTCAACAGCGTGGAAATAAATCTAGACCATCAGATCTCAGAGGTGATCGATGGTCGAACATGCGGCAGAGGATGACGAACGGTGGGCCAGGAGTACGGCGACCATGGATTAAAAACACTGTGTAGCTTCGTTGAGTGATGACCGTTGGATGGGCAAGGGTAGATCTGACAGCCGATACGAATATCGTTGCGCGTCCTATACCGAAAGATAACGTGCGATGGGCAAGCGATTTTGGAATCGTACAGGAGCCACGTGTCACATGCTGAGTGGAATCGTTGGGCAAAGGGAGAATACCACCCAACCCCCATTAGCGGTGCGATGAAAACCGAGCTGTTTTATGGATAGTGTGCGGCGGGGACCACAGGGGCGGGTACACTTTGAACCGTTGATCTGGTGGGTAAATGAACGGCGATGGTGCAATCAGGGGTTTGAACGGGGAAACATGAACGCCGCGGGGTTTAACGATCACCGCCCGATCTACAAAGATCAACGGTCAGGAACGCTCCCGATATACGTTGGATACTAGCGCCTTCCAGGCCAGCAATTGGTCATAGCGCATGGTTTTGTGGGGGGAAGGTGCAGGGGCTAGGCCGAAAGGGGCTAGGCTCGGACTATGCGGAAAATATGGTTTTTGGCTCGTTTTTAAAGAATTTTAAGGCCAGCCAAGGGCAACGATAGGGGAATGAGGAGGATTTAGGTATAAACAAAGGGAGTGGGTGGAATTTCATGGGGATTTTGGGAAGGAGAGAAAGGGAAATTTAGGGGGAACAGAGGGGACTTTTAGAAAGGGAAAAAAAGGGTGAAAATGGAGCATTCTGCAGGGTATAAAGGGCAGAATAAAGCCTTAAGGAGCATAATTCTTTATCAGCAAGGCCTATTGACTCAGAACAGCAGAGGGAAAATAGACACGAGGCAGGGAACCTGAAAAGGCTGCAAGGATTATGTGTTTTCAAGGTAAATGCATTCCTTGAAGGCTTATAAAACAAATTAGCCCCTTGCTTGCTTGTCAAGGAATTTATAAGGGGCTAACACCTAGTTGGTCAAATATTCTCCCAACTAGAAGCTTCTAGAGTCGCGATCAGTTTGAGCTTATCCCTCCACTCATGGAGCTTATCCCTTGGTCCACAGAACTCAAATCCCTTCATAAGAGGAATCCATCCACCTCTTCATGGAACTGAAACTACCTCCATTTCCCAATAAATTGAGCTCAAGTTTCAGGTTGAAGGGTAGATACTGAGGTATACGGTAGATTGTAAATGAATTGCTGAAGATAATTCATAAGAGGGCATACTTTCTACACTAGTGAGTTGTTTTTGGCATGAGAATGATCACACCCTTGTGTCTATAACTCCATGTTTGTATTCATAGAGGAAGGCTTATCAAACTAAAGGAGAAACGATTGTTCAGGACCCCGGGAGAAATCTTTATGACATCAAGGCATTAGGTTGTAAGATTACTTTTTTTTTATTCAAGATAAAACATATGAATCTCTTTTTCTCATTGATTTTCTCTTATGTTTTGGGGCCCTTGTTTTGAATTTTGCATGAAGACAGATTTTGGGTTGTGAATCGGCACGTGGCAGGCGCAACAACGGTAGGCAACAGAGCTGTCGAGGTTGTGAAGGAGCAGGAGATAGGTGGCGAGGTTGGCGCAGACAAGTTCAGATGAAGGAAAGATGCAGCAAAGGATAGACAGTGGAACTCCTGTTCAACATGAAGAAGCCGAAAGCAGCCAAGTGAGAACACAGGAGAAACTAACAGTTGCGCTGCCTGGTGAATAAATAGGTCGTCACCCAGTAGCAAAAGGTTAGAGAGAGAGAGAGGTTAGAGTAGAACGAGGCTGAGGAGCAGACGCCACAGGAGAGCTTTCTCCTGGTATTGATATCGTTGTATTTCCTGTGTCTCCATAGGTCTATTATTGTTGTAGTATCTCTCTCTGTCCTACGGGACCTTTGTAATTGAATCTAGAAGCTCATTCTGTCGAGCGATGTAACACTTGATTCTGCTAAATGATTCTTAATATATCTGATGGTTGTTGGTATATCGTATGTCTTGAATGTGTTGCATTATTCCTGTAGTACTTTAAAATTTTAATTTCCTATTATCTGCATGATGTTCTGAGAGATCTTCTATATACGGTGTTATGTATGTGTACGATTCTGCATTAGCTTTGAGTTGCAGATCCATCTGCTGATACCAGTTTGTTCCCCTCCTTCATGTCGTCGCGGCACGCCTCGGGTGAGACTCTCTACTCTTCAGAGTAGGGTGAGAATTCCGGTGTGGTGCTAGACTACAGCGGACTCCCTTGTTGGCCCAACCCCTAAACCTGGGTCTTGCTCGTGAGACTTGTTTCCTCGCCAACAAATGGTTCCATTGCCGAGACCATAAACTTCATCAGGGGAACTAGATCATGGTATCAAGGATCTTCGAAGGAGAAATACGGAGATGGTGGGATAACCACCTGGACCAATTTATAACTCAGCAAGCTGAGCTGAGAAGTCAAAAAGAGAAGGCGATCAGAAATCTAGTTATGTTCTCTACTTCTGCCAGCGATACCTACGAGATATTATGGGGAAAGTTCCCCAGCAAGCTCTATAGCTGGTTGCGGAGGCTACAGACCAAAGTGACTAAGGAAAAATCGCGGAAGATCAACCGCAAGTGGGTGCATGGAGATCTGGTGGCCCTTCATCGGCTGGATATCGAGTTGACCTGAGTTGTATATTTCTGGGTAGAATCTAACTTGTACGGGTATATTGCGGAGTTTGCAGCGGAGTGCTACCAGTCTTTCTCCAGAGCAGAAGCTATATTCCGGTTTGGACTAAGAGGGAAGCTGCTGAAGGAAATTCCATTGTGGATTAAGGCCCTGATGGTGGACAAAGGGCTGATGGAGTTCCAGAAATCAGGAATGGAGGCGTAAACCTCCAATGCTAGGGGAAGGTCCTGAGGCAAAAATGCTACAATAAATGTGAAGAGGGGGAGTAGGGGAATGGATGTTGAAACCGCAAGGAGGTTGAGGGAGTGACATGCACATCGGAGGGAGCAAATCGTCGAAAGGTGGCAAGAGAGGGTGATGAGGGAGTTGGAACGATAGGGGAGTAGTCGGAAGGATAAAGAGGAGGCGCCTCAGAAGATAGTGGACATGGAAGGCCAGGTGGGTCCCCAGGAGATGGGAAGGACCGTTGAGGGAGTGCGGTGGGTGCATGGGAGCCCAGCCTGGAGGAAGAGAGAGACGATGTCTGACGAAGGAGATGCAAATGCGCGCCGTGAAGAAGATTTTGATGTCGAGTGATACGTCGCGATGCAGCAATTATTCCAAGAAAGGATGGCATTCATATCTACAGGTATTTCTACTCCCCAAAGTTCGAATAGCATGGGTCCCTACCTTCCCCTGGTACTCTATAAACCCCTAAGTGATATTTTTTTTAAGTTAAAAGAGTTGAGTCGATTGAATAGCAGTCAGTTGTCAGCAGCAACGCATGTTAATAGTAGCATTTCCAGTGGTATACTTATGCAACTAGGACCCAGAGGGTTCATTCTAGTTACACCTCCGCAAGTGAATATCGCAGGATCATTCACCCGGTACCCATAATTTTCTGGGTGGGGTAACTACGATGTGGAACAGCACTGGTACCTTTGTGAAGCCATATGGAGGGCTAGGTAGACGCCGGATGCAGGAAAGCTGATCGAATTCCAAACCACAATGAGAGAAAGGGCATTACGCTGGTTCATAAATTGGTCAGAGGCCCACCAGAATCCAATGATTGTGGATGTCAAGCGGGACTTTGTCAGAGAGTTTAAGCTACCCCAAATGGACCAGCAAGGTCTGTCCAAACTATGGGAGATCAAGCAAAGAGAAGGAGAAACTGTGTGGGAGTTGATGTGCAAATTCAAAGATGCGATAGGGAAACTCAGCTACCCGATCGACCCGAATCATCAGAGGGACTAGTTCATCAAGGCTTTGCTTCCCTTGACGCAAACCCCCCTCGCTCAGCAAAAGATCGACAACTTGCAGGATGCATTGGAACAGGCTATGAAGATAGAAGCAATGGCAGGCTACCCGCAAGAATATAGGGGAGGATCAGCCTCAAAGGACCCATCCCTACTGGGACTGCAACATCATATTTCCAATATGACCGAAAAACTTAAGTAGATGCAGCCTATAAGACCAGCCAGGCCAAATGCCTGGTGCACACATTGCTTGGTAGAAGGACACGTGGCAACCAAGTGTCCTCGGTTGCGAAGCCAGGGAGTGGGGACCTCAGCAACGGCAGTGCAGGGAGCTCCACCTATCGAAGGATTTATGCAGATAAACTCGCAAGGGGTCTATCCATCGCAACAATAGTATACCGAGTTCCCAAATCAGCGAACCCAAGCCACAATAGAGTATTGCGAAATTTGTCAAAAAGTGGGTCATCAACCTCGGATGTGTTCGATTTTACAGAAGTACTCCAATGTTCCGAACAACGTGTACTGTGAGTTCTACGTTTTGACAACTCACAGCACTGAAAAGTGCAGAGCTCTAGATGCACTGGCAGACCGATTAGATCGGCCCTCCTACAGAGTGAATGAGGCTCCCAGAGGCAGAGGATGGGGTATGAGGGCAGGTCGTACAGGAGGACGAGGTCCGCTGAGATGCTACAATTGTGATCAAGAGGGACATGTGGCCAGAGAATGTCCCCTACCCAGAAGACCGTGGTGTTCCCAGTGCCGCGTGAACACACACGCGACAGAAGACTATCTTGAACTTATCAAGAAATGGGAGCAAAGAGCAAGGCAGAGAAGCACGAATCTGGTGAACGCAGAACCTAGAGGGACAACAACTCTGGCAATGCAGAACCTAGCCATAGTTACGCGAGGAGGAAAGAAAATGAGGGAAGATGCACATGAGAAGGATCCGATGAGGGTGACTAGGCCAACATCCCCGAAACACCTGATCGGGCCAGAAATGTAGAAGAAATATTTTCAGGAGGCTATAGAAACTTTTGCCCAACTAGGGGGAGACAAGGGTATTAAGCTACCTGTGAAGAAATATACCGGAGAACAGAGCGCTACAGGGGCTCTGATCGAGGAATGGCTCCACCTATTTCTCAAAATTGTTGACAACGCTCCAATGCAGGAACAGCTCAAGCATACCCTGGAGGAAGTGTTGCAGGGGAACGCAGGAGTGAGGGAATCCCCAAAAACAGCACCATAGTATGTACAGTGAGTAAATCAGAACAAAAGAAGAATGAGAAAAGAGTTCTGGTTAGACACGCAGGTTGCGAGATTCCAGATCAGGGACACCATGCTCGATTTGGGATCTGACGTCAATATCCTGCCTCGGAAGACTTGGGAAGCTTTAGGGTGACCATGGCTAACTTATTCGCCGATCCAACTTAGGATGGCAAACTAGTACTGCATTTTGTCGATCAGTAGACTCGAAGAAGTCGAGGTAGAAATCGCAGGGGTAAAGACCTACACAGACTTCGAGGTAATAGATATTATGGGAGACAAAGATCCATACCCTGCATTGCTAGGGATCGACTGGGCTTTTGAAAACTATGCCATCATTGATCTCAAGAAGGAGTTAATGATTTTTGAAGATGGGGAAGTTAAATTCACTCAGCCTCTAGACTCGTATCAAGGTCTGAGATATATAGAGACAGTAGATAACAGGGAAGATGCTCAGTTGTTGGAAAACCTCTATCAGATGATAGCAGGGAAGAGGGAGGATTACATTAACCCGACAGCAACCGGCTCCGTAAGCTGGAAAAGTGTCGAGAGCTCGGAGCTGGGCTCAGAAATAGCTTGGGAGGACTGGCAGCAAGGCGGGTATGAGACCAGCACAAGGAGATGCGCCAGTATTGAAAGAATCCATTGGATTGGGGCTGAGATAAGGGAATACCCCACCTTGTCCAATATGCAAGAAGTAAATAGCTTCATTGGAAAGGTAGAAGATAAGTTATCAGAGGAGAAAAGAATACCACTCATGGACATAGCGTTACAGTCCACCTCAGCCAGGTGGTGGAAAAATCACTACAACTCCCTGTCGCAGTGGAGTTGTGTTGCGGCGGCTTTGAGGGCGTGGTTTAAGGAAGACAAAGGACCTCGAAGCAAGCGAAGGTACCAAGGAAATTCCAATTTGAAAGACCATTTGAAATTATGTCAAGAGTAGTGGAGAAGTGTGGGATCTCCGGAGGAGCTGTGTGTACATCAGTTTGTCCACTCCTTGCATACCATTCCACAAGCCTGGTACTTAGAAGAAGAGAGGGTCCAGTTCCTGGCAGGAGGTTGCAGACAAATTTGTTCAGTGCATCTCATTTAAGGGGAAGACAGACTCGATATCCCAAGAATTATAGGCCATAAAAGAAATATTGTTTTTCCCTGATCAGTGCGCAGACGGGAGGCCATTGGTGTTGAACCCCGATGGCAGACACAACTTGGCTTGCCAAAGGATTGACAGTGAGCCAAAAGATGACAGTCTGGAGGATCTGAGACACCTGTACTTTGAAGGGACAGAAGGAGAGCGGAACATCAAAGAAGAGCCTACCACCAAAGGAATACATCTACTTCCGCTGAGGACTAAAAAGCTAAACATCTGCATGGCGGAAAAACCCAAACTGGCTACCGTTGGGGACTACTGGGACGAGGAGACGATGAAGGAAATTTTTAGTCTCCTCAAGGAATACAAAGACCTATTCCCTTCATCGGTTGCATATTTGAAAGGGATCAAAGGGGATCTGGGAGAGATGAGGATTATATTGAAGCCGGACGCCAGGCCAGTGAAGCATCGACCTTACCGACTGAACCCACAGATAATGGAGAAAGTCAAAATAGAGATCGACAAAATGTTGAAGGTAGGCCTGATTTTCCCTGTGGAAGAAGCAGAGTGGGTGAGTCCCATCATCATTCAAAATAAGAAGGACAAATTAGAAATCCACGTCTGTGTGGACTATCGAAGTTTGAAAAACACCTGCGTCCATGACCCATTCCCCACCCCATTTAGCGACAAAGTACTAGATAATGTTGCAGGGAATGAGGCATACTCCTTCATCGATGGGTTCTTAGAATATCATCAGGTGCGCATCGTGGAAGAGGACAAGAAGAATACAACGTTCACAACAGAGTGGGGGTCCTTTGCATATCACGTGATGCCATTTGGGTTGAAGAACGCACCTGCCATGTTTTCTAGGATTGTCATAGCTACTTTCCAGGAATATATTCATAAGTTCCTGGAAGTCTACATGTACGACTGGATAGTCTACAGCTTGCTAAAGGATCACGCCACCCTGCTACGCATAATGTTCGACCGGTGTCGGCAACTGCAGATTTTGTTGAACCTGAAGAAATGCATCTTCGCGGTTCCGTTCAGAACGCTCCTAGGACATGTGGGTTGTAGGCAAGGATTCTGTGTCCACCCTGCAAAGCTGGCAGTAATTGTCCACATGGAAGCACTGGAAACCGTGAAGCAGTTGAGATCACTACTAGGGCACACAGGCTATTACAGGAGATTCATCAGAAACTATGCGAAGATAATTGCTCCTTTGGAGAAATTACTATGGAATTCAGAGGTGTTCCAGTGGACGGATGACTGCAAATTAGCTCTCGACACTTTAAAGGAGAAGTTTGCAACTGTGCCCATTCTGTTTCACCCATATTGGGATAAGAAGTTCCATGTGCATATCGATGCTTCTGGTATTGCACTTGGGGTTGTCTTAGCACAACCAGGGGAGACAATAGTCGACCACCCAGTGTACTTTTCTAACCGCAAGCTGTCTAATGCAGAGCGGAATTACACCACCACGGAGAGGGAGGCACTAGCAATGGTGTACTCACTCCAGAATTTACGCCACTACCTCCTAGGAGGTAAGTTCAAATTCTTCACTGATCACTCTGCATTGAAATACCTAGTCAATAAGCCAGTTTTGGAAGGACGGATATGCCGATGGCTCCTACTCTTTCAAGAGTTCACCTTCGAAGTAATTATCAAGCCCAGGAGGCTGAATGTTAGGCCCGATCACTTATCCCGGTTGGAGACTGGAGAAAATGAGGGCTCTCTAGATGATCAGTTGCCTGATGCTGATCTTTTCCGGGTGGAAGCCATACCAGATTATTTGGCCGAAATCGCAACATACCTCACCATAGGGCAGTGTCCACAGCACTATACCCCGGTCCAGAAATGACACCTGGTCGTCCGAGCTGCTGAATACCAACTTATTGTAGGGCAGTTGTATAATTTGGGGCTTGACGAGATTCTACGGAGGTGTGTCCTCGACCATGAACATGAAGCCGTTTTGTGGGAATGCCATAGCGGCATCGTAGGAGGACACGTGGGGGCGAAACCCACAGCCAGGAAATTGCTACAAGCTGGACTATGGTGGCCAACTGTCCATGCCGACAGTAAATATTTTGTCAAGAAATGTGATGTTTGTCAGAGGAGAGGGAAGCCCTCTCACAGAGACGAACTCCCACTGCACCCGGTGACTGCATTACAACCGTTCGAGAAGTGGTCTATCGACTTCGTAGGCCCCATAGCACCTGTAGCCAGACATTCAAAGGCCCGATACATCATCACTGCCACGAACTACCTAACCATATGGGCCGAAGCAGTGATAGTGAGGGATTCTACGGTAGAAACTGCAGCCCAGTTTATCTTTGACAACATCATCAGTAGATTTGGCTGCCCAAAGAGCTTAACTAGTGATCAAGGTACACACTTCATTAATGAAACAATCAAATCACTGCTGGACAGCTTTATGATACAACATCACAAAAGCATCCCGTACCACCCATAGGCCAATGGAACTGTCGAATCGTTTAACAAAATCCTTGAAAAAGGCTTGACGAAGATCTGCAATGCAAAAAGGGATGATTGGGATGAACGTCTGCCAGCCGCAATGTGGGCCTGCCGAACGAAAGTGAAGAACTTGACGAATCAAACATCTTTCCAGCTGGTGTATGTTCGTGAAGTTGTGATTGCAACTGAGTTCACCATATCGAGCCTTTTGATCGCCACATCCCTAAAGTTCTCGGAGGAGGAATCACTATAGGAATGCCTGCACGAATTGCAGGAACTTGACGAGGCAAGGTTCCTTGCCGAGTTTCATCAAAAAGTTCAGAAAGACAGGCAGAAGGCGTGGCATGATCGACACATTGAGAGAAAAACATTCCAGGTTGGCGGCAAGGTTCTTCTATATGATAGCAAGTTTCAAAATTTTCCAGGGAAACTACAGATGCACTGGTTGGGACCATACTACGTCGTCGAAATCAAGGATTTCGGAGCAGTTCGGTTGGCTCAACTGGACGGTACTATTTTACCTGGATGGGTGAATGGTGCACGCCTAACGCCCTACCATGACTAAGTTTCTTTAGTTTTCTTTCAATAACTTTCGCAACCGAGAGAAATCAGTAGAATAGAGTAGTTGAATAACTCTCTCGCACCCGAGATGAGCGTCGATAGTGTCACTTGTCCATGCATAGGTCGTCAATAACAGCTGGGTTGCGGGGACTGCAATGCAACCGATTATGGTCGGGGAGGGTCGTGTCCAACATGCCATCCACGTAGGATAAGAAAACGTGTCAAGTGTCAATCCCCATCATTTTGTCCAGTACTTGTGTCCGTCTGTAGGATCGCCAGTATTTGCAAAATAAATTGCTATAATTAGAAGTAACCTTATAGTAGTAAATTTTCCATAATTAGAAGTAACCTCAGCCGTCGCATCTGCCCATTTCCCCACACCACCGTCAGCAGATGTCAAAACACACCTCAGCAGGCAACTAATCACACCAGTAAGAATTAATTAGTTATGGGGTCTCATCATCAACCTCACTCGTGCCGGTTAATTACATAGCCTGCATGCAGAAAAGAGCGAGAATGCCGGAGATTTCCGAGTTAGAAACATCTCAAGGAGCAAGGAAGGTAATGAGCACAGAAGAACAGGGAAGGTTGTAGGAGGTAGAGAGCTAGGGACACAAAGGTGAATCAGTGATACAGGTGTACCAGCATAGAGCGAAGATGTCTAAAACAATCCCATCAGTTGTCGAGCCTGAGATAGACGGAAGAATTGCAAAAATGGAGTCACTAGTTGGGAAATATGATAGTGCAACTTTGATAGAATCAGACCTCACAGACTAGTTAGAATTCCCGGCCATGAAGCGACAAATGTATATGGAGGATTATCTGACAAAAGTTGGGAATCCCACATCAAGAACACGGCCAGACTTCTGAGATCTCCGACAATCAACACTACTAAATCTAAGAGACTTGCCGGTATTTGGCACCACGAGCGCTACCATGCAGTGTACAAAACTCTTACTCAGCCAGATTCATAATGGCTCATTGTGGTTGGGGAAGGAGATCCCCATATGCGCAGAAGATATTCACCAGTTGACAGGATTATCACAAGAAGGTCGGGAAGTCTCAAACGCATTCCAAACAGTATCAAAGTGGGCTAGGAAGGATGGAGAGCAGAACCTATACACCAAGTATGGTACACGGCGTGGAGGCAAGGGAGCTAGGATAGACATGACTGATCACCCCAATGTTAAATTTGCATGCTACCTCATCGCTAATAAAACGATGAGGCACTATACGAAGGGAGAGTGCACCCTACACACCATCTCGGTGGCAGAGCACTGTATCCAGGGAACACAGCTTAATTAGTGTTCATTCATTCTCGACGAGTTGTTCGAGGCATGAGAGGACAACTACCGGAGGGTGATGGGATTCATATACGGGTACTTAATCATGGCCTTCGCCATGTGGAAATGGTCCTTCCCTGGTAGGCGGACACCAGCTGAGATACTAGACAGCCAGCCACTGGCAATGAAATACACTCCCCGGAGAGTATCCAGCGACCCAAGTTCGAAGGAGGCCAATGAGGAGGGATTCCGGGTTTGGTATGGTATGATGGTAGACGTGGTCACGAGCCAGTAGTGAATACCGGGGGTTCTGCTGGACAAATATAGCAAATAGGTCTGGTTCGGGGTCACACACAACCACACTCTCCTCAGGCAAAAAGGTGTGCCGGCGATGACTTTTGCAACGATGCACCTAAAGCTACACATTGATGAAAACACCTTCCACTCGGAAGTCTGCAGATGGCTAGGAGTACAGATGGAGGTCCGGGAGGGGGAATATGTCTATGACTTCACAGGAATGATGGATGTGCCGCTACCAGGAGAGACACCAGAGCAAATAGTAGCCAGGGTGATGGGACTGCAGCTGAATCTAGTCACCGATTGGTTAAATGACAAGGTACACAATGTCAATCGTATTGTTCAAAAGATAGCTAATGAGTCTCTTGAATTCCCTACCTTTGAAGAATTCCAAGCCTCCCAGCCCGCCTCACTCCCCATCGCGACTCCTATTTTCACCCCACTACCTAAGATTGTGTTTACTACACCACCCCTAGCGCCCACAACGCTAGTGCGAAAGTCAAAAGCTACAAAGCCAGTCGTAGCGCCAAAATCAAAGAAACCCAGGGTGGAAGTCTCCAGCTCCGTGGTTGACCTCATTGGCGAGGATCATCCGTGACAGAGCAGCCGGGGAGTCCTGATCAGAGAAGAACCCCTCGTGGAGACCCCAGTAACTAGTGAGCTTCCACCCCCAACCCACTTTTTCCACTTAACTTTTTGAATATTCGTACTTCCACCACCTTCAATTACCAATTGCCACAATTCACCTCGTTTCAGGAACCTAACACCTCCGCCCCATCCACTTCATCTGCCACCGTGTCCGACCCCATCATCAGAGAGAGGACTAGTGTGGACCTCGGGACTGAAGTTAACTCGGGTACTGCAGAAGTACCTGTGGATAACCAAACCCTAGCCCCTCACGTCACATTTAATGAACTTATCGACCAGGCAGAGCAAGCTATAAAAGGCAAAGCTAACCAACTTCTAGTGCAGACTCCAGAACAACCAGCTCACTCAACCCCCCCAGACACAGGAGCAGCACCCGAATCACGGCCCAACGTCAACATGGGTGATTGTAGCAACCATTCCAAGAATCCAACCCCACTGCCGTCACCAACTGAACATTCGGCCAAGTCAGTAGCCAGCGGGCAACCCTTATAGGTGAGGCTACCAGAGTAGGGTACGTTAGGAGCAGAAAGCATGGAAACATGGGGGACGTCCCAACTGTTCCACTTCATACAGCGGACAGCACAGCTGGCCGATGGGCTCCACGCCGAACTTCAACAGAGATGTGAGCAGCGGCATCAACAAATCATCGCGCTTACTGAAGAGCGTGATCAGCTGCGAACTGAGAAGGGGGCCCTGCAGCAAGAAGTTGCACTAGTGACTCGAATCTTTCGGGACATCTGGCCCACTGTAGCAGCCTACGACACCCAGGTACCACCACAGGAAGTCCAAGCTGATGTTGTGGGTGACTGAGCTATCCACGTCAAGGTAGCATGGGACAACCTTCAGAATGAGAACACTAAGCTCAAAGCATCTCTAGCGGCCCGCCTAGCTCTGCCAGACCCCCAGGTCATTTATGCCAACCAGATAACAGCAAGACATGAACAGGTTGAGAGAGTGCAGGAAGCCTTGATTACTGTAGCCCAGGAAGCATATGACCTACTGAAGGGTCTACAAGAACATACGACGGCCCTGACTCTCAAGACCCAACCCTTGTCTCTACAGCTTCAACAAATCAACCTAAAGATTCAGAATGCAAAGGACCCAGTCGGCCTTGATCCACTATATGCCGCAGCAGATAGCCTGGAAGTCCAGATTCAGCAGACAGAGGCTAGTTCAGCAATGGCCAAGCAGGCCCTTCGGGAGCTCAGGCAGCCTGTCATGGTAAGTGCTCAGAAGATGCAGCAACTGGTTGCTCAGGCCAGTACATAGGTCTCAACCATCTTTGGCAAGCTCCCAACTGAAGGAGGAGAGGAATCCGTCACTCGAATCACAGCCGCAACTGAACTAACTATGCAGGAATGGCGGAAGGTTGTAGCTTCCTTCCATGAACTCAAGGTCGTGGCCCTTGCAAAGGTCCCTGAGTTGGGGCCCTTATTTGAGCAAACAGAGGAGGGACGGTCGAAAGAACAGGAGATGGGAACAAGAGAAGCCATGGAGGTGGAGACGGTGATCTGCGATTGACTTGGGATGAGTCAAGAGACTGTGGTCAGGGCCTGTTGGGGCCCTTGTTTTGAATTTTGCATGAAGACATATTTTGGGTTGCGAATCGGCACGTGGCAGGCGCAACAATGGTAGGCAGCGGAGCTGCCGAGGTTGTGAAGGAGGAGGAGATAGGTGGCGAGGTTGGCACAAACAAGTGCAGATTAAGGAAAGATGCAGCAAAGGATAGATAATGGAACTCCTATTCAACAGGAAGAAGCCGAAAGCAGCCGAGTGAGAACACAAGAGAAACTAATAGTTGCAATGGCTGGTGAATAAATAGGTTGTCACCCAGCAGCAAAAATTTAGAGAGAGAGAGAGAGGTTAGAGTAGAACGAGGCCGAGGAGCAGACGCCATAGGAGAGCTCTGTCCTGGTCTCGACATCATTGTATTTCCTGTGTCTCCATAGATCTTTTATTGCTGTAGTATCTCTCTCTGTCCTGTGGGACCTTTGTAATTGAATCTAGAAGCTCATTCTGTCGAGCGATGTAACACTTGATTCTGATGAATGATTCTTAATATATCTGAAGGTTGCTGGTACATCGTATCTCTTGAATGTGTTGCATGATTCCTGTAGTACTTTAAAATTTTAATTGCATATTATCTGCATGATGTTCTGAGAGATCTTCTATATATGGTGTTATGTATGCATACGATTCTGCGTTAGCTTTGAGTTGCGGATCCATCTGCTGATACCGGTCTGTTCCCCTCCTTCATGTGGCCGCGGCATGCCTCGAGTGAGACTCTCTGCTCTTCGGAGTAGGGTGAAAATGTCAGCGTGGTGCTAGACTACAGCGAACTCCCTTGTTGGCCCTACCCCTGAACCTGGGTCTTGCCCGCGAGACCTATTTCCTCGCCAACATTATTCTTATTAAAATAACATCAATACTTAGACTCCTTTATCACTAAGTTGGATTAGCTTTTCTTGATTATTATATGTTGCAGATGCTTTGATCCTTTTTCTTGTCTTTGATTGCAGGTTCTACTTATTTAAGAAACCACTTTCGAGCGACGGGATAAAAGACTACAACAAACGTTTGGGTCTCAAGGTAGGGGCATGTCCTCCATACTTTCTTATAATAATTCTGAAATGCAATTAATCTAGAGAAAAAGGTTTCCAAACGGATGTTTTTTTCTAGCTACTCACTAAGTACTAAGGAGATCACTCTTGTCCACGGGAGGGATTAATCCACGTAACAAAATGGCGACCATACTAGGGAATTAGAGCTTAATTTTCTTTTTTTATTTTCAGTTTGAAATTTTAAGTTTTCTGATTTTGACTTTTCTGAGTCTGGTTGGGTAGATAACTTCTTAAGATCCCTGAAAAAGAATCTTGTTATTTATTTTTTTCCAAGTTTTTCCTTGGCTGTGTGGTTTTCAATAGAAAACAGTGTTGAAACCTCCACAACTTTTAGTTCAATTCAGTGTGCATGCACTCTGTATTCCGCAATAAGTTGCGCACCCCTGAAAATTTTTGAAAATTTTAAATTTCTCTTTTCCAAAGCTAGATAACCTGATTCTTCAAGTTTGCCCTGATCCATTTACAGTCTCCTCAGTCTCTGTTAAGTTAATTAGGTGTTTTGAATTTCTTTTTTGAGAAATTCTTAATTTGATTTCCTTTGGTCATTACTTCGAGGTTTGGCTTAGTTTCTTAAAAAAATTGCATCTTTTTGCTTTTGTTTTTGCTAAATTGTGTCTGAGTGTTAATCGCCTTTGAGTGTTTTTATTTTTGACCTTTGGAATTCTCGCACAATTTTCTTTACCTACACTTGATTGGTTCCTTAGATTACATTAGTGAAGGAGAATAGTCTTGTTGTTCTTTTGATGATTTGGAATCATCTTGTGTTTGAGAATTCTCTTGCATAAATTACATTTGCATAGTTAGAATTCTAATTTTTAGGATATGAATGAAAATTGTGCATAGATTACATTTGCATAATTTTCAAGTGAATTGTGCATAAATTACGCCTGCATAGTTTACATTCTGGAAAAATCAATCATAGATTTAGATCAGTTTCTTTGATTTGAATTTACATATTTTTATGCTTGTTTTAAAACATAAAAATAAAAAATTGTTTTGAATTGATTAGCATTAGTTTTTCTTGATGAAATTAGTGCATTAAAGAATTTGTTATATTTTCTCTTATTTATCAACTTTTTCATTTTTGGAAGTGAATGGAACCTCTCCCCTTACTTTAGTTAGGATTAATCAAAATGAAAGATTACATTATCATATTCGATTGCATTAAGTTTTGGGTCAGGTCATAACACCACTGGTTTCATATCCATTTACCCTTAGCCCAAAAACACAACGCTAAACAAAATTCATCTAATAATTTTTACATTTTCTAGGGCTATTTCCAACAATCTAGCTTAGGATAGTGCTTTGGAATAGGTTGTAGTTAACATACCAAAGCATTTAAAACAAACAATAGTATCTTTTGGTAGGGAAAAATTCCAATTGTTTCAATTGTGCTCTAGGAAGCTCTTCTTAAAAGAGTCAAGCACGAGATCATGTTGGACCTAGTGAGGTAATCATACCTATCTCATTCGCAAAGATAGAAGATGTGCATGTAATACAATTAGTAAACCTCATATTAACCATTGTCGAGGAGCCTAGGGTCACTTGTTAGCAAACCTCATATTTACCATGTCAAGGAGCTTTCAAGGAGATTGAGCCTGATACTCTGCCCTTGCGTGTATGTTGGATTATAGAATTTTCCACCAGGTGCAATTGATGCAGGAGCATGAGGCTTAGAGACAAAAGGCTTCATTAATTATTCCAAAAATCCAAAAAAAGTTTACAAGCAAAGGTGTTGGTACCTTTAGCTGTCAATTTACAGTTGTACTAGATAGGTTTGAACTAATATCTAGGGAGATTGAACAGTTTTAGATCTGATTCAGCATATTTAACCTTCAGTTGATAGATTTAGGGAATATATTATGTAATTAGGATTTTTTATAAATTAGGAGAATTCGATCCTCAAGAGGAGGTCGATTTTTATGTAAAAAAATATAAATGTAACCTCTGAGAAGGAGGAATTCGAATTTGGACCATAGAAGACTTGATTGAGAGGATTTTGCCTCTGAGTTAATAAAATTTGCAAAATTTGTTTATCTGTTGTATGATTGGAAATTTCCCGGAGAGTTTCATCTCTTCGAAATCCATCATTTATCCGAAAATTCATTATATTTATGTTTCTGTGTAGAATTTAAGTGTATTAACTTCTGTGTAAAGAATTCAGAGGAATTTGAAGAAAAAAAAAAATTCTTTGGCTTGAGATTGGTTATTCGATAAATTATCTATGTTTATTTAGTTACGGAGTAGAAAAGGGTTAATACAGTGTGAGAGGGACAAAACAAAGAACGCAGTGAAAATTCGTGTTTAAACGCATTTGAAAACAAAATTTTGTAGACCAAGCGGTTTTTGAGAAAACTAGTCACTGTTTTCACACCGCTTTTAGCATGCGAGCGGTTTTGTTCTATTTGAACGCGATCAAATAAAAACATGACATGTCATGGTGGTAAAACCACCAGTTTCGCGTGACTTTTGGTTGATAAAGAGAAGGGTTGTTGGAGTGCGATAGCAGTCCGATCATATGTGTTGGAGATCCAACGGTGGTCACGTCGATAGTTGCGTGGAGGTTAATAAAAAGGTATGGACCCGATGGAATTTATTCAATAGAGTTTTATTAAATGTTTGAAGCCCGGAACCCATTTCTGAAGGTTTTAATATTGTTTCAAAAAGAGCTTTATTAAGTGATTGAGATCCTGAATTCTTACGAAAGTTTTAACATTGGTTTAAGTGAGTTATAATGTTTCCAAAGGGTAAAAGGGGACTTTTGCTTCCGCATGTATTTTTATTAGTTTTATCAAACAAACTTAATAAAGTTTGATGACCGAGAGTGGAAACAAAGATCAAGAACTAATTCCTCCTGAATTAGAAAACATTGTAGAAAAAATTGAACAGCTCTCCTTAATGCCTGTACCCACACTACCATCATTTGTGGTATTAGAGCAGTCTTCAGAGCATTTTTTAGACACTAAAAAAGATTCCAAAAGTCAGAAAAAGAAATCCAACATGGCTCTCAGAATTGGTAGAGGTGCTGGTAGAAGAAGAGGTAGACCAGTTGCCAATGCTGAAGTACTAGAAACTATGCAGCAAATTCAAGCCAGATTGGAAGCAATGGAAACAGAACAACAGAGAGATCTTGAATATGTCAGTGAACCTGAAGCTGAAGAAGAAGAATAAGGAAATGATGAGCTTACTCTTGAGATGAGATTCTTTAAATTAGTTTTAGGATATACATCCAAGCCTAGACTTGAAGTATCAGCTTTTGCAAGAGGATTGAATCCTGAAGAGTTGATAAATTGGATCAATGAAATGAATAAATGCTTTGATTATGAAGAGATGAGTGAAGAAAAGAGAGTTAAGTTTGTTGTCACAAGGTTGAAAGGACATGCAGCACTTTGGTGGGATGGAGTGAAAGCAGAAATAAGGAGAGTTGGTAAGCAGCCAATCAAGAATGGGAACAGAATGGTAGCAAAGCTGAGAGGTAAGTTTTTGCCTAGTGATTATCATCTTTCATTATTTAGACAAACGCAAAATCTTAGACAAAGATTAATGACAGTAAAATAATACACAGAAGAATTTTACAAAGTGAGCATAAGAGCAGGACAAATTCAAGATATAGCAGAGAAGATTGCCAGGTACATAAATGGTCTCAGAATGGAGATTCAAGATGAGATAAGTATATTGTCTCCTAAAACATTAGAAGAGGCTTACCAGATGGCCTTAAAAGCTGAAGAAAAACTCATAAGAAAGCAATCTGCCAAAGGAAGAGGTACTTTTCGAGGAAGAGGAAATCAAGGTGCTAGAGGAAGATCTATAGCACCAAGAGATGGAGCTAGCAACAACTCACCTCAGTATGCACCCACAGAAGGTGATACAAGTGGAAAAAGGAATCCTTACAGAAGAAGAGGAGGCAGAAATAGAGGAAGAGAAGTCAGATGTTACAGATGTAACAAATTAGGACATAGAGCCTATGAGTGTCCAGAGAATGTGGGGACAAACCAGAGAAATTAAATTGTTGCTCAGACTGAAGAGGAAGCAGCAAAGTTGCCTGTAACAGAGAAAGAAATTGTGCCAGAGAAAGGAAAATCTTTGGTGGTTAACAAGGTTTTGTTAAAACAAACAAAGGAAGTTGCTGAACCAACACAAAGAAATACTTTTTCAGAAGTGTGTGCAAATTTCAAGGGAAATGCTGTCAATTGGTAATTTATAGTGGCAGTATAGATAATTTGGTCTTTACAGAGGTGATAGAGAAGTTGAAATTGAAGACAAGGTAACATCCAACACCCTACAATGTGTCATGGCTTCAAAAGGGACATCAACTGATAATAAAGGAACAATGTGAAATAGAATTGAAAATGGGCAGTTACAAAGATAAAATCATGTGTGATGTGATGCCTATGGATGTGTGTCACATATTGTTGGGTAGACCTTGGCAGTATGACAGAGCAACAGTACATGATGGAAAGAGAAACACTTACAAGTTTTTCAAAGATGATATGAATCAAACATTGTTCCCTATGGAAGAAGAAGATGCATCAAGTAAAAATTCTAATCCAAAAGCTTTATTGTTGAGTGGAAAAGAATACTTGCAGCAGATTGAAGATGATGAGGTAAATTTTGCTTTAGTTTGCAAACCTAAGGTAGTATTTACTTCTACTAAAATTTATGATTTGCCAATTGAAATTCAAGAAATTTTGGAGAACTATTGTGATATTATTGTGGATGATTTGCCTAATGAATTACCACCTGTAAGAAGAATCAACCATCAGATAGATTTTATTCCAGGATCAAATTTGCCAAACAAAGCAGCTTACAAAATGACTCCTACAGAAAATGAAGAAATCAGAAAGAAAGTGCAGGAATTGGTTGACAAAGGTTTGGTCAGAGAAAGTTTGAGTCCTTGTGCAGTACCTACAATATTAAGTTCGAAGAAATATGGAGGTTGGAGAATGTGCACTAATTCAAGAGAAATTAACAAGATAACAATCAGGTATAGATTTCCTTTACCTAGAATTGAAGATTTGATGGATTGTTTGAGTGGAGCAAGATATTTTTCAAAACTAGATTTGAAAAGTGGGTATCATCAAATTAGGATAAGGGAAGGAGATGAATGGAAAACAACCTTTAAAACAAATGAGGGATCATATGAATGGATGGTAATGCCTTTTGGTTTATCAAATGCACCTAGCACATTTATGAGGCTTATGCACGAAGTATTGAAGGAATTTATTGGTAAATTTGCAATAGTATATCTGGATGATATATTAATTTACAACAAAACAAAAGAAGAACACCTGAGACATCTTAATTATGTCTTAAGGAAGTTACATCAAGAGAAGTTACTGATAAATTTAAAGAAATTTTCATTCATGAAAGAAGAATTGGTATATCTAGGTTTTTTTGTTTCTGCTGAAGGATTGAAAATGGATCCAGAGAAGATAAAGGCAATTGTGGAGTGGCCTTCACCTAAAAAATTTTTTGAGGTAATAATTTTTCATGGTCTTGCTAGTTTTTATAGAAAATTTATAAGGAATTTTAGTAAGATCAATGCACCTATTATTGAAGCCATAAAGAAGGACAAACAACCATTCAAATGGACTGTTGAAGCTGAAAGGAATTTTTAGTTATTGAAGCAAAAGATAACTGAGAAACCTGTCTTAGTTTTGCCTGATTTTAATAAACCATTTCAAGTGAAATGTGATGCCAATGGGGAAGCTATTGGAGCTGTATTAAGTCAAGAAGATAGACCTGTAGCATATTTCAATGAGAAGCTGAATGAGACAAGGAGGAAGTACTCTTCTTATGACAAGGAATTTTATGCAATTGTACAATCATTGAAGAAGTGGAGACATTATTTGATGTCTAGAGAATTTGTGCTATATTCAGATAATAATGCTTTACATTATATTATGAGACAGCCTAAATTGAATCAAAAACATGCAAAATGGATTGAATATCTTCAAATTTTTAACTTTTTATTGAAGCATATAGGTGGTCAAGCAAACAAGGTAGCTAATGCCTTGAGTAGGAAAAGCATTCTTGTTCAAGAAAGTCAAATTGACGTGTTAGGTTTTGATTTTCTTAAAGAAATATATAAGATAGATTTGGATTTCAAAGAAGCATTTGAAGCATGTTGTAAACATGTTTTGATAGACAGAAGTCATTGGTTAGATTATTTCTTGCAAGAGGGTTTATTGTTCAAAAGAATCAGTTGTGCATACCAAATTTTTCTATGGGAGAAAATTTAATCAAGGAAAAACATAGTGGTGGACTTGCTGGACATTTTGGTGTTGATAAGACTTATGAGCAACTAAGTCATTTTCATTTTTGGCCAAAGATGAGATCTGAAGTGGAAAAGTATGTGAATAATTGTAAAATTTGTCAATATGCAAAAGGGAAAAGTCAAAATGCAGGTTTGTACATTCCATTACCTATTCCAGATAGACCTTGGGATATGGTAAGCATGGATTTTGTTTTAGGATTTCCTAAGACACGGAGAGGAAATGATGCAATTTATGTTGTAGTTGACAGATTTTCAAAAATGGCACATTTTATTCCATGTTATAAAACCAGTGATGCTACTCATGTTGCCAATTTGTTTTTCAAGGAGATTGTCAGAATACATGGGTTACCTAAAAGTATTGTCTCTGATAGAGACACCAGATTTTTTGGTCATTTTTGGAGGACATTGTGGAAGAAGCTTGTTACTAAACTAAGTTTCAGCTCAGCTTATCACCCTCGGACTAATGGGCAGACTAAAGTAGTGAACAGGAGTTTGGGTAATCTTTTGAGAAGTCTTGCAGGAGAACATCCTAAACAATGGGATCATATTTTACCACAGGTAGAGTATGCATATAATGATTCACATAACAGAAGTACAGGACAGAGTCCATTCCATATAGTTTATGGAATGCAACCAAGAGGAGTATCTAAATTGAGTAACTTGGGAAAAGTAGAAATGAGAAGCGTTGAAGGAGAGGAGTTTGCTTCAGAAATTCAAGCAATACATGAACAGGTAAAGCAACGGCTACAAGACAGCAGCATCAAGTACAAAAACAGAGTAGATTTGAGAAAAAGAGAAGTTAATTTTGAAGTTGGTGATTTGGTTTTAGCATATTTAATAAAAGAAAGATTTCCAAAGAGGAAGTATTGTTGGAATATTGTCATTGATGGCAAAGGATATGGCAAAGGAAATGGAAAAGGTCAGCAGAAAAGAACAGAGGACGAACAGAAGCAGCAGAGACAGAATGGGAAGAGTACAAAGGCGCAGCAGAATTTTGGTGAACAGCAACACGCATTCAAAAAGGAAGGGAGAAATATAAGGATGAATTAATTGTCATGGGCCACAGCCACAAATTGCAGAGGAGAGTTGATTATGGTGTTGGGCAGAGCCGTCTTTACAGTGGAACGCAGTTATTCCCGTAAAATCTAATTTACGGAGGAGTAGAGTTATTTAGACAGTCATTTCAGGAATTTAAGCCCTCAACAACCAAGTATGAACAAAATTTATGAAAGTATGCGGAAAGACTTTAAATATTTGAATGTGGCAGGACAAGTGGTCCCTACCACTTGAGCGCAAATCGCAAAGCGCAGTTTTGAAGCTTCAAGTGTCTTGTTGATATGGATTATTTGCAATATGCGATCATCGCAATATCGCATTATCGCAATATCACATATTTGTTATTTCCACCATCGCAAGTTCTGTTGTTTGCGATATGCGATCATCACGCCATCGCAAGATCGCAATATCGCATATTCAAGTGTTCCGCCATATGTTTGATTGCGCCATCGCAAAATGGCCATCTGCAATGTGGGCCCGGGGTCAAAGAATGAAATTTGAATAAAAGAAATGTTACGGGGACAGTGTAAAGTTTTAAAATAACCATTGGGGTTATAGTTATAATATTATATGGTGGAGATAAAAGATTGAATATTATTGAAGATCCCGAATGGGATGATTTGTGCATGGAAGAACAGAGGTTAGGGTTTCAAATTGGATTGGCACGATTATTAATACAAAACGATTGAGATGTATGGCTGTTCCGCTTGCGGAACTCACCACATAAACAAGACATTTGCGTATGGAAAAGCGTTGGATATTGTTTATAAAATCCGAAGGGTTAAACTTTGGGTTAAAGGCTGGGCGCACATAGATAATTTGAATCTCCTCGTTTGAATAAAATAAATTAAAAAGAAATCGAAGAGCCCCGGGGATAAACTAAAGGAATACCATTAGCGGTTGAGTGGTTTTAGACTCATGGTATTGAGAAAGGCGAAATCTATATAAAGGACAAAGATCATTATTCGATTGTGTGGAAGGAGCGAGCATTAGTGAAGAAGGAATTCCTCTAAGGAATATTCGTATGGACAGACAACACGCTTAATTGATGATTCTGAGTCCATGATGCACCCTTCGAGACATTAATCTAAAAGGTGATGAGTCGTGAAAGTATTCAACAGAAGAAACGATGAAAAGCTAGCGGATGTCTACTGAAGAACACATATGGATCCGGTGCATATGACAGTTGGAGTTTCTGAAGGTTAATACACACAGAAGGATACACGGAATGTTGAATGCATAAATTCTCTGAAGTCTGGATTACAGTGGTCTTGCTGTTCTGTTATGTAGAATTGGGAAAAATATGTTTGTTAATTGAATAAAGGGTTGCGTTGGGTCAGAGGGTTGAACCCTTCTGTATATAGAAGCTGATGTTATGTTCAGGGGGTTGAAGCTCCCTTCCAGGAAAGGTTGGTAAACGAGAGAAGGTTGTAGCCTTCCGCAGGTGGGTGCCTGCGTGCTGGTATGAGTCTGCACCAGCATATATTGTAAAAGGTTTTCTCTATAATAAAATATTGAAGACTAAGATTACAATAGCGGTGTTTTTCTCCCGAATTGGGTTTCCACCTTAAATCCTGGTGTCCATATGTGTTGTCCATGGTTAATGGTTTGTTCTATTGTTTCTGTTCATGCTTAATGCTTATCTGATGCAATTCTCTAAGTAAAAACATAATAAGATTTCTGGACATACATGTTGAATGCAGTATTGTAACATATGTTTTTTTTTTAAGAGAAAAGAAAGGAAAATTGTTCAGCCTTAAATACTGATTCACCCCCCCCTCTCAGTATTTTTCCCAACAATTGGTATCGGAGTAGGTCCTTCTGAATAAGCTTAGTAGCATATATTGTAAAAGGTTTTCTCTATAATAAAATATTGAAGACTGAGATTACAGAAGCGGTGGTTTTCTCCCGAATTGGGTTTCCACCTTAAATCCTGGTGTCCATATGTGTTAATGGTTTGTTCTGTTATTTCAGTTCATGCTTAATGCTTATCTGATGAAATTCTCTAAGTAAAGATATAATAAGATATCGGGACCTACATGTTGAATGCAGTACTGTAACATATGGTGTTTTAAGAGAAAGGAAAGAAAATTGTTTAGCCTTAAATACTGATTCACCCCCCCTCTCAGTATTTTTCCCAACAATTGGTATCGGAGCAGGTCCTTCTGGAAAAGCTTAGTCGCTAGAAGGAAGATCAAGCAAGATGAGCAATCAAGATGGAATAGCATCTATCAGGCCTCCACTTTTTAATGGAAACAATTTAATTTTCTGGAAAACAAGGATGAGATCTTATCTTCAGTCTCTGGGAGTAGAGGTATGGGTGATTGTTGAACAAGGATATCAATATCCAGCTGCAGTACCAACAGATCCAAAGGAAAGAAAGAATTATGAAACAAATGCAAGGGCGGTCAATGCTCTATTAGGAAGTCTAACTGAATCAGAATTTGTCAAAGTCATGCAGCTGAATACAGCAAAAGAAATATGGGACAAAATCATTCTAAGCTATGAAGGTGATGCAAAGGTAAAAAGTGCTAAACTTCAAACTCTCAGAATCCAATATGAGAATCTTAAAATGCTTAATGAAGAAAGCATTGCAAATTTCTTTCTACGTCTTGATGATATTGTAAATCGCATGAGAAATATGGGAGAAACAATTACCGAATCCACTTTGGTTGAGAAAATTTTAAGATCTCTAACAGCAAAATTTGAGTCAAAAGTTTCAACTCTTGAAGAAAAGCAAGATCTTCAAAATCTTACTGTGGTACAACTTCATGGCATACTAACTGCATATGAAATGAGAAGAGGAGGACCATCTGAAGTCAAAGAAGCAGTCTTTAGAACTTCTACAAGAGGAAAGGAAATACAAATAACAGAAGGATCAGGATATATCTCAGAAGAAGATGAGATAAACTTCGTAAAGAAACTTCAACTTGGCACAGGACGATTCAGAGCTAAGCTTCCTTTCAAATGTTTTGATTGTGGAAGAGTTGGTCATTATGCTGCTAAGTGTCCTTATAAAGAAACACATAAAAAGGGGAAGGAAGTAGCAAGAAGGAATAAGAATCATTTTAACTCTAAAAGGAGTTACTATACTCATGAAGATAGTGATGGGTTATCTGATAGTGAGGAAGAATGTGAACAAGATCTGAGACTTCTCATGGCATTTGAAAAGGAATCTAGAGAAGAAGAGGATACTTTTGTGGACGCTCTAGAAGACAATGATTTTCTTAATGAAAACAATAAACTCAAAATTTGCTTAGAAGAGAGCAAAATAATCATAGAAACTCTGAAAAATCAGCTTGAAGATAAAGAGAAACACAATGAGAAATTAGAATGTGAAGTAGTAGATCTAAGAAAAGAACTTGGGAAAGTAAAGACTTTGAATCTTAGATTTGCTAAAGGGTCTGAAACCTTAGATGAGATTATCAAGGTACAACGTTCTCCTCTTATAAAGACAAGTCTTGGATATATTGGAGAATCTTCTCAGACATCAGCACCAAATTATCTAAAAGTAGTTACAGCTAGTTTACAACATGCTGCCACTCAACAAGGGAATAAAGAATATTTACAGGTAAAGCATGATCATTTCAATTCAAGAAACACTAACAGAAATATCTTTCAAAGAAACACCAATCAACAGATAAATTCATATAGAAGATCTTATGATCGCAGAAATTTCTTCTTCAATGGAATATGTTTCTCATGTCACAATTTTGGTCATAAAGCTATTCAATGTGTAGCATATAAAACTATTATGACAAGAGAAGCAAGAAAGAAAAGGACTGATATTGAAGCAAAGAAGAATACTTATAACAACTTTTCTCCTCTTCAAAATGAAGTTGGATGCACTTATTGCAATAACTTTGGCCATGAAGAATCTGAATGCAGGAGCAAAGTTCAGCCAAAAGAACATGTTCCTTCAAGATCCAAAGTATGGAAAAATAAGGAGTTACAGGTTGAAAATTGTGGCATAGCATTATTTGCAGAAGATGAAGAGAACCAATGGTACATTGATAGTGGATGCTCAAGACACATGACAGGTGATAAAGACAAACTTCTTGCATATAGTGCTCTAGAAAAGGAGAAGAATGTTACATTTGGAAATGATACTCCTGCGGTCATTAAGGGAAAAGGGTCTGTTTTTCTAAAAGAAAAGGTGAAAGCTAATGAAGTCATGTATGTGGATGGATTAAAGCATAACTTGTTAAGTGTAAGTCAAATGCGTGATCAAGGAACTGAAGTTGTCTTTAGTTCAAAAGAATGTGTGGTACGTGATCTTGATACAAGTAAAGAAATTATAAAAGGAAAAAGAACTCCAAACAACCTGTATATATTGAAGAACCCCAAAGAACAATGTTATTTGAGTAAATCTTCAGAAAATTGGCTATGGCATAGAAGGTTGGGGCATCTGAGCTTCTCTCAAATCAACAAATCAAGTAGACTTAAAGCTATTCGTGATCTTCCCAATATTACTCTACCTGAAAATATCATATGCAAATCTTTCCAATTCGGTAAGCAAACCAGGGTACAATTTAATGCCAAGGAAGGATCATCAAGTAAGCCTCTTGAACTCATTCATACTGACATATGTGGACCTATGAGGAAAAAGTCACCTCGTGGTGAAGAATACTATATCTTATTCATTGATGATTTCTCTAGAATGTGTTGGATTGGGCTGCTTAAACACAAAGATGAAGCATTTGAGAAATTTCAGATTTTCAAAGCACTAGTGGAGAATGAATTAGAATTAAAAATCAAGTGTCTTAGATTTGATCGAGGAGGAGAATATACATCCAAAGAATTTCTTGAATTCTGTGAACAACACGGCATAAAAAGACAGTTCTCTGTAGCTGGCACTCCACAACAGAATGGTGTTGCAGAGAGAATGAACAGAACAATTCAACAAATGGCTAGAGCTATGCTTGATGATTCCAGAACACTTGACACATTTTGGGGAGAAGCAGCACATACAGCAGCAAACATTCTCAACAAAGCACATGTTCGTGTAAATAGTGATAAAACTCACTATGAACTCTGGTATGGTAATCCTCCCACTATAAAGCATTTTAGAATTTTTGGGAGCAAATGCTTTATAAAAAATAATGATGAAAAACTTGGCAAGTTTGAACCCAGAGCTGATGAGGGAATATTTCTTGGATACTCCTCTAGGATTAAGGCATATAAATGTTACAATAAAAGACTTCGAAAGATTGTTGAATGCATTGATGTTGTTATTGATGAGTCTACTGCAGCCCCAAAAGAAGAAAAGCAAACAACAGATGAAGATGATGAGGACACATATCCTCCTACATCAAACAGTAATGATACAAATAGTACACCCAGTGAAGAACCTGAAGAAGAGCTGTCTGAAAAGGCTCCATCTAGATATGTTCAAAAGAATAATCCAGAATCTCAAATCTTGGGAGAAAAGGAATCAGGTGTACAAACAAGAAGGACTCTTGTGGGATCTTCTAGCAACCTGGCATTTTTGTCTACGGTTGAACCTCACAGTGTCAGTCAAGCTAGCAAAGATGAATGTTGGATTCAATCCATGAATGAAGAGCTTGATCAAATTGAAAAGAATCACACTTGGGAGTTAGTACCAAGGCCTCATGACAAAAATGTCATTGGAACTAAATGGATATTCAAAAACAAGTTAAATGAGACTGGGGATGTTATAAGAAATAAAGCTAGACTTGTGTGCAAATGGTATGCTCAACAAGAAGGTATAGACTTTGAAGAAACCTTTGCTCCTGTAGCCAGACTTGAAGCCATAAGAATGTTTCTTGCGTTTTCAAGCTTCCAACAAACCAAAGTTTATCAAATGGATGTTAAATCTGCTTTTCTCAATGGTGATCTAGAAGAAGAAGTTTATATAGAACAACCAGAAGGATTCATTTTGGGAAATGATGAAAAACTTGTTTGTAGACTTAAAAAGGTTCTATATGGTTTCAAACAAGCTCCAAGGGCATGGTACTATCGTCTTGACAAATATCTTCATCAACAAGGATTTTCAAAGGGGTCTGTTGATAGCAACTTGTACACAAAAACTGAAAATGACAAACTGTTGATTGTGGTTGTATATGTCGATGATATCATTTTTGGAATTAATAAAGAATCTATGAGTCAGAAATTTGCTTCTAATATGCAGCAAGAATTTGAAATGTCTTTACTTGGGGAACTAACATTTTTTCTTGGCCTGCAAGTGCAACAAGCAACAGATGGTATATTCTTATCACAAGCAAAGTATCTCAAGCAAATCCTGAAGAAGTATGGCATGGAAGATTTCAAACCTGTAAGTACACCAATGATAACTGGATGCAATCTCAGTTCTAATGATGATTCCCCCACCGTAAATCAACCAGAATACAGATCTATGATAGGAAGTCTACTTTATCTCACTGGGACAAGACCAGACATCATGCATGCAGTTGGGATTGTTGGACGATTTCAAGCCAATCCAAAAGAGTCTCATCTTCAGGTTGTGAAAATAATATTCAAATATCTACAGGGAACTCAAGACTTTGGACTATGGTATCCAAAGAATGTTGATCTTACTCTTCATGCATACACTGATGCAGATTGGGATGGAAGTGTTGATGATCGAAAAAGCACTAGTGGTGGTGCATTCTTTATGGGGCCCCGGTTAGTATCTTGGTTCAGCAAGAAGCAAAGCTCCATTGCCTTATCTACAGCAGAAGCGGAATATGTGGCTGCAGCATCAGGTTGCACTCAACTTCTTTGGATGATGCAAACCCTACAAGATTTTCAAATGAAATGTTCACCTCCTATCTCCATTATGTGTGATAATACAAGTGCCATCAGTATCTCAAAGAATCCTGTTATGCATTCCAAGACCAAGCACATTCCCATAAAATATCACTTCTTACGAGAACAAGTGCTTGAGCAAAAGGTGAAATTAGAATATGTTTCCTCCAAAGAACAAGTTGCTGATATATTTACCAAACCTCTACCCAGGGAAGCATTCGAATATCTCAGACAGAAACTGGGAGTAGTCTCTGCCATGCAGAGGATCAGGTCTACTTAATTACAGAAGACTCAATTGGTTATGAGGTGTTGTCTGAATGCACAGGATTAGGGGGAGCATTGGTCATGTAAAAAGGATGAATTGTTGGTCATATTATGTTTGAAGATGCAGCATGATCTCAGGGGGAGCATGGGACTGTCGGTTCAATGGTTCTTAATCAAACTCTTTGCCATTGATGTCAAAGGGGGAGGAAACACAACAAAGGGTGTCTATCAGGTCATCAAAGGTAGAGTATTGCCATCAATGCCAAAGGGGGAGATTGTTGGAATATTGTCATTGATGGCAAAGGATATAACAAAGGAAATGGAAAAGGTCAGCAGAAAAGAACAGAGGACGAACAGAAGCAGCAGAGACAGAATGGGAAGAGTACAAAGGCGCAGCAGAATTTTGGTGAACAGCAACACGCATTCAAAAATGAAGGGAGAAATATAAGGATGAATTAATTGTCATGGGCCGCAGCCACAAATTGCAGAGGAGAGTTGATTATGGTGTTGGGCAGAGCCGTCTTTACAGTGGAACGCAGTTATTCCCGTAAAATCTAATTTACGGAGGAGTAGAGTTATTCAGACAGTCATTTCAGGAATTTAAGCCCTCAACAACCAAGTATGAAGAAAATTTATGAAAGTATGCGGAAAGACTTTAAATATTTGAATGTGGCAGGACAAGTGGTCCCTACCACTTGAGCACAAATCGCAAAGCGCAATTTTGAAGCTTCAAGTGTCTTGTTGATATGGATTATTTGCGATATGCGATCATCGCAATATCGCATTATCGCAATATCACATATTTGTTATTTCCGCCATCGCAAGTTCTGTTGTTTGCGATATGCGATCATCACGCCATCGCAAGATCGCAATATCGCATATTCAAGTGTTCCGCCATATGTTTGATCGCGCCATCACAAAATGGCCATCTGCGATGTGGGCCCGGGGTCAAAGAATGAAATTTGAATAAAAGAAATGTTACGAGGACAGTGTAAAGTTTTAAAATAACCATTGGGGTTATAGTTATAATATTATATGGTGGAGATAAAAGATTGAATATTATTGAAGATCCCGAATGGGATGATTCGTGCATGGAAGAACGGAGGTTAGGGTTTCAAATTGGATTGGCACGATTATTAATACAAAACGATTGAGATGTATGGCTGTTCTGCTTGCGGAACTCACCACATAAACAAGACACTTGCGTATGGAAAAGCGTTGGATATTGTTTATAAAATCCGAAGGGTTAAACTTTGGGTTAAAGGCTGGGCGCACATAGATAATTTGAATCTCCTCGTTTGAATAAAAT